>VXBA01004703.1:32084-100896 GCA_013399895.1 Serilophus lunatus
CTTTCCCTTCCTTCCTTCCTTCCTTCCTTCCTTCCTTCCTTCCTTCCTTCCTTCCTTCCTTCCCTCCCTCCCTCCCTCTCTTTATTTCCTTTCTTTCTTTGAGGTATGCCCAGTACACAAAAGTTTGAATTTAGTGCAGGAAATTCAACTAGACGGCAGCTATGAGTATGTTAAGAATGTAGATATGAAGTAAGTACAGCTTTTTTTCAGAAAATATCTTATTTTCTTGTACTAGGCATGTTTTTAAAACATGACAATGACTGTCATATTGGAGATCATCTTGAATTCACTATAGTACTACACATTTGACAACCATCAACAGGCCTGTATTTAGAGGGCCAGTACTTCATACACATTGTTTAGCTGTCAAGGTACCAGTGAAAGTGTCTTCTGAAAGGCCTGGGGCTCTTCTCCCATGGTTAGGTATAGATGAAACCTGATTCTGTAAAGTCTTTTGGCTACTATTTGCTCCCATAATCCCACTTCACAATGTTTTTGCAGTTCTATTAGTCTCACTTTTTGAGTCTGTTACCCAGTTACCACTTCCAGTTTTCTGGCAAAAGCATGGTTTTGAGAGAGAATAGGCTTTGCAGAATTATTGTTTGTTTGTTTGAATAGCTGAGAAGAAGCTGGTAAGGATCTGTTCTTATTAAGTGAGGTTTGAATCCAAGTGCTTTGCATTGTTTCTTCTGAAATAAGTATGCTTTTACCTATGGAGGGTTTTCTCCCAAAGGTCAGGTTCTGTATGAGCCAAACCCCAAAGTGCTTAGGAAACAGCTGCCCTAAAACACCTCTGTATACATGACTGCTGAATTTTTGCACTCCTTAGATATGATCTAAAACTACCTGTACGGAGGGGTTCATGCACAAGTGTGTATCTGCAGCCATAGTGTTCACTTTATGTAGTATTTCTTTTTTATGACCTTTTCAAGCTAAATTACTTACCATAACTTACATAAATAAAATGTGCAAAAGCTGCAGTTCAGTTTTCACTCCAGCAATTCAGTTTGAGAGTTTATATTCACATGAGAAGGAAGCAGTCAGCCATTTGATAATCTATCTCACCGCCCGAGTCATGATCTGAAAGTATTTAGTGCCTGAATAAATGACCTCTACAACCTCTTTGTATTTAATTCTTTTGACTAGACCAATCCAAAATGTGAAAAAGAATACTGTGACCATATTTATACTCTGAAGATGTATAAGAGTATTTAGAATTATAATGTGGAGGAAGAAACAAGTCAGTTGTAACTTTAGGAATAAATCTACCTCTGTTCTTTAGTTAGTAAGGCTTTTGAGGCACCATGGACAATCTTTTTGTTTTCATGATAGGTTGTCCTTGGTTGACTGCTAGATACCCACCCAGCTACCCTCTCCTCTGTCTCCTTAAAGGGATGGTGACAGAAAAATAGATGCAAAACTTGTGGTCAAGCTAAGAGCTGTGAAATTATCTTATAGTCACAGGCAAAATGGACTTGACTTTGGGATGATTAACTATCAGAGTGGATAAGACTTTTACCAAAAGTACAAACATACTGTAGATTGTTTGTCTCGTTTTGTTGAGATTAAACAAGCACTTTTAAACATGAAAATGTTACTATATGTTTGTAATAGTATACTAATATTGTACTATTAATGGAGAAAGTGTTTACCAATTTTGTGTATTTTCTGTGGGAGAAAGTTTGGAGTGAAAGGCTATGCTTTGATGCCACCTTCCTTTGTGTAAGAATTGTGCAACACTACTAAATATGCCTTTGGCTGTGGGAGCCATAGATGCCTCTAGAGGGCTTTTATGTCTTTATCTTTCACCACTCACACAAGAAATGCAAAGATATATTCTTTCTTTTGTATCTGTACTTTTGATTGGATGAAGTACTGGGTGAGGAGAAGAGAGAAGATTGCTAACCAAGATGTGTAGAAGCCTACTAAAAACAAGTAACTTTCTTTAGACATATTATTGTGGAATGTGATATACTGGGGTGTTATTTTTGATGGCTTCTAAAATTTTGAAGCTGACTTCACCCTAATGATCTGTGCAAGCGTATTTAAGGTGGAATATTGTGGATGATCAATGTTGAGAGCGCAGAGAAATCATATTTTATAACCTCTATTCTGAACATTTGATACCCATATGTACTGTCTCTTGGATGAAACAGCAGGTATCAATTAAAAATTTCTGCTGTCTCCCCTTGTGCTGACTTACTGTAACACCTCCTGGGAAGCTTCTATGTTCACTGTTCCAAGCAGCAGATGAAAGTGGCTTTACAACTTGAAAAATTAAGAGCAACAAACACTCTTGTAACTTCAAATCCCAAAACATACTCTAGCAACATGTCCAAGTGTAAAAAGATTCTGGTTTGTAGTATTTTCTTACAAATGGCAACAATGATGGTAACACATTATGTGTTGGGTGAGCAATTGGTTAATGGGTCGAGCACAGAGTAATAGTGAATGTGGTGACATAAGACTGGTGACCTGTCACTAGTGAGGTTACCCAGGGCTCCTGTGCTGTTCAACATCTTCATAAATGACTTGGATGCAGGACTGGAAGGGATATTGAACAAGTTAGTTAAGTTATTTATGTGGTAAGTGTCTTGGTTCTAGGTTATGATTCCAGCTCAGAGAACCTCATGCCCTGATATCCCTCTTTTTGGAAGACAAGAATTGTTTCTGCTTTGACATGTTGCCTGTATGCTAGGAGTTTCCAAACTTTCTAGAGCTCATGACTGAATTACACAGTCACACCCCTGACCCTTGTTCAAAACTATTTGTTAACCATCAACCACATGTACATGGCCAGGCGTGTTAAGTCATGCAGCTGTAATCAGACCCCAAAACCAGAATGGTTTTCCTTTCCTGAGACTGCAGTGTAACATTGTACTGTCCCAGAGCAGCAATGTAGGATTTCTTTCCAAAGGACAACTATTTACTACCTGACAACCACAGTAAGCCTCAGATATCCACAAACAGCAAGGCTAGTGGAATTCAGTGTTCAAAGACTGTGAGCTCTTCTTGTTTGTATTTTCCAACTAGGGTATTTTCAGATTTCATGGCTTCCCACCACAATTAATTGCCCAATCCCCAGACTGTGCTTTCTGTGTGTGAAAGACAGCCTTTGCACATACTTATTCATGTGAGGACAGTTTTATACAATATCCGACTGTGGGCTAGAACACCAGCTGTTAGACTCCACTGAGGTGTGTAGCACTCATCTGTACTTAGTTTGATTACTTTTGCATTACTTTAGAGATGTTAACTCTTCAGAAGCCCTGACTGATTGTCTAATCAACACTCAAGCTATCTCACTCCTTTTCTAGTTTTCAGTCCTTGCTATGCCCTTTATGGCAAAAGGACTGGATGTCAATAAGTTTGGCTGCTGTCTTCAAGAACATCATAAAATTAATGCATTGAGCCTGATTTATGATAAGGAAATGCCTTTTAATTTCGATTGCTACAATTGAAGGAAGGCAGAAGCAATGGCATGCAGTGTATTTAGGTTTCTTTAGTAGGTATGCAGTGATGGATGAACAGAAATGGTCTGTGGCTTACAACCAGGGATTTAAAAAAGCAATAGCTTACTTCTAGAGGACAGTTGTGTCTGTGTGATACATAGTATTCAGGTGCTGGTATATATGATGCCTATTGCCTAGAACCCTGTAAGATAGGAAATGGAGGCACTGGTTTTGGTGTGTTTGAATTAAAGATGGTAAATCTGTTACTTCAGATGGTTGTTCCTATTGCTGGGCTATAGTTGACTTTTGAGACTGTTATTCCTTGCAAGAGCCTGAGGTCTGAAGTAAGCACAACAACTATGAAAATAACTCGGTTTCCTGAAAGCTTTTGGCTGTCTCACATTTCTTAATAGTGGATACGGAGGTGCTGTTGTATTTCAGTAACTATTTGCGTCTGTTTCATGATAGTGAGGGGTTTACTACAAAGAAGTCAATACTACTCTGAAGCCATAGTATATTCCTGCTCCTTGCTATGTTTCCTCATGTAGAACACATTCATATTATCACTTTGGCTAAGAAAGTACACCCTCATTAAGTAATGGTAGGATCTTGCTCTGTTTTCCCACCATACTGCTGAATCTTCGTGCTTTGGATGCATTAACACTTAGCTACATTACAAAATGAAGGATCGTATTTGATGATCCCTGCCCATGGTGGGGAATGTGGAACTTAGATGATCACTAATGTCCCTTCCAAATCAAACAATTTTATGATATCTGAATTTTCTTTGCTTCGATAATTATTGTGCCATAGCTTACTTGTCAGTATGTGTATGACATTTCCTTATTAAATGTATTAAGGAAAGAAGTCTTACTGTAGAGCACAAACGTACCCTGACAATGCAAAACTATGCTTTGACTGTCCTTTAAGAAGTGTGAAACTGGAGGGAGTGAGAGAGGATACTTGTACGTCTCTGTGGGAGAAACTCTAGATACAAAATCCACATGAAATTGTTTGGTTTTGACCAACAGTTCTGAATCTTATGATGGAAAAAGCCATTAGGACAGAAGAGAAGTTCTGTTTGGGATATTGGATTCTTCTTTTAATAGGCTTGGAGAAGTGACACCAAGTTTAGGAACACAGAAAACTCTTGGGAGCTTATTTGCTTTGATTGCTAAACCTTTTGAAGTGTGCTTATTGCTGTAAGGAAGGAAATCTGGAAAAGGTCAAGTATGAATTAGGTGAGAAATACAAAAAGGAATTACTTGAGATGGTCATTAAATAAGACAAAAATAAAATTCAAGAGTAAATGGAATAGTATCACTGTAAAGGTGAAATGCCTCAGCATAAATCAGTAAAGACAGTGGAAACTGCAACAAGTCTATCCAAGACACACTGATTTTGCAGAGGTCCAATTCCAATCTGGTGGAATTAATATTTTGCAAGAACCTCATATCCTAGTCTACATGCTGTGTTGTGAAGACCTTGTAAAAACTAAAGGTCAGTCTATCTGTCTCTGTCTATTATACCTACGTATTTTCTAACACAGTCATTACCACCACATCTAGGCAATATGATTAAATGATCAGTATTATCATCCTTGATGTTGGAGAATATCTAAAGCCCTTCTACATAAGACTGTTGAGTGAATGCTACAAATACAGCCCCAGCTCCTGGGAGCTCATGGTCTGATGTTTTGATCGAGGAGCTGGCGATAGGTGAATCATGAGATGAGCAGGACAAAAAAGTATGGAAGTGACACCTCCTTGCAGATGGAATGGTATTCATTGTAGCCACAAGTGGCTAGAGACTAGGCTTCCAAAATATCCACTTGTTTTTCTGAGAAAGGACCTCTTCATTCTTCATGTTATGGCACTGAGGTGCATTGGAGAAACACTTTCTGATGCTCTGCTGCTTCTCTGTCTGCTTTGAATGTGGGAAGACTGAGTCCTGCTGACCCTGTACAGTTATACACACTCTGAATTGATCTAAACATGAGTTGCTGGTGTATTTCTTGGGCTTTCATTTTATTTGCCCCATTTTTTAAATAAAGTAGAAGGCTACTAATGTGAAGCAGGTAATTGCTCTGAAGGGTGCTCTGGGAATAACAGAGATTAAACCCTGAGTGGATTAATACAAACAAAAAAATGCTTACATTACTTATTACTTAAGTCCTTGCAATATTTGCCTTTTAAAATGTAGTTTTGGTGTAAGTAATGTTAGTATGAATATTAATATCTTCTGAGATGAACAGAAATAATCATGTAATAGGAAAAATAAATGTAAGTCTGCATTATAAAGTTTTCAGTGGAGAGTGTCAGAAAGTCAATGAAAATCTGCAGACTGATTGCATTTCTGAATTTTATACTGGTGTTATTGTTCTGCTCAGTCTGTCAGTGATGCTTGCTTGCTTGCTTGCTCTCCTTTTTTAATCTGTCTCTACACAGTGGCAGCTCAACATCCTGCAGAGAAGAATATCTCTAGTTTGTATCTGCATGAGTGTGCATAGCTGGCTCCAATACTTAATTGCCTGATATCTTTAATGTGCTGCCTGTATCTTTAACAGAGCATACAATAACTATGTTTAAAATGTGCCTTTTCCCTGCCATTTTCCTCTAATTGCAAATAAAATTTGTTGGCTACTTACTTATTTAACTGTACACTTTCTTGATATTTGAAAATGCTTTAAAGTGGAAGAAGCACTAAGATTTATTTGCTATAGAAGACAGTGATCATCCATTTTTATTATTTTTTCCTTTTGTTTTTTAATCTATTTTCTTCAGGTTTGTTTTTTTTTTCCACAGGAGATTTATATGCTTATATATATTTAGCTGTTGGGAGATGAAAGAAAATGCTGTATAGATCTATGGTCAGAGCCAAAGGCAAACACCGTGTCTCAGCATAGGTCTCCAATGAAAGCCCAGAGCTACTAGCTGGGCAACCATTTGCAGTGAAGCTGAATATGGGCAGTACCTACTATCTGGGATGGTGAGTATTGGTTAGTGAGAAGTCCACCATTGGCAGCTGGTATCACGCTTGCTCACATGTGCTTGAACATGATGCTGTCACACTGAATAACTGTGTGGGTCTGCTCTGACAAGACAACACACCGTCTTTATTGTCCACAAGAGGTTTAGCTGAAGCATCCCCTTGTGGTTTTGAGCTCTGGGCAATTGCTTGGTGTATGACAGCTCTGACTCCCTGCATGTCCTCAAATTGACACACTGCTCACAGCTATGCCTTTCCCCTGCCAAGTCAGGAGAAAATTCTGTAACTTTCTTCCTTTATGTTGTGACAGGGAAATCCACTGTCCTGTGGGGTCTGGAAGCTCTCCTCCTCTCTACAAATAGTCCCTGCTGCCATTCTGGGAGCCTTAAACCAGGACCTGGTTATGTTTGCCTACAACATTTGCAAAGAAAACTGTGGAAGAAATGGCATAGTGGATGTTTTCTTCAGTGACAAATACTTGGTATTTAAGTAGGAGCATCTCATTCTGTGAAGCATGTGGCCAGAAGCAGCAGTTGGTGTAAAGAAGCAGTGCTCCCCTTCAGAAATTAAGGAGATGCTGCTTTACATTGGCAGCTGCATCTGAGATTTCGATTAGGTCATTATGTATGAACACCATAAGTTCTTCCCTGAAGAGACTAAGTCGTTCTCTGAAGAGACTAAGGGGATGCCACCTTACATTGTTAGCTGCATCTGTATTTTGACCCTATTGACCTGCAATCTATTAGCAGTTTTTGGCAATTAAACACTTCATACAAATGACAAATGATTAATATTAAAGAATAAATTTATTTTGTACTCTTTCACCTTTTAATAGTCATTTTATAACAGCAAAACTATCTCTAGATTTTTTGGCAAATAAAAACTTTAATGAAAAGTGAACAAAGATCACAGGAATGGCATTGTACAGCTCTCACCCTCTGTATATTGCACTCATCTCTTGCAATAGCCTAAAACACACCAGGTTGGCTCTGTCTTCTGTCAATTATCTCAGCTTGAAAGGAGAGGGTCTCCTACTTTGTCCAGATATCTTGTAAAGAAAACTATTTTTTTCTGTAAATTCCCCTAGCCTGATTGTATTTGGTCTCACTGAGATGGAGCCCATCTCCTCATAGCAGCCCTCACAGTGCTGTACTCTGCATTGGTGGCTAGAAGAGTGTTGACAACACACCAGTGTTTTGACTACTGCTGAGCACAACATCAGGACTGTAATGTTCCTTCACCAGTTGAAGATAAGATTCTGGGAGGGGACACAAGTAGGCCAGCTGACCCAAACTGACCAAAATGATATTCCATATTATATGACATCAGCTCAGATATAAAAGCTAAGGAAAGGAGCAGGAAGAGGGGACATTCACAGCATCCAATGTCTGCCCGCTGAGAAACTACTACACGTGTTGAAGCCCTGCTTCCTGGGACTGTGGCTGGACGTTGCTGTGGATGGGAAGTAGAGATTTGATTTCTGCTTTGCTTTTACATGCACAAGATTTGCTTTTGCTTCTGCTTCTAATAAACTGCCTTATCCCAACCCACAAATTGTTTGCCATCTTATTACAGAATCACAGAATTAACAAGGTTGGAAAAGACCACTCAGATCATCCAGTCCAACCTACTACCTACACTATCCCATCATCTAAATCA
The DNA here is from genome assembly GCA_013399895.1 of Serilophus lunatus. Lineage (NCBI taxonomy): Eukaryota > Metazoa > Chordata > Aves > Passeriformes > Eurylaimidae > Serilophus > Serilophus lunatus. The sequence continues at coordinate 40,184 of VXBA01004703.1, forward strand.
TGGCACTAAGTACCTCATCCAGTCTCTTCTTAAACACCTCCAGGGATGGTGAGTTCATCACCTCCCTGGGTGGACCATTCCAATGGCAAATCATTTCTTCTGTGAAAAATTTTTTCCTAACATCCAGACTAATCTTCCCCTGATGCAGCTTGAGACTGTGTCCTCTTGTTCTGTCACTGGCAGCCTGAAAGAAGAGACCGACTCTCACTGGCTACATCTTTCTTTCAGGTAGTTGTAGAGAGTCATGAAGTTACCCCTGAGCCTCTTATCCAGACTGAACAAGCCCATCTCCCTCAGTTGCTCTTCATAGGGTTTATGCTCCAGTCCCTTTACCATCCTCATTGCCCTTTTCTAGACACATTCAAGCATCTCAATATCTTTCTTAAACTGAGGGGCCCAAAACTGGACACAGTAACCAAGATGTGGCCTCACCATTGCTGAGCACAGTGAAGTAATAACTTCCCTACTCCAACTGGTCACACTATTCCTGATACAGGCCAGGATGCCATTGGCCTTCTTGGCCACCTGGGCACACTGCTGGCTCATGTTAAGTTTCCTATCAACCAGTACTCCCAAGTCCCTTTCTGCCTGGTCACTCTCCAGCCACTCTGTCCCCAGCTTATAGCTCTGCATGGGGTTATTGTGGCCAAAGTGTAGAACTTGGCACTTAGACTTCTGAAACCTCATGTTATTTGATTCAGCCCATCTATCCAGCCTGTCAAGGTCCATCTGCAGAGGCCTCCTACCTTCTAACAGATCGACACTTGCTCCCAGCTTGGTGTCATCTGCTTATTGCTGTTCCTATTTTGTTTCCCTGCCTGGCTGAGAGTGAGACAAGGGAGAATAGAGTGACTGTGCGCACTTGACATCCAGATTACGGTTTGTTTGGAACAAAAGCCCTCCGCACTTTCTGTTCTTCTTTTTTGTCTTTTGCATTTAGTCCGTTCTTTTCTTGCTTTAAATGTTGACTCCAAAAACATGCCCAAGTCCTGTCTGTCTCCTAGGCTTTTCACTCAGCTTGCTTTAGGCAGACCACTGCCTACCTGACCTTCTCACCTCCATGCCTTTGGTGGGACAGTTCTGCTGATTAGGCACTGACTCTGGTAATTGCTGTGAAAATAGCTTCGAGTTCTCTTTCACAAAAAAATATGGTGACAAAGAACCTTGTCTGGGGGCCAATCTGGCTGTGGGGTTTCCTGAAATGGCTCCTAGCACAGGTCTTTACTATCTCACTCTCTGTGGCAGCATCACAAGATGAAGGCAGTAGGTTCATTGCAATGTGCTTCAAATGCTATTTTATGTTATGGTGTTTGCAATGCAGTACTTTGCTTCTTTATGGCCATTTTCATCACCTTCTATAAAGCTTAATTTAATTGTTCCTTAATTACTTCTTTGGTTTAGCATATAAATCTCAGATGGAAGCTGTAAGCATCATACACAAGCCTGTGGATGTCACAAACCATTGCTTCTTTCTGTTTTCATGTCCTTGTCTGGAATTACAGTGAGCCAAACCTGTGTTGCTGCTGTAAAAATGTTCAGGAATGGGAAGAAGGTCTCATGCGCATATACTTCAATTTTAGACAATATTCTGGAAGGAAAAGCTAATGTTAAGTTTTCCAACCACATTTTACTAGAGCATGTATTATTTCACATTGGTGTTTCCTTAAATTATCTGAGAAGAAAATTTTGATTTCCTTAACATATGAAGTATTACCTGAATACTGTCAGGACCATGAAGGTTTCTATTTATAGACAACTCTTTAAATAACTGACACCTCCTATCAAAGCAGAAAACTTTTTACTTGAGTTCTTAATCTAATTTCTGTGTTAAAAGCAGTTGTACCAGTGTTTGCCTCTACCCACCTGACCAGAGCTTGAGAAATCCTGGGATTTAGGGGTATTATAGCATGCTTTCATATCTTGCAAGGTGCTCTTCTTGACTCCTTCTATGCCAACTGGGTGCTGGAAACTCTCACATTCATTTTACACTTTCAACATCAATATTTAATATTTCAGTATATGTTAATTTAAGTGTTTTTCCTTTCAAAGATGATACAGTTCTACTTTTCAAATAGATTTCTATTTTGAAAGTGTATGTTATATATAGAATTTAACACAGAAGAATACTGATCATAAGTGGTACTGGCATCAACAAATATTATGTAGATACATGTTTACTACTAAATTATTTTCTTTTTTTTGTTGTTTGTTATCTTTAATGTGGTTTTCTTTGATTTTTTTTTCTGCTTGCCTTCCTCTCCGCATTGTACTCTGTATTTTGCCTTACTTTGCTCCAGTTTACTTCCATCTCCTTCCTGTTACCTCTTGTAGGCAGAATAGAAAGCCATTAATACTAACCTGTTGACTGAAGATTTTAAAGCCACAGTGTTCATAGGAATTCAGAAATGAGCAATATCGACTTCCCAGCTGTTACTGAACCTGCATTTACAAAATACAAGTACATTTAACCTCTTCTAAATTATATTTTTTTTAATGTCTCTGTGGAAGACTGTAAAAAAGCTTAGACAGCTTGTATAAAAAGCTTGATCTTCTGAGGCTTTAGACCCAAAGAACTTCTAAAAGTTAAGTTTATCTTGCTTCTTTTTCTGCATCTCAGTCTTTCTTGGTTGGTGACTACAGAGGGAGCAAGAGCTCTCCACCAGCATTCTCTCCGGCTCATACAACTGGACATTTAATTTTGCTGATTTCCTGGGGGAAGTGATAAAATTTCAGTGACAAAATGTATCTTGAAATTTTATGTGAGGATTGAAATGCATATTAAAATATCTTGACTTATATTCTAATTCCTTAAATTACTTAGAGAAGGAATTCTGAAATATAATTTACACTTTGTACTTGTAATCTCATTTATGCTTGACATCTATCTACTTTTAGCTGATGAAAGCAACCAGACCATTTTGTTTCTGTTTTCAGACAGGTTCTGGACAAATTTCAGTGTCACTTTTTGACACACCAGCATGGTGCCACAGTGCTGAAGTAGCAAATCCGGGTCAATTTTTTACTTACAATGTACTTTAAAATGTATTTTCCCTTGTTATTATTTCTTAAAATTGTAAGCATCTTGTATTGGTTCTGACATTGCTCTTTTATTCTTCCATAAAACTCTTTAACTGGGGCTAAGTTTCACTTGATGGTGTCTCTTTAGATACCACAGTTTGCCTAAGGAAAAGATGGGAAGACAGATGTTGTACTAGCCTCCACTGATTGCTTTCTGATTGCCAGTTTAGTTGTCTGTCTTCAGCCATTTCAGATGGCCATATGGGAAATCAAGTGATGATCTTTATTAAAGTACCAGAAGCAAGGTGCTTTACCTACACATATTTTCGAGGGAGGGAGGGGAGTCTGAAACCAATTAGAAGATTTATGAAACTGCTAGAGCACATTAGTCATTTAAAATTGCTGAGTACTGCAAAATGAACAGAAAGCTTCACAGAATATTCAGACTGTTGCAGGTCCTGTATATCAATTAACTTCAGAAACAGAGAGGGCCACAAATGTCCTATATGTTTTTTCTTTTAATGTAAAAATCTGGACATTTGTATGTTATTGTGAAACGACAGGTGAATTAGTGAGAAAGGCCTTGGAAAGTTCAGTTATAAAAAAGTTATTGGAATTTGCTTCCACTGAGTGGCAGGATAAATTAGAATCTGTTCTGGTATTGCTGATACTTCCTGTTATGTTAAGAAGTAGATATTTAATGTTTATTTTTCTAAGAGTAGGAGTCATGATAATTTAAAATTCTTCAAATTGTACCAAAGTGCTTTGCAACAGTCATGAGAAACAAGACAATTTCAGTAGTCATTGAGCAGATGATGGTCTTTTGTTTTGGCTGGCTAACTGTAGTGTGTTCTTAAGTTAAACGTATAGGCTGCACTTGCAAAGCAGCCAGCTTCATTGGGCTAGAAAGTAAAGCTCTTTATTTATCTGCCCAGTCAGTGCAACAGAGGCTGCCTCTGTGTCTCAGCACTGATGAAATCTTCTTTAGTATACCTGTACCCTCCTGCTGCAGCTGTGGTTTTGTTTGCTACATTTATTTTGGCATTCCTTATTTTTTCTTCCAAAGAAAATAAGTAGAATTTGTCACTGGACCAGCTTTTACTGTTTAGGAAAAGATGCCACATCTTTTTCTTCCATGTCTTATTTCGTGATTTTTCAATTCAGTTTTACATCATCTCTTGATTAAAAGCAAGTCTTCCACACCACCAATTCCATTTCAGTCTCCAAATTTGTACCATTTAGATAAGTAAGGTGGTAGCCTGTTGTGAAATCCAGGAACGGCTTCATTTCATTTTCCTTTTTATCTGATAGTGTTTTTAACAAATGCCTGTGCTACAGAAAGAGATATGGGGCTTTCTGCATGAATGTAGTTTTTTGTCTCAGGGTGGCAAAATGTCACCTAGTTCATGTTAACTGAAATAGTCTATGTGGTTCCCTGTGGTCAACAGCTGGATGATAAGACATTAGGCAGCTTTCTAATTAAACTTCTTCATTGCATTTAAAACCCCTAGTAGCACTTTCTCACTAATAAAGAAAAAGCATGCTGCAGTCTATGGCTGATACTGCATTGCCGCTCTATGCCAGACCTCTTGCAGTCTATTGTAAGGATAGGATATGAACATAATGTGTTGTAAAAAAATAACACTTACCTGTGATTTTACAAAGTGTTATCCTATTTATTTTAAGTGTCATGTAATTATCAATTCATTTGCTACCTATTGTAATGCCATGACTCATAATGAATATATTTGCATAATAGGTGGTATCACATGAGCTCAATTATAATTCAGTATTAGCTAAATGTACCATGAAAACAAAGTGTTTCCTATAAAGGTAGGCTGGAGTTGATATATAGCCTTATACATGGTGTATTACAAATGCTGTTATGGGAAATTGTTCCATTCGTGGACTGTTTCTCAGAGGGAACTGTTTTGTAGCCCTGCCCTGTCATTCATTCATTTCCCGTCCTGTCTCCAGCCCCCCAGTTTAAATGCTCATCAGCTCTGACAACCTTGTGGGTGAGAAAAGCTTCAGAAGTCTGTCTTTACTGATTAGCTGATATGTTAGTCCTCTGCTCACTGAGGCCAGGAGGCAATGTCTGCCTAAAGACTGTGATTATTGCTCTAAGACCTGCACGCCATGTGCTGGGTGACTAAATTGAGGAGTGGTCACACTGAGGGATTGCCTCAGGTCTGGGTAGGTTCTTTAAAAATCTTTGTTTCCAGATGTGACTTCTTTTTAATAAAAAGACCTCAAAAATGACGCATTTGCTTCCCTGGAACAGGAGTTAGCTTTGTGTTGCCGTGTTGGGGAGTATGATACAAGAAGGCTGCCAGTTACATAGTTTGCTCTAGTTATCCTTCAGGTCTAAATTTCTCTGTCTCTCCACTGCTTGCTCATCAAAAGAACAGTCAGTTGTCTCTTCTCTCCTGGCTCTTGGTTTAAACCAAGAAAGTGATTGCCCTTTCAAAACTAGGTACAACCTGTTGCTATACACTCTGCATGCATATACATAGCTGGAAGAATGGCTGGGTGTCCTTTTTGTCAAAGGACAGTTTTAATTGAAGTCCCCAGTTTCTGCATAGCCAGGCATCACAGACTGCTTCCCCTCTCTGCTTTTGTAGAGAATGATCATAGGTGATCCACCAGCCCTTGGAGTGTTAAACAGCTGCAGGGAGATGGAACAACCCTGCAGCTGCACCAACAGTCAGCAGCATTTCAGAAGGCAGTACTACTCCCCAGACTTTCCCCTTTGCTATGTTAGGAGTTGATTCTCCTACCCCAAATATTCTACTATATTGTTTTCCTGTCTTTATTACACAAAGATTTATGCAAGCAGAAATGAAATGTATCACAGTCTGCATACAAAATAAGTGGTCCCTTTTGGCTATGGTTTAATGTGTTTTGAAGACATGCAATCTTGCAATAGTAGATTATAACCAAATGTGAGCAATATCTAGTTTCTGAGAAAAATCTTAATGGCTAGTACCTCTCTTTTGGTTCACTTACAAGTCCAATGCATTATCTGTTTAAGAAGAATGACTTGCCTATGCAGTAGACTGAAAATAATCATTGTGTGAACTTTTATGTCTGTAACAGATGTGTATAATCCCACTTTCCACTTTTTAAATGTATCCCATTTCCATACAGAATATAAAATGCTCACTTTCTGTCTAGCACAGTTGATTTTTACTTGCCTGCAAGTTAGATTAAGGACACTGAAATTGCAGAGGATAAAAAAAAGAGTTATTTCCACAAATACGGTGTACTTACTGCTACCTCAAGGATTGTGTAGCTTCATCTGCATTCAGGAGACAGCACTGCAATGGCAAAAGGCTAACAGAGTTGACAACACTTAATTTGTTTGGACTTATGTCACTCTTGGCTTTACAATGTGACGGGAGAAATACATTGTAGGAATTGATGAAGTAGTGCCACATTTGCACAATACTACAACTCTCTACAGTCATTTAGGACAAGTTTTCCTTCTTGAAATACAAGGTAAAGCTTCTGAATTTCATGCGTGTACCCTAGCTGGTGTGCAATTCATGCTGTCTTCTCTAAATTATAATTCAGTTTGGCCAACTAGGAATCAAATGGGCAGTGGAAATAGAGCGATGGCATTGTTGGATTTGGGTAAAGTTAGATCTGTTATGAGACTAAATGTATGTTACAACAGATCTATGCAATATTTGTACAGCGTGCAGTCTTATCAAACATAGAATTGATAATCCCCTTAACTGGGACAAGCGCTGGACATGATAGAATGTAACTTTCTGTATGAACATACAGAGGATGGTATATTCAGCAGTATAATTATTCTCCAGTGAGAAGACTTATTCTAGATTGTGAATCTTCACTAGGCCAGCTTGTTAGGGAATAGCATCCCCAAAGGATGTGCTTGTGAATTTGAAGAAAAATGCTTATTCTTTAATGGAGATATCAACTTATGTTCCTGTAATTCTCTTTGATGTGCTGCTAACAGGTGGGAATTTCTGGGCCTTGTTTCTTAATGGGAACTTTGCAAATAAAGATTAGTAGAACATGAAAAGCTAAAGTACCCATGAGTTTCACAGGAGAATATTCCGTGTTATTTAAATTCAGTGTATTATTTGAGTTTTCAATATGTATCTTTGAAATGTGCTTTAAATGTGGCTTTTTGTTTTGCTCTGGTGTTGCTCCTAATGGCTTTTTATAGGACAAGTGCTTATTCAGGTTGATTACAATTCAGAGAAGCCTAATGTGTAGGAATCAAATTCACTAGGTGATTGCATTTGCACAGGAGATGTAGTACTAAACAAGGTCAGAGAAAGGACTAAAAGTACTATAACAGCTGGTAGCATGCCATATTTTGCACAGTAACCAAACTTACTGGTCATGTTTGTGCCAACTGCTGACGATTTTGTGAAGTGAATCATCTGTCACTGGACAATGTACAGGGATCATCATTTTATCTTGCACAGGTTATCAGCTGTCTATGAGCGATGAGGTTACTTGCTGTCCAGGGTGATAGGAGGTCTCTCTTACTAGCTGTCGCCTTGCACTAGATTTCCAACAAAATCAGAAAGTCCAGAGATCAGTTTATATGCCTGTCCCCTTCCTGTTATTTTCCCACCATCATTATTATTACTATTATTACTATAACAATAACACTATGGACTCCAGGAAGGATAGAGCCTGTGACATGTTTGAATCCTAACTACTATGTATCATATAAGATCCCTTTCTGACACAAATTCTAATACAAATCATCTGGTCTTTGAATAAGAAATAAAAGAACAGAACTGTCCAAGGGATAAGACACGGGGGATTGAAATCTACTTGATATGCCGTGTGATGTTTGGTGTAATTGTTACCAGTCCATGAATAGTGAAACTCTGCAACTAATTCAGTACAAGACAGCAGTGCTACTCACCTATCTTTTTTAATTTTTGTGAAGGAAAGACTCCTCTTCCACTGGCAGCTGCTGCCTCAGCTGAAAATTTCTGTAGGTTGCTTTCAGTTGGTGACACAGCTGTGCTATGTCCATAAAGACATTGTATCCCAAGTGGGAACCCACGTATCATCATTTGGCATGAGCCTTGGAATGAGATAAAGTTAAAAATTGTGCAAATACCTACACAAGATTTTGAGGTAGATCCAGACACTACAGGTGAGAATTTTGGACTTTCACACATTATGCATTTATGCACTACTTGCAGTAAAGGAAAGCTCATCTTGCACATATGACTGAAAGGAAAGGGAAGCTCATTTTCTTTGTTCTATACTGATTTTTCTCTTGCTTCTAGAGTTGGTATTTCTACTAAGACCATCCTTCCATAATTTTCCCTACTGTGATACATCATTCATAAACATTCTGAAATAAAGACTGAAATGGGATCTCTCTCTAAAATCATTCGTGTCATTGGTACAGTAGCATTTTTATATAAAATTTTAAAGCTTAGAGAGCTTATCAGTGTCTACTTTAATCACAGCTAGAGAATACCTTCTTATCTCTTCTTCCAGCTTTCATCTTTACAAGACAGACTCTCTCAAGCTCACAGGAGAAGTGCCTGGAAATTTTGAATTGAATAACCTTCTCTCTCCCATGGTTGATTAACCTCATGTTTGCATGCTCTGATAGCAAGAAAAAGAAAGGCTGTAGTGTGGTGAGACTTTACCAGCTGAGGAGAGAGCTACATGAAACCTTCCCCTTGCCAAACCAGCTTTGTGCTTAGCTGCAACATGATTTGTTCAGACTTTCATCCATGCTCAAAGTACATCACTTGCGTGCTTCTGTCCTGCAGCATGTGAAGAACCCTGGAGCTGAGCAGAGGCCTATCCTGACAAACTACGTGAGCCTCTACAAGCAAAGGGAGTGCAGAAGGGACATTTTAAATGTCCAAAGCACTCACCACACGAGTATTACTACATTGGTATACAAAAAATACAGCTTGGACACATTTCTTTGTTTATTTGTTTTCATGGTAAGCTTTATGTGTGGGGCAGAGCACTTTTAAATTCATTGTGTGTTTTTGAAAACACCTTTTCCACCTGATACTATAGCTGTAAAGCAGCTCAAATATAGACATTTTTTCAGCCTATGTTTCATTTCCTGTCTCCATTTATTTTCTACATCATGTCATTTGTAAATGACAGCAAGAATGAAAATCTGGAAAAGAAGCTCTTCTTGCTTTTCAGATGTGTTTTCTTATTCTTGGTCCTGTAGCTTCTTACAGACATCTATTGTGTTATGTTGGTTTTAGTCTAAGGGTGGCAGTCACTTTCTAAATTTCTTGTACGTTGTTTGCAGTCTTGCCTGCACTATGCTTATCAAATTTGCTGTTAGCAACACACATCAACACGCAATCGATAAAATCAGAGCTAATTACATAATGTACAGGGTTTTTTTAAATCTGTCTGCAACACAAGCAGACGTTAAATGAAAGGTAATAAAGTGTGTCATCTTTTAAATAGGGGTATGCCCCAGGATTTCACACTGGACAAACTGCAACACAAAAGGCAATTTCTGTAGAGGTTTGTATGCAAGAAAATAATGAAATAGTCATGCAAGCAATGTGTATTTGAGCTCACCCTGAAGAGTCATTACAGATCTCTGTAATATCTTGTGAGCTTCTTATAAAATGAGATGCCAGACAAAGCCAACAAGCAGAGCTGCAAACAGGCTCCTTAATATAGAAGATATACTAGCAAAAGTCCCGGCTGTTCCCATAGGTTTGCATATGTGTTCCGCGGTAATCCATTCTTTATCTAAACAGTGGTTCTTTAGGCATAGAAATAATGGTTATTTACCTGGCTTTCATTCAAGAAGGAAGAATTTATCCTATAGGCTATACTGGAATTGCAGCACAGAAGGCATAAAAAGTAAATATTTTTTTTTTACTTGCTCTACTAATACAATCATGAAATAAACCTCTATACTGCTACAAGCCACTTTCAGTCTTTTGTTTTCTTTCTCTATATTTTTCAGCAATGCTAGTGACAGGCAGATCTCAGTGATTTGGGGCTGCATCTCCTTCTGAGATAATAAGTAAGTGGGTACTAAATCTCAAAGCTGACTGTCAGTGAGAAGAGCTAGTGAGAAATAAAAGGGGAAGAAAATCCTAAATTCCCTTGAATTCAACAGAAAAAGTGGCGTGGTGCTGCCTCACAAATGCCAGTAAATGACATTTTGTGAGTTAAATATTGCACAGTGCTGTGCATTTGCTTTCTTAGAAAACATGTGATTCCTATGGGCTTGCGGTTCTTTCTGCTTGTCACTTAAGTCAAACTGCCACCACTAAATACCTAAATATCAGGACCTAGATCCTGGATATCACACAGGTAAGTGGCTTAGATTTTTTTCCGGGAAAGCTGCAACATTTATTTGCAGTTTTGTTTTGGGTACCTAGGTATTCTCATTTTGTTAACCACTTTTCCCTGAATTCAGAAATGCCTAATTTAAAAAAAAAATGTTTTAAGAAAAGGCTGTGAAATTCAGTTACATACTGGAGATTTTTAATGATGTCTCTATATCCAAAGAATCAAAGTAAGCTCTCAGGATATGGTACCACAGGAAACTAGAGATTCCAATGAGAAATGGAAGCCAGGAGATTGTGTCACATTGACTGACAGTAATTTCAGCTGCTCTTAAAATTGTTGAGTAACTTCATAGATAAATTAGGTTGAAAGTGAAAACAGAAGAATTACAACAGATATCCTACACAGAAGCTTAACAGACCAAAACCAGAAACAGCCTTCTTCGGTGGTGTGTCTCTGATTTCAGGAAAATTTATGAAATTATGTTTAAAAATGATATTGTATTTCTGTATTCTTAACTTACTAGGTTTTTTTTGTGACAAATGGAGTAATGGCCTTTAACTTCAGTGCCAGGAACAACATATGAATAAGTCACCTGAAGAAAATCTCACCCCAAGCCTCTAGACTGCATTTTTGTACTGTTATGGCCTCAACTCCATTTGCTGGTCTGTTTATAAAAATGTTGAAAAAAAGACAAAGATAATTAGTTGAGAACACATAGCATGAAAAAAATTACAGTTTTGAATAATCCCCTTGTATTTATGAACAATGACCAGTGAATATTATTATCACATTAATAAGAAAAAAAATCTCAATTATTGAACTTCAACTTGCCTTGTGAATATTTGTTTTCATTATTCAGCTTGCTTTATTTTTTCCCTCCGGGAATGGAAATTGCACATTCATACTTATCATCCTATTCTTTGTGCCTTTTGATAACCATTTGAAAGGTTATTGGAATGATTTGTCACTCCTGTGCGCTGGAGAGACCATCTTCCCCAACACTGAAGCCCCAGCAAAATCTGGAATTATGCAGTGCAGAACCCTCCAAATACTGGTGTAGATTTTGGAAATGTAAAATAACTTGACTTTCACTTGTGGTACCCCAGAACCCTTTTGAGGCTAAAAAAAGATAATAGAAAAAACCTTCTGATAAGTCATTTTGAATGAGCTTTTGTCTGCTATGAGTAGAACACACCTTCAAAAGTTATGCTGAATAGGAGTACCCTTGGATGGAAATACAACTTTCAGCCAGCTTAGTAAAATCTTATACGGTATTTACAGCTTGCTTGAGTTCATCATCCATCTTGTCTGGAGGGATTTTGCCCCTTGTCTGACATTCAGCTGTTATCACCTGAGCTTTTCAATCTTTTTGTCATCAGACCATGGCAAACCACAGAGTGGCCTTTATTCCCTCTGTAACAAGATATCTACAGTGACCACAAGTGACTTATACAAGGAAACAGAAATCACCAGTGGTATCATAGCATCTTCCTTTACCTCTCTTCTGCACAGCCAGTAGGCTAACTTGGCAATGTGAGCCACACTGAAGAAGCAAATCTAAAATGAAATCAATATATTTATTGAATTATTTTTTTATCATAGTATTTTTAATTATGGAGTGATATACTAGAGATCCTAAAGGCATTGTCATGTTAATGTTTCTTTGCTTTTTCCCAGTTGGTTGACTTTCATCACAATCAAGGCATCACACATAATAACTAATCAGATTCAGAGAGCAGAAGTGCTGTGAGGATGCATTTTAATTGGAAATAGAGAGATAGGTTGAAATTCTTCACTGTGCTACAGGGTGACATTTTTAAATGCTCAAAGGGCATGCAGGTCTCCAGCTCCTGATGAAACTTCGTGAGAATGTGATGTGCAGCTCTGATTTGTGATCTTTATAGCAACAGGAAAAAAAAAATCTCTTACTGTTATTCATTTATTTCATATCTGTATTTGTGATTTTCTAATAAGAAAAGATGACAGTCAGTGCCACTGAGAAAAAAATCCCCTCAAGGAACTGTACCAGAATAAGTGGGGGCAGGTACCTTCCAGTATTTATATTTTATTTAACCAGAATATACAGACATCTTTTACAATCCTGTTATTATGTATGGCTGAATAATGGCAGCCATTTCTATTATATTCCATTTAATTTGGGAATTATGTGGGTTTCAGAAATTACCTGTACTTCCTTTGCCCATGCTTTTCATGCATGTTGGAATTATTTGAATGCTGCAGCTGCAAATGTCTGTTGAGAGAGCACTTGAGAGTATTGAGAAAGCTCAAAGATTTTGAAAAGCCAGTTTGATATTTTCAGGATTATTTTATATAGAAGGTGTTTTCTGTTTACAGTTTAAGCATGAGTGTTTGAAAAGGCTGACAGCCCATCTCTTATACTCCTGGAGAAATGTGTGATTCTGAAAAGATGTAATACGTTCACCTCAGGTGAAATAAAAATAATTTTTTAATGAAGATTACACTTGATAATTAAGGTTCTGTACCCTGAACTTCAAATCCATGAACTGAAATGCATTAATTAATGCTTGAAATAGGAGCTCAAACACTGAAGTATTTCAGGATTGTAACATCACATGGTGTTCATGTGAAGTTCATGACAACATGAAGAACATATATCCCAATTAGAAAAAAGTGAACAGAAGGGGAGTGAGATGATGGCTTGTTGACTAGTGACAGGAGTTGAGGATGGATGACAGTAGATGAAACTTCACCCTCCTATGTGTAACCTATAGCTGGCTGGGAATTAGTTACAAGGAATAGCTCGGAGGGATTTCCTTCAAAACACAGCTCTTGGCTGACACTGGTTGACAATCCAAGGCAAAACACCTGGTTATGAAGTGCTTTACCTTATTTATTGTACTGCAAAATGAGTTTTATCTTGTCCTGGTTTCAGCCAGGACACAGTTAATTTTTACAGTGCAGTGCGTTTTGAGGGTGCACTCCTATAGGCTTGTTTAAGAGGTTATTCCATACCATCTTGTGTCATTGCCAGGGGCAGTGGGGAAAGGATTCTCTCTCTCTCTCTCCTTTCTGAGGAAGTGGGCATCCCTTTTCTGTCAGGGAAAAAACTTGGTGGAGGGAGCAACGAGGTATCTCTGGCTATGCTTGCTCCGCACTGGTGAACATTTGACATGTAAAACACCCTTTCTTTTTTACACTCTTGTTACTAGGATAGTTACTGTTATTGTTCATTTTCTTGTCTCATTGCTGTTTCCAGTAAATTATTGTCTCAACCTGTAATCTCTGCATTTTGCCTCTCTCATCTGAGGGTGTGGGGAGACAGGAGTGATTGAGTTGGGCTTAATTTTCAGCTGGGCTTAAATCATGACATCTGTCAGGTGCCCAATTTTGTAGACATATATATGTAGACATAATAAGGTATGAGAAGAACAAATTCTTAAACTTTTTGGGTTAAAATAGAAATTATATATTAAAGAAGTGAAATAGTTCAAATATTTAATTGCTAATCAATTGTGTGAATTAATGATATCTGAACATTTCACGTATAGTACTTCTATATCTGTATTTTTCTGTTTACTTTGTAATCATCTATCTTGTCCATTACAAAATGGAAACAATGATAAAGTTATTTAATACATCCAACAATTGACATTCAGTTGCTGGAAATCAAACTTTCTACTGATTTTAACACAGGTTGTAAGATAAGATAAAGCAAAAATGCTTCTAAGTCATCTATATAATTCAAATCAGTAGTTTGAATATTCAAGGATATTATTTAAGAAGTATGTCTAAAAAGAGAAATATATGGTTTCTGTAAGCATTTTTCCTTTTAAATTTTATTAGTGTTAAGTTATGCAACTAGGCAGTTAGAAGTTACTGTGTTTTTGTTTAATTCAGATGAAAAATTAAATAATTGATGTGTATTATAAATACTTTAAAAAGCTATGAGTTTTCTCTTTTTTTTTTTTTTTAATTTTATTTTCATTAAGGTACTATTCCAAGGAGACTCTGATTGAAACTGTGCAAAACCTACTATTTTTTGTTCACTGTCTTTGTTCTACATTGACTTAAATTCTGGGGTCTTGCACAACTTCATGTATGCATTGAGATTCTAACTCAGAAATTCAAAGAACAATTATGTTATTTATGTAAGGGTTTTGCCACAAAAAATAAATTGGTCTGAACAAAATTCAGCTAAACTCTTGAGAAACCTATTTGTTATTATGAAGCCCTGATAAATAATTCATGCAACTATGATTGCAGGCACTAAATATTTTAATCTAGATTTTCATGTTGAAATGCATATTTTTTAAAAAGATGCACAGATTTAAAATGTGGAGGGAACACAACGATAATCTAATCTGAACTCTTGTCAGTTACAGGTAAAAAATACAGAGGTTCTTAATTCAAATGCAGAGACTTGATTGTTTTTTTGTAAGTATGTTATGATCTGAGTTTCACAGTCTAGAAGGTGAAGGGAACTGGGGGGGAGCTGTTCTGAATTAGAACCCATGTCAGTGACCTCTCTAAATATTAACTTTTTTCTGAGACCGACAGTATCATAACAAAAGCGTGTTGGATTCCATATTGAAAAGGTGAAACAGTAAAACACAGCAAAAAGATTTTGTAAAAGTGCATTAACATAACAAAATGGAAAGGCAACTTTTCCCATGAGCCAGCAGTGGGCTGCTGTTAGGCTGCATTAGGACCTAAATGTTGTCTAGTGACAGTACAGTAAGATGGCAGCAGATATCAGTCACATGAACTTGACTGTAATGATCATCTGAGGACTGTTTCTATGCTACTTTGCCAGACAATGAAGTCAGATTCATTTTCTGCAAAATGGACGTTCTTTTTAGTTTTTTTATTGCCGTACATATTTTCCAACCTGTGAGGCAGGTCTGTTCTGCAGTCATGCACAACTGTTTCCTGGAACTGTCTAGATCCTCTGAAGTGCTGTTTTTTAAGGACAGCAAGTAAGGGGAATTCATATTTCCGTCTAGCTTCCTCTGTCACTGGGATGTGCTGGGCTGTGTTTCCCACAAATGCGCTGTGTTTTTGCTGGCCTCAGACACCCAATATGATTGTGCACACTAGCTTCAAAAAGCAACAGCAAGAAGTAAACCAAAAGATGAGTAAAGAACAGTGGTATGGCTCAGGATTTTTAATTATTTTTAATATCCTTATTTATTTTCTACACAAAATTTTGAACATCTAGGAATTGTGTGTGTGTTTGGCTGCTTTTTCTTTAGTTTTCTTTCCTTCAAGGAACCCTTACAAATGAGATACTGCTTGCAGATGCATTTCTTAATTAATTGTGAATGTGTAGTGTGGTGACAGATGCAGAGGATGTTGCCTTTATCCTGATCACATTAAAATGAGTTGTGTTGAATATTCTATGATGCTTGGGGAAATTGCTTAATCCTATTACTTCTCAGAGAAGATTGAGTACCTCCTAATGCGAAATATGAAACCTCAGAGCTGCACAGTGCAACTGCTGCCTCAGAGAGTGCAGCACAAAATGTATAGGATTTCTTCTAATGTGAGTCAACAATGATTTCTGGGCTTGTTTATCACATAAATGTTATCTGGCAAATTATTGGATAGTTGCTATGGAAACAAAGACCTAGTAGTAGAAGGATTTGTTACCATAAGTAGTTAAGACAATGCTCAGACCTGAATCCTTGCTGCAAACAGTCAGCTTCTAAGGATGGAAGCGACAGATAACAAAACACCTATTTTTTACTGGTAACAGAACAATTTAGAAATATTTATCAGCTGGCCTTTACTTTTCTAGCAAATACACAGATATATGAAATAAAGTGCAAGGGTGTGAAAACACTAAAGAGAAAAATATTCTTTTATGTTATTGCATAAGGCTTGAAGAGATGTTGGTATTCTGCTAGAACACAGTGCGTAGGACATGGAAAGCCTAAACAGGCTCCTCTCACTGCTCTGTAGTGTTTAATATAACAAAAGGAAAATATACTCCAGCTGCAGGGAATATTAATTGCTGGTTGTTGAGCTGAATAAAAAGAAAGGCAAGGTTTTGGAAATTGTGTCTTTCTTCTCATGGAAGGCACAGTGGAAATATTGCAAATATTGAAAAAAATTCTGTTAATGGAAAAGATGAACCATAGTTGGATAGTTCCCAATTATCTTCCTTTTGGATCGGCAAAATTAGTATCTCCATTTTCTGTATTTATCTAGTAAAGAGTGGCAGGATATTGTATTGCAAAAGCTTCATTTTCCATATCGGTTTCAGTGTCCTCTGTGCTTATAATCTTCTAAGGGGTTTCATAATATTTTATGATGTATTTTATCCATCCCTGAATTGAGCAGTTACCCGAACCTCTCAACTGTTGTTTCGGAACAGTAGTCTTTGAATTTATAGAGAAAATCTTAGAAAATATGAATGCCAAAACCAAAGTCAAGCCCTATAAAAACCAGAAAGTAAAAGATTGCTTTGTTTTTTTCTTACTCTTCCAATTTGGAAGCCAATACCACATCTAAAAAGCCAGAGTTGTTTTTCTCTTCTTAGAGCCAGTGGTCCCACTGTTTTCATGAATGTGATCAGTATTTCCATGAATACAACATTAAAATATTTTCTTGTGGCAACTTCATCAGTCCGGCTCTCAGCTTGCAGAGCAGCAAACCATGTTAATTGCGGGTAGCAATTATGGACGCACAGAAGGGAGAGTCCTTTGACAGCAGCACAGCTGAAATGGGGAGTAGAGTTCCAACAAAACGGGATCTATTGTGACAACTGGCACCAGATGAAGTCATTTCCCAGTGACCTGAGCATATGGAAAAATGTTCAAGAAACACAGCTAGGAAGAGAGTTTGCCATCACCTTTATGATGTGCACAAAAAGAAAAAAAAGGTGACATTCATTGTGTGATTTATTGTTTTGTTTTTTTTTTTCCTAGCAGCTATGGGCAGCAACAGAACAGAAGATGAATAGGGTATTGATCCAAAAGCAAACAGGATTGTTGTTTATTTTAAGTTAGATGCTCATGCACGGTCTAATATATTGCCACAAATTGTGGTCTAGCAATAAAAGAAAAGCCAGAGGCACAGGGGGATTAAAAGACTAAAGCAGATTTATAGAGCCGAATTTCTATGTACTGAACACATATGTTGAATGTGTGGGAAAGGAAAAATGACTCAACTTGTGCTAAGATCAGAAAAAAAACAGACAACAATATCCATCATTAGGTTAAAATTACATCAGTTATTTAGCAAGAGAACAAGTTCTTTGGCAGGATAAAGAAAACTAAGGAAATTTGGAGATATCATCCAAGAAATAGGAGAGCCCTCAGCAGAATACAGAATTGAGCTGAAAATGCTTGGCTTTGCCACACAATTAATGCCCTAGGATAGATTCTCCTGTCCAGAAAGCAAAAGGAAAAGAACTGCACAAACCCTATTGCTTTGGAAACTGCTGAGCAAATAGTAGAAACAACAGGATAGCTATAATAATTTTTTGGTCTGTGAAAACACTATATATAAAGTGTATATATATATATTTGGAAATGAACATAGCATTTCCAAATGCCAGTTCTGGCAGCATTTTGTGTATCCATGTTCATCACCTCCTTTGGAAGGAGTGTTTCCACTTGCTGCTGTTTGGCTCATGTTCAACACCTGAGGTGCAACATATTTTTGATGTTATAGAGGGCTTTAGGTTTACATAGATGGATATTTTATCCAGGGAAAACCAATAAAAGAATGTCCAAAGGCAGACAGGCTTTTTGGCGAGGATGAGAATAGTGGCTCCAGCTGAGTAGATATGTACATTTTGAATAATAGAAATAACCTACAGGAGAGAAGTTAATCCAGCAACACGTATAGGTGGGTCTTCACTAACATACCTGACCTGGTAGTCAATGAAAAGCATGCCGTATTTTGAATGATATGGAGGGAATTTGGGCCATATCTTATAGGCTTTGAGATGTTACCTCAGAAGATGAAATTCATTACCTCTAGCACGCTGAGACAGAGGCTTTAAAATTAACTAATACAAGTACCAGAGAGAGGAGCTTTTTTTCTGAAATTCAGTTCTATTATTTTTCTGGGACTAAGACATATATTTGCTGCTTTCAGCTACATATAATGTAAAACTAGAATGTCACAGCCACCACAGTTGTCTGAGAGAAATGACAGGCTTGTTCTTTTAGTTGAATGCGAAGTCAGTGATGAGTGTGAGACAATAAGAGCAGCAGGAGACAGATAGGGAGGTGTGGGTTAAATTCCCTCCTCAGTCTGAGAAAAGCACCTATATACTACCTACTGTTAGGAAATTGTCTTTGCCACCCCTTTACATTTACCTAGAGATCATTCATCAGCATTTCTATTGATGTTGGACATCAGATTGACAAGTATCCAACCAGGAAATTTCAAAGGGATAAAGGAATCAGAAGCATGACCTTAGTGTCTAGGAGTAAGGCATGCAGTTTGATGAGGGGAGACCTGGGGTTTGAGTTTCTGCTCCTGAGAGTGTTTGTGTGATAGTTGCTGGATAAACAATATAGAGCAGCTTTCTCAGTCACATCTATGAATGATAGAGGCTGTAGTTTCTGTGGGTTTAGTTGAGCTCAGTGATTCAGTTTGCTCCAAGTATGTTTTCTGCTTGATGGATTTTGAGTGTGGTTTTGCCTAGGCTATCTCTCTGCGAATTCTGCACTGCATTGTGCAAAAGACCAGCACCTGGAGGGGTTTGTTATGCAAAGATAAAGGTGTCTCTGGGTATATTCAAGAACAAACCTTTGAATGTGCAGAGTTTTGCAATGCAAAGTAAAAACCTGCAGCCTCTCATATGCCTAAGCAGGTTGGCTAACAGTTTTGTGCACGGCAGAAACGTGGGATTTAGGCACACAATTCTCTATCAGTTTTCCATTTGTGTGGAACACAACTGCTTAAACAATTAAAACTATAAGGACTCTGTGGAAAGATTTATGTCCTGGTGGGGTTTTGAGAAACTTCTCTGGCGAATGAAGAAGTGTGTTAACTTTGGTTTTTCATAACTGTGTCAACTATTGAACAATTAGATAAAGATACAGTTAGGAAGGAAACAATCACTTTCAGTCTAAATTTTGTTGATTTTGTCAACTTTCCCAAAACTATCCAAAATCTGGATACCCTTCATTGAAATACTTGTCTTATGATGAGCCCTGTCATGTACAGTTTCAGAAGCTTTTTTGTTTCTAATATATATAGGACTGTATATATATTTGATATATGTATAACATCGTATGTAGACACCCTTAAACACATATGAAGATATTTTTAATTCTGTGGGCATTTCATTTTAAGGTACAAGTTAAGGTTTAACATTCATGGACTGCTACTGATTTAGGAGGAAACAGCAAAAACAGAGCCAATTTAGTGGCACCAGTATTGTAATATTAGAAATGTGTTACTTATATTTCCCATTCTTGATTGAATTCTACAAGCATTTCATTCTCCTTCAGAAATTTTAATTTATACTTTATTTTGATTAAAGCAAATTCCCTTCTTCCTGTTTTTGTATAAACACTGGAATAGATCCAAAGAAGAATCTTTTAATAAAAAAATGTATTATGTACTTCATATTAAATCTGTTACAAGAGCTATAAAGACTGTGTGTGATTTTGCTTACAGTCCCTGTTTCAACTGGACTAAAGTTAATTCTCTTCTTAGTAACTGGTACAGTGCTGTGTTTTTAGTTTAGTGTGAGTGTTGATAGCACATTGACATTTTAGTTGCTGCTGAGTTGTGCCTACACTAAATCAAGGACTTTTCAGTATACCCTGGTCTGCTAGCAAGGAGGTGTCTGAGAAGCTGGAAGGGAGCACAGATTGGACAGCTGACCTGAACTGACCACAGGGTATTCCACATCATAGGACATCATGCCAAATACCCTGGAGGAGTTACCCAAAAGGAGTGCTAGTCATGGTTCAGGGATGGGTTTGGCATTGATCAGTGGATGGTGAGCAATTGTATTGTGCATCACTTATTTACCTTGGGTTATATTCTTTTCTTTCGTTTTCATTATCATTGTTATATTTAATTTTGTTTAAGTTATTAAATTCTTCTTAACCCATGAGGTGTACTTTTTCTTTCCGATTCCCCTCCACACTGGTGAGATGGAGGTGAGGGAAGTGAGTGAGTGGCTGTGACATTTAGTTGCTGGATGGGGTTAAGCCTTGACATGTACACACGTACTTGCATTCATATTTGCCTATTAGAAGTAAATATAGCCAAAAGTACCTTCCAAAGCAACAGAAAAGTCAAAGAACATCTCCTTTTGGACTAAAATGCCACTTATATGCTTCCATACATAACTCACTTTTGGAAGCAACTCTCCTTAGTTGCTGCAGTGTGTGAGCATTTTTCTCTTAGTCAAATTCTGTTTAAACAGCTGAAAACCAGCACTTACTTAAATTCCATTCTAAAATTGGGGGTCCATATTTCCCTATGTAATAGCTGATGGCATTATAAATTATCTTGAGCAAGGCAGAGCAATATGAAAAAAGAAAGAAAATTGCTTTTCTCTTCTGCCTAGAGGCTAGCAGCTTCACTGAGCTGGTATAGAAAAAGTGAAGAAAACGGATTTTAAATATTTCCTCATGTGGAGTCGATTTTAATGTGTAGATAAATACCAGTGACTGTATTGTGTTCATGACTTCAGTCTTGAAATTCTTTTTTTTCCCTGTAAGAGATGGAGTTTATCTGTAAAATGCATAATCCTTTGAACCAAGCATCTGTCAGTAAGTGCACTGCTGTAGATATGTGCCTAGGGAAATAACAATTTTTTGTGATTTAAGTCTTTATTTATCTTGTTTAGTGTTTGTGTATTGGGGCAAAAGAAAACAATGAAAACATAGCAACCTATTATTTCTCCCCTTATGCTTCTTTCTCATTCATCAATTTCCTTTCCTCCACCTCACATCCTAACACTGAGTTGAAATGCATTCACTTTTATGTGTAAGTACTGGGATATTTTTTCGGATAGATTTTGAATATTTTTGAGTGGAAAGATGGTGGTAGTGCTGACAAATAGTATTCTATTTTCTTTTATTCTATCAGTCAGATGCTCAAAAATTAGGAAATGGTACTCAGAGATGAAGGTCAAACAATAATCTTGGCAGATTGTAAAATGAGGTTTCTAAGCTGCAAAGTCTAAAATTCAAGAACTCTCTTGGTTTTAGTACAACTCAGATCAACCTATTGATAAGGGTGGAGGCCATTAAGGATGAGAATGCCTCTTTATGATAACCTTTGATATTCAGTTGAAAGATGAAGAGAAGGAGAAAGAGGAGACTCATGTAGCACTGAAAGAATCAACTCAAACATTTAGTCCCTGACAATATGAGAAGCAGAGGTTAACTGGAAATAGAGCAAAGAAATGCATCAAAAAAAAAGTGAGACCGGTTTTTCTACTGAGAGAACTGTCAATGAGAAGCAGGAGCCTGTTTAGCAGCTTTAAAAGGTGAAGTGAAAATTTTGCTGGCAAGAGAAAAAGGGTCAAGAACTGACCGCTTGATCTGAACTGATCATTACTGAAGGTGACTCATATAAAACAAGGTCTTATTTTGGGCAAGGGTAATTTTCCTAAGAAAAATTAGGAATCCTTCTGGTCACACATGCTCCAAGCTACCATTTAGAGACTTGTCAAACTGCAGTACCTGGCACTGTAGTCCTCCAATGAGAGTCATGATTTAGCCTGATTTTCTAAGGAAAGCATGATCACATTCTTGCATATATACATGTGCTTAAGAATGCACTTATTTGTTTTCCCCATTCTCCAAGATCTATTTAATCTAATGGTTAATTTCAATCAAACTACAGAGATGCAGAAGTCTCAGAGGCACTACATTTCTAGAATTTTTATGAGAATGAGCAGCCAGAAAGAGGAGAACCTATTACTGCCTCCACTGAAAGTTGCTGTCAAAATAACGTCCTTATTAAACATCTGAAAATCTACGTAAAGCAAAGATGCAGGAGACAGAAATTCGTAAGATTTCAGTGTTCATACATTTTTGGCTATGAGACTACTCCTTATTGTTTATCAGGTTCTCAAGCAGACATGTCTAAATAACACTGCTCCTTCAGCTATTGGAAGGGGAAAATGAGCAAAACCTGTTAGTATGACACGGCAAGAAAATGCATTTCATATGTCAGCAGCAATGTGTACCTTATTTTTTTTTGTCAGCTCTTGCATGCTTTTGATTAGATTTCTTAAATATGATGGTTTGCCAATAAAGTAAAACATCTGGTTTTAGAAATTGAGAGGCTGAGACAGTTTTCCAGCCTTCTTTCATTTAAATCCTATTTACTCCAAAATACAAATATTATGATCACAGGTTTGCACACATAAACAATTAAGGATAAAGTTAAAATAGCTTACATGCGAGACTTCTGTACTTATGTACTTATTCAGCCGAGTTTCAGTCAGCTCAATTCTGCATATTAAATTTTAGAGATAAATTCAATCTTGGCAAGCATGAAGGTCTGGCCCTTTGTGCAAACTACAATTAAAGGTCAACACTACTAAACTGTAACAAACAGAAGTCTTAGAATATAAATTGGCTCAGTCAGATGTGCTTCAAGTAGATCCAGACTGTAGAGTTCCCAAATGGAAAAAGAAAGGAAAACTACATGGATTGATTTGAATAGAAAAATTGCACATTCTCCAGTAATCAGAGAGAGTTGATAACTGGTATTTTGCTCCAGGTTTCTTCTTCTTTTAACTAGCAGAGATTAAGACATTAAATCTAATATTAATGAGGACTTTTATGCAGTTACCTTCTTGTATCACAACAGTAAGTAATTCACGGCTAAAGTTTTGCTTAAATTCAATTCACATAGTTTCCTACTGTGTGTGTATTAGGGTAAATCTTTCCTCTAAATTGGTGTTAGAAAGAGTAGCATGTTGGAGGAAATGAATCTCAGTTTTTCTGGTCCAAGTTTCTGGAAAAAGACCAGGGATGACAAACATCTGATGAGGTAGGCTTGGTCCTTGCTTTGCAGCAGCAGTGTGTGTCCTGTAAGGAGTGCATCCTGCAACCCACAACATAGGAACTGTAGGGTTCAAGTTGCCACCAGGTGCTCTGACATAGACATATGCCAGTGCATGGATAGCCCGGGAGGTCTCCAGGAGCTTCTTGTGGCAATGGTCCTGGGAATTTCCTTTGTTTTTTTGCATTTGTCAGTGTTGCCTATGAAGATGGGAGGGGAAAAAAAGCAACTTGTCTCTCCTAGCTCATCTGTGAAACCTATGATCCCTAGGGATGTGAAATTGCTTGTGGTGCTACTTTCTCTTACAGATGATTATGTTTGCAAAGCCAGTGTTCATTAAAAAGCACTTATTTGTTTAAATCGTTTGCTAGTGTGTTTCTAGATTGCCCTAAATAATTTTTACATTAGGAATACAGAAGTAGACCATGAGTTTAATGCCAGAGTTTCCTTTTCCTGCAATGAAGCAAATGTACCTTTGTAGATAGCAGATGGGAATAAGCTGGATGCTAGATGCTTCACCAATCACCTCAGCATAGACAGCTGAAGAAACTAGAGGGATATTAAAGAAACATTTCTTGAAGAAATTTCAAGGAATGCTTGATGTTTGACTTGTGATGGAAGGAAGTATGGGTACTCAGTCTAATGGTAGCTTCTATGATGTGTTGAAATCTTCGTATTTTCTGAATTTTGCAATGCTAATTTAGAAAATAAGTATCTGTTTTAGGGAGAGTTCCTTGTTTATCATGTCCACTGACATGCAATGCATATCTGTATCCCAGGATCATGTATTATTGATTATCTTCATGTTAAATTTCTGTTGGTCACAGTTTTTCCTCTACACTGACCGTAGAAGCAGTTTTTGGTTGATGGGCTGTATTTATATGGTAACTAAAAAATGCAACGAATGTGCAATGATTTTTTTATTCTGTGTCCATCATATGTGTAGGGACAAAAGTCATGTCTGAAATGGCCAAGGAAGCCTTTCTCTTGTACTGTAAAAGATAAGAGACTTGGAGAGCTCATGTGGAACACAGCTGGTGACCCATCCAGCACAAGACAGTCGATTTGTGCTCAAGAGTTCTCCACCAGTAAACAGAGCAGAGTATTAGATCTTTAAGAGGAAAGTGATATGTTGACACATGAGTTTTGTTTATTTTCCTGGCAAGAATTTCAACTGAAAATTTTCAGAAAAAAAAAAAGATTTAGCTGGCAAACCATGATGTGGCATGTATATTCCCATGTCGCTTGATTTAGACAGTTGTTTTTGTTCACCTCAGCAAATGCTCTGTTACTGATACTGTGGGGGTTGTGTAAGGTAGTAGAGCTCTGGCAGAGCAGTTCTGCTGCTAGCTTGGTTGCTTGTTAAGAAGTATATTAGTCCTGGTTTTTTAAGTCTGCAGCTGGGACTCTGGCTTATCTACAGTAGGAGAGTGCAGGCTGTGGCAGCACAAAATGCTCTCTCCTGCAATTCTGTTCTCCAGCACTCACCTCTGGGAGCACAAGAGTAATTCCTGTCCTCATTTGTTTCTCCCCTGAGGCAAAATCGTTCTCAAGGAGGTAGCACTTCATGTGACCCAGAACTTCACTTGGAGCCAGCAGATCATTTCAGATCATCCTGTGCAAGGTTCTTAAGTGGAATTAAAGCCAATGCCAGCATTTTCTCTGGACACAGACATGATGGGAATACATTATTGTTTATCACTGTCACAGTGCTGGGGCTTGCTGAGCTCTAGACGGACCCGTTTGGTTGGGTGTAGGAGAACTTCCAGTCTCATTACAGTCAAAAAAAGCAATTCAAGCGGTTATAGCTACTCCTGACAGAAGTGGGTCATGGAGGGATCTTCTGGGCAGCTCAGTGACTATAGAGGGGCAAGAGACTCCTGCTCCTCTTCCTCCACACCAAGGGGAAGGGGAACAAGTAGGAGGTGGGAGGGCACCTTGGGCACCCATGCCCAGGAGAGCACTCAGGTCTGCTGCCTCAGATGTGATATGTTCAGTATTTTGTCAGTTCTTTTAATATGTTTTAAGACTTTTGTATTTTTCTTTAAGCCATTTAGAAAGGGGTTTGAATGCTGTTTTTCCCCATCATGTCTTAGGTTTCAGAGAATAACTTGATTCATCAATGGATAACATAACATGCATGTGTAAGGATAGTATGAGGGTCTAATGAGTCCTCATATACTTTTTTACTAACTGACCATTTTATAGCTGTCTCTCAATTCACTTGAGTGTGAAGAATAAAGATGAATAAAGAATTTTGCCATTCATTCACTACTGATGGGGAGACCGTTGCTCTGTTGTTTCCTATTGCTGTTTATTATGTTTGAGATTAGCACTGTTCTCAGAAGAACGGCTACAGGCAGCAGTTCGTACCATGAACTCTTCTTAATGGCTGCTCTTCCCCTACAGTGATGGTAATCTGATTTTAGAAAACCTTACTGAATTTCAAAGCCCATCATGTGAAACACACACAGCTTGATATTAAAAATAAACAGGATGGCTGGAGCTAGAAAGAAAAGTGTTTTTCTGAAATTCCTGGCTTCCCTAGATGTTGTAGGTGAATATATATATTTATGTATCTCTATATATTAGTAGGGAATTGAGATCACATTGCTAGGAGTATTTAAAAGGCTGACAATTTTTCAACTTAACAAACTGTATATACTGAATTTATACTATCCATTATGTAATTCTGCATGCAACTGCTTGTCTTTGTCCCTTTGATGGTCACGCTGCTCATGGACTTGTTTACGTATGATACTGTACGTGATATTTTTCTGGGCCAACACTGTTCCAATATTCTTACTATTGCTGTTGATTATGTGTAGCCGTTTTGAACCCACTTTTTATTGTCTAAGGGGCGTGCACCACAAAGATGATGGAAAATTGAACAAAATTAGCAGCAGAGGAACAGTTTATTACTTGGGGTTCAAAAACAGAAAAAAGGGAAAACTTATGGGGACCTTAAATTTTACACAGAGAAACACTCGACACGCAGAAAACAAAAAAAAGGGGAAAAGGGAGAAAAAAAACAAAAAAAGAAACTGCTTTCCAAGTTAGGTGACTAGCTGAGAAAACAGAGGGAGGGGTAGGGAAGCCGTCTCTCTCCCTTCCTCTCTGATGGTGTCACTTGCGGCCCTCGAGGTTTTCTGCAAAACACAAAAAGAAGTGAAAAGCGACCTCCTCCCAGGACATCTTCTGGAAGTTGCTACTTGCTAACATGCTGGGCTTCGCTCCGGTGCCAAGGGCAATGGATGGAGTCATGCCGTGTGGTCTGAGACCCAGGAGGGCAGGGGCTGTGTGCACCACCTCTGGACCAGAAGCCAAAGAGAGGGAGGACCTCTGTGCTCGGCTTTCTAAGCTCTTCAGGTCTCGCGTGAATCTCGCTGTCTTATTCCTGGGCAAGCTGTCTCCTCATTGGCCAGCGGAGCTGGGCACTGCCTCTTTTCCAGGGTCCTCACTCCAGGCAAAATGGCAGTTCCTGCCTGAGACCACATGTTCAGGGCTTGAGGCACCATTTTTTATTTACTGGCTGCGAGCCACCCTGAGGCACCCTCGGAGTGGCTACCGCCCCTCCGTGCGGCCACTGCCAGCACGATGCCAACGTGGACCCCTGCCCCTATCCATAAGCAGCCACCTACTGCAGCTGCGCTGGGGTCCAGTGCCAGCATTCGCAGCCTGTCTCTGCCCACAAGCTGGAGCTGCTGGGACCGCACCTCCTGCGCCACCCTGCTGGGCGGCCGCACCCCCCGCCGCCATCCATGGGCATGCCGGGTTCGGCAGCGGCACTCACAGCACAGTTCCACCCACCACCCCATTTTGCTCGCCACCGCTGCCAGGACTGCGGTGACACCGTGGCCACCCGTGTCAGGGCCACAGCGGCACCACGCACCATGCGCAGTGCCGCTGGCCCCAGGGCCACCCGCTGCTGGCTACGAATTGCCACCGCTGCACACTGCTGCCGGCCAGAGTTGCCACACATGCTGCTGCTGGGTTGGGAGCTGCTGCTTGGCACTGCACTGCACGCAGTACCAGGCCAGCTACAGCCTCACCAAGGCTTTGTTCCTGTGCCCTCTAGCCGTCACGCAGCCTCGCTGCCACCACCCCCGGCCCCGATCTGGGACGCAGGGGAACGACCACGGCAGCAGAGCCTCGCAGGTTCAGACACCAGGATCCTAGCACCCTTCCCTTAAGGAAAACAGGATTTTACATAGACAAGGTAAGTGGGCACTCCTTACACATTCTCCCCCTTCCCAAAGCCCAAGGACCTCCCCCCAAGACCACCCCGAGACCCGAAGCCCCACCCTGACAACCCGAAAAGAGGGTCCAGTACCCCTCAAACCCCAGCATTATGCTACTTTAGTATTCTTATATTTGGGTTAAGAACAAGATAATATTAATTAGATCCTTATCTGCACACTTAAAATTTCTAGCTAATTTGGGCATCCTGGGCTGTATCCAAAGCAGCATGGCCAGCAGGTTCAGGGAGGTGATTCTGCCCCTCTATGCAGTTCTGGCGAGATCCCACCTTGAGTACTACATACAGTTCTGGTGTCCCCAGTACAGGAAGGACATCAACCTGTTGAAGTGAGTCCAAAGAGGTGCCTCCAAGTTGAACAATGGAGCACCTCTCCTGTGAGGAAAGGGTGAGAGAATTTGGTCTATTCAGCCAGGAAAAGAGAAGGCTTTGGGGTGACCTAATTGCAGCCTTCCAGTACCTGAAGGAAGCCTACAACAAAGATGGACTATTTACAAGGGCCTGTAGTGACAGGACAAAGGGGAATGGATTCAAACTGAATGAGAGTTTAGGAAGAAATTCTTTGTTCTAGGTATGGTGAGGCATAGGCCCAGATTAGTTGTGAATGCCTGATCCCTGAAAGTGTTCAAGACCAGGCTGGATTCAGATCTGAGTAACCTGTTCTGCTGAAAGGTATCCCTGTCCATGTCAGGGTGGTTAGAACTAGATAATCTATAAGGAGAGTTCCAACCCAGGCCATTCTATGAGTTTTCTTTGGCTTAAAATAATTGTCTTCAAGATTGTTTTCAGAACATAATACTGTGCTGCTATCACTTGCTTGTGATTCTTGTCTTTCTTCTGTCTTATCTGGTGTCCAGCTGAACATTTTGTGCCCTCTGTATGGGTGAGAAAGAAGAAATATGATGGCATTATCTGGAGGAGTATGTGTGTAGGAAAAAGATAATAAAGCATTTAGCGATGTGTACTTTGCCCAAAAGCAAAAGTAACGTTGAAATGTCTCAGTGCAAAATAATATGCCCTTGGCTTTCACTTAACTGATCAGTGGTTGTTTGTTGGTGTCTTAGCGGAAACCACTCAGTATGTTTTCCATCTTTGCCTTCAATATTTCACACAATCCTCGACTGAGTTGTGATTTTTGAAAAGGATCTGCAGAAAGGGTAAAAGTTCATATGAAGTTGACTGGGGGAAACACCTGACCAAGAACTGATGATCCTGCATCTTTCTTTGAGGAACAAGGAGAAAATCACTGATGATGAGGAAGAATGTATTCCTCTTGAACATGTTGTTAGTGAGAATTGACTAAAATAAAAGTAAAAGGGATAAATTCAGAGTGGTCAGGAGACAAAAGGGAAAGGAGGGACCAAAAGTAAATGATCTATTTGCATATTGCCTCTTCTGGCAACAATATTGCTACCTTAATTTTCTCTACTGCTCTAGTGGGGAATGGAGAAAGACTTTGATATATAAGAAGTGTTAGCTTCTAAATCTTCAACAGAGGGTTGTACTACTCCTCTCAGCCAACCTTGGCTGAAGTAACCAGAAAGGAACCTCACACAAGTCCATTTAATGTTGGAAAAGGCCTGAGTCATGGCAATAAACTCCTTGGGGTTTTGATCAGCACTCAGAAGGTGGTGAAGGGGCAGGTTATTGTCAGCTGTTAGGCATAGCTCGTGCCTAAAAGAGAAATCACTTGAAAGCCCTGATCCTAGAGCAGGGCCTGCATGTTCTTGACACATTTCAGTATATTTATTTTCCCTGGACTCCGCTTTGCTTTGAAGCCAGGACTCAAATATATAAATCTTGGAAACTATGGGATAAATCCAGGCATCTGAATTCTTGTGTGTGTGCATGTGCACAAGGGGAATGACTGTATCCACTACACTTCAAAATTTTCATGTTAGTATCTCTAAAAATTTATTGTGTTTATTTTAAATTTGTTTTATTAAAGTATTGTACACTTTAGTCAAAAAACCCCAACATTTGGGTTGTGTGAGAATAGTATTTTCTTCCTAAAATAATTTTGAGGCCCTAAAAAGGTCATAAAAACAATCACTTTTGGTCCACATTAGTTTTTGATATTCTAAAATACAAATCTTAATGTTAATATAGTACTGTGTTATCCCCAGACACTCTCCTATGCTTCAAAGGAAGAGAAGAAATAGAGAAGCTTGTTATATTTTCATAAAGTCATTTGTTGAAGTAAAAGAAAAAAAAATATAATTTGCAAAATTATTATTTCTGTTATTTTAATAATAGGGGAAAATGAAATAATAACAATCATGTTTAGGAAGAATGGTATTACCCTTGATTGTGCAACAGCATGCAGGGTCTGTTCAAGCAGAAAAAATAAAAAATTATTCAATGTCAGACAGATACATTTAGAGAAACATGATTACAGCTTTATTGAGTAATGGGCTGAAGTGTGAATTATGTGATTTCTAAAGTGTTTCTTTAAGGAAGGTCTTTTAGCCAAAAGGAGCAATACTGCTTAGGAACTGCTGGAGATGAAGTTTGTGAAAATCAGGATACATAATGTTTACAGGGAGACAATTAATTACAATTCTAGTAGAGTTGAAAATGAAAAGCTTGTAATTTTTTCTCTTTTTGGGTCCTCTCTATAAATCCCCTTATAATGATGGAAGATTTACTTTCTCTAAACCATGTCTACCTATGTATGGGCCTGTGCATACACATGATGTGCATGCTGAGAGATGAACTAAGATTTAGTTTTAATATTTTGGCCCTTTAAGGAACCTACTTGTTATCCTAATCCTTCTTTTAGAGGTTAACGTTTCTGCAGAAAGAATGACAGAGCAAGATGTGAACTGCTGCCTCAGCTTCTCTGCTTAACAGCCCAAACTATTAAGGTGAGTGGGTACTGGAAACAATGAAATAAAGATACTGTAGGAATCACTTGTACAAATCTTTCTTTTATAAATCAAGAATACAGAAAATAAAATAGAAAATTCTCTTACAAAAGTTGTTTCCATCTGAATCTTTAAAGTGATATATATATTCTTCAGTGAAAGAAAAAAGGCAAAATAATTGTAAAATTTTATTACAATAAACCAAATTTATTGTTTTGTGTTAGAATTCAGTTATTTTTTGTATTTCCTCTAAGCAGGATCTCTAACACTGGGACTCAGATATGTGTGACTAACTTCGTGTAACACTTTTTCTGCTTACTTCAATGTATGGATCTTCTACCTTAGAGACAAATTTATATAGATTTCTGGACTTGGAGCCAAGCTCTAATGTGTAAAATTTATTTTCTGCTGGTTTCAATTGGGATAAAGTTAATTTTCTTCATAGTAGCCAGTATGGGGCTGTGTTTTGGACTTTTACTGGAAACAGTGTTGATAATACAGGGGTGTTTGTTATTATTGAGCAGTGCTTACGCAGAGTTGAGGCTTTTTCTGATTCTTGTACTGCTCCTCCAGTGAGTGATGGAGTGCACAAGGAGTTGGGAAGGGACACAGTTGGGATAGCTGACCCCAACTTACCAAAGGGACATTCCATACCATATGATCAGTTTATGCAGCTGGGGGAAGAAGGAGGAAGAGGAGGATGTGTGATGGTGTTTGTCTTCCCATGGAGCCCTGATGTCTCGGGGATGTCTGAACTCCTGCCTGTTCATGGTAAACAGTGGATGAATCCTTTTTTTTTTTTGCTTTGTTTTTTTTGGTGACTTTTGCTTTCCCTATTAAACTGTCTTTATCTCAACCCACTTTTACCCTTCTGATTCCCTTAACTGTCTTTAATGTGATCAAATATTCTGATGGAAAGGAGTAACCTAGTAATTTTAAAACATGGTTGTCTTTTTGTTTTGTGGTGGGTTTTTTTTGGTTTTTTTTTGTTGTTTTTTTTTTTTTTTTAAGAGCTTTTCAAATATTTAGTGATGTTTGTAGGTTGGTGTTTATCATTTTGGAAAATATTTTGTGAGCTACTTTCACATTTATCCATCTGGGCTTAAGAATTGTTGCTTAAATGAAAAACAGAATAATATTATTGTTACAGCTAATACTGTTTATTATTAATTACTATTTATGGCATGCTCAAGCAATGATTCAGTGTTATGAAAGAATTAATAGCAAGACAAACGTTTTAAGTACAGGCTTTGAGATGTGGCTATCCAGGCAAAGATGAGCTATTTTGCTCCTCTTGTTGCCAGAGGCAGACCTCCAGTCAACTTCAACAGCAAAGGTTTTACCTGATGAAAAGAGATATAAAACATGGTCCTTATTGAATCAGACGACACTGAACAGGCCAATTCATCAGACTGTATTGCACAGTTGTATGTACAGGAAAGGGATGTGCTTTATGGTCTCTGGTAATACAGAGCCTGTGGCTTTGTTGATGTGGTTTATTCATGAGCAAAACTCGAATGCTTAGGTTCTCCAAAGAGATGTCAGAATTCACTATAGCCAAAAAGGCTTCCAGCAGTGTAAGTGTGAGAATGAGCCCCTGGTTCACTCTTAGCCCACATCAGAAGTGAAGTGTGTCTCTCTCCTCCTAGGAGAAGGCAAAACTATATCCTAACCTGGAAGGAACCCTATGAATCCACACCAGGCCAGCGTCTATTTCAAAATAAAATTGACTATTTCAATATGAGAGTCTTGTAAAAAATAAATCTGAAGAACATATTAAATACAGAAAAAAATGACAATTTTCTGCCATAGTAGTTGGATTTTGGAGTGGTTGGTTAGTCTTAAGATGCACTAAAAATGTGCTGCTGATAATGCCTATAGCTCCTTTCTAACAGCACAAACATTTCACATGACCATTTCTTCCTTCCCCCATCCATGCAGCTTTTTCCGGAAAAAGCGGGAAAAGAAGGATGCCACAGTCCACTCCCCTACAATCCAGTTCATTGGAAGCTTTGTTACCCAAAAATCTGTTTCAGCTTCCAGGGGGATGTATAGTCCCCTGGCAGAGGACTATAAATGCATAATTTTTGTGTTTCTGTGTTGTGTGGAATGGTTCACCTGAACTCCAAAACAGAGTTTTAAAGAGTTCAGTTTCAGTGGCATTTCAGTGAGGCGTGGGCCGGTCACTGGGAGATTTGTTTTAACACTGAACAGTGGGAATATACATTATATGGTTCTTTCTAATCTTGTAGAAACAATGGTAAAACTGCTTAAGTGAACGTATATGTAAGTGCAAATGAAGATTGCTGAATACAGCTGCTTGTGTTCCAGACTCTCTGTATTTTGGTTGAGACAGGAGCAATAGATGAGAAAGGAAAATATTATTTTAATTTAAATTCATTTTAGGACTTGTATTTTTGATTAAAAATTGGTCCTTTGTCACTTATAAACAAAAAACCTGGACAGTGCCATGAAAGGAAATCATTTACTCAGAAGACCAAGTCTTATACAGTGTTTTTTAGAAGCTGTATTTATTTGCATTGCATAAGCATTTGCCCCGTCATATTTATTGTAGCATGAGTATTTTGTTCTGAATAAGAGCAGACTCATGTTCACCTTCAGGAGAATGAAATAGGCCTTGAGTTGTTATAAACATCTGTAACACCTCTGGGCTTGACAGGTGTCTGATAAAATTATGAAATTATGAACATGTCCTCACCTCAAGTTTTTAATGGTGGTGGACACTACATTTCCATCTGTTATTTCCTTTGTGCCTTTTTATACTCTTACGTTGATGTACATCCAGATATAATCTTATTACTCAGCTGTTATTCCAGGACAATGCCTTTTCTGTAGTTAGAAATGCTTTTGAAGGGCTACTATAGGGTTGTCAGGGTCTCTCTGGCCAGAGGCCACCATGGCCAGGGCACTTGGAGCAGTAGTAAGGTTCAATAGTATTTTATTTTCCCCCCTTTTTTGCCAATTCAATTATCCACTTTTCTCTTTTTGAGGTTGAGAAAACACATCTGCTAAGCATTGCCATCAATCCTACAGAACTGTAGATGTGTGTAAATGAAAAGCAGGATGAGGACAAAACAGTTACTTCCACTCGAGGGAACCCAGAGACAAAAGTTAGATGTCTCATTATGTGACTTGACATTTGATCTAGTTATATCCAGGGATGAAGTCCTACCCTTGAAATAGGATCCAAAGTACTGTTCCATCAATACTGGAAAAGGATGAATTGAATATAGATGCTTTTGATATATCACCTAGTCAATTATTTAGGATAAAGCATTAAAAGCCCAAGATTTATATGGATATTTTATATGGAAAAAAGAAATTCAAGTAAGGGCTATCAGCACTTAAAGAATGCAGTTATTGTTCTCAAAACACTGTCAAAGAAGGAAATTCCCTTAAGATAAACCACCAAGACAGAAACCTGTGATAAGAGGAGATGTCAACAACAGGACCCAGGCCTGGTAAGGCAAGTTTGGACAACCTACTTGAACAAAGATTCTCACCACAGAAAATGGTAAGAAAGGAAAATGTTAATTCCAAACCTAAATGAAGATGACAGTTTGAAACTAGATACTGGACAAGATTCCACCATGGCAAATGTGGGAAAGGAAGCAGGTCCTTATACACATGCCAGGCCAAGTTGTGGGAACAGCATCTACTCCCATGAAAACCCAGGACATGGACTGTATGAAAATGGCAGCCCAGAAGCACGACTTTGGGACCCTCATCACTGAGAAGACCATAAGAGAAACCAGCGAGACAGTGTCAGAATCCATGTGGTGGTGATCTTTTTAGCTAATCTGTCTCTCTCATTCTCTCTCCCTATTTTATATTCCCTCATGTTTACTGTTAAATAAAACACATACTACTGACACTGGCATATGGTCTCATTTGGATCTTAATTTGGGCAGAGGTACCTTTTAATAATTGGATCCTAACACGGACTGAGATTTTTTAGGCTTGATGGTTTTTTAAAAAAATATTATTAGTTTCTAGGTTTTGGTCAGCTAAGTTTAAACTTAACATAATTCTACATGTAGAACCAGCTCCTAATATAGTCATTATCAAAGGAAAAGGAAAAGTACAGCTTCTGGTCCACTTCAAGAAAATCTAAGTCACGGGATAAGAAGCATTTTTATGTATTTACTTGCATTTAAAATAACCCACTATTAAACAAAACTAAAAACCAATTAAAAATTTTACAAACCACTACAGCAAAACACTCCCAACCACTTTCCCCCAATTTCATGTGAAGAATCAATCCCTCTTACGTAGATTACATTTCTAGTGGGGTAGATAAGCCATCTTAAATCACTGAGGACTGAATTTGAGATTTTATTGTAAAAATTATAATTTATTTTTTATCTTATTTGAATCACTTATTGAAGGACTGGTTTTCTTTAGTCATGAGAAATATGAAAGAAAACTGCTAAAGTACAAGCAATAAGAAAAGTATCTCTTTCACAGATAACCTCATATTTCTGTAAGAATCTTTTGTTATTTTTCCTATAATACAAGCTTAATATTCATTCTCCCCCTTTTCTGTAGTGCCTTATGTTGTGTCCATGAAAAAGGGCAGGAGGCATCTTGTTTAGTTTGAACTAAGTTTTATTTGAAAGCTACCGTGAATACCCATTTAGGAACATAAGGTAAATGCAGACTTTAGCGTTTCCTTCTAATTGGTGAGCAGTTAGTGCTGCAACAGTGAAGAAAATAACTTTCCTTTGAACATTTTACAAATATTTGCATGAGAAATAATACTTTTTACCATTACTGCTTCACGTTAGAAAATTGTTCTTAGATCATATGCATTTACAAGCAACAATAATAATAAAGCCAGCTCTTACACAAACAAAATAATGAACATCCATCTTTATCTGCTAAAATTATTGAAAAACCCAATAAGTAAATCTGCTCATGCAAGACTCACAAATAGCTGTTGAATCACACCAAAATAAACCCCCTAACCAACTGATGCAAGCTGCAAGATCTGTTCCTGGACATCACACAGATAAGGCATCCTCTGATTCCTTGCAAACCTTCTTAATCTATTTCCTGCTGTTTTAACCTTTAATTCCATTTCTTACTTTATTTCTGTATAAATGTAAGTATAATATAATGTAAGTTAATAGATAACCCATAAGTGCTAACAGTAAGTGAGCAAGTCTTAAGTAACAGGGACTGCTTGGAGCTATTGGGATGAACTGCACTTACTGTTGTGGTGATTGGATAGTGATCTGGAGTACTGCGACTGCATTTTCTTGCTGGTTTTTTCATCATTTTAGATTGCTATCGTTGCAAAGGTACTGTCCCAGAGATGCATAAATCTATAGCCCTCCTCCTTTTAATGTTGGAAAATGTTCAGATTGGCATTTGAAACTGTTTTCCTAGCTGACCTGTGGCATGCTGCTGAGATTGGGTTTGTTCTGGGAAAAATATCTGAACCCTCACAAGCTTATCCAGACTGCTTCCGTGTACAAAACTGTACTAGCAATTTCATCACCACAAATTTGTCTGTGAAATTTATGTCATCTTACCCTCTGGTCCAGACTAGGATTTAGAACTGGAAGACCCTTATCTGAACTTTTGAGACATAAAAATAAATTATTTTGTTTTTTGATCTTTATGAGATGAGAGGTTGAACAAGGAACTAATGTGTTTTCATAGTTTTATTCAGTTCATTTTCTTCACACCTGAAAACAGAGTCATAAACTCTGAAAGAAGATCTGGAGATTTACTGGTAGCAGAATGAGTGGTTGTTAACGTGAAAAATCTTGCTACAAATGTACAGATTAATTGAACAACTGTATTATAGAGAAACATTTTTCATCACAGAGAACAAACAGGCAAGGACAGGTGGCCTTTTTAATGTAAGCTGATGAATAATGTGATATGACATGAGTTATGAAATGTGCTGATAGCCTGCTAAACCTCCTCCATAAGAGTTCTCATGGGAGTCTTCAGAAATACATTATCTGTCACACAAAATAAGCTGGTCAAAGTTTTGGTTAAGATTAGTTCTTTCTTGCCTTACTGTTTCTGATTAGACAGGAGTGGCATTCCTGACTCTCAAGTTCTACATCAAAGCAGCTGTTTACCAAAAGAAATTAGGACAATTAACCATACCTAGGAGAGACAGTGAGATTACCAACACTGGAAAACGAAAATGAACACAATTGCTAATCGAGGAATAAAAGTTAATTTGCAGGTGTTGCATTTAGTTAATTCTGTTTAGTTTTCCCGTTTTAATGGAACCTTGCAATCTTTCATAACTAAAATTATATGATCCTCTTTAGCCAGACCTACACAAGGAAACTTTATGCATAATTTTGTGTACCTAGTGGTTGTTTTGTTTTGTTTTGTTTTGTTTCGGGTTTTTTTGTGGATTTTTTTTCCCCATTTATTAAAAAAAGGTAAAGAGGAATGCAGATATTCCAGATACATCAGTCCACCCTAGGCCCCCAGATTTTACTAAGAAGCGCAGGAATAAATTTTCCTATTGCATCTTTCTGAGATACTATCTGGCTCCTTTCAAACTGGCTGGATGCACATATATTCCCGTGAGTGGTGATTAATGAAACAGAAAATGCAGTGGATACTTCAATGACCTTCCCATTTACTACCTGGAACTACTCAGTTACAGCTGATATTATAGTTTCTATATTCATACTGTCTATCATTTGGAAAGAGCATCATCTCCCTCTTGCTAGGTAAAACCTGGTTAAGTGTTTTGCTGCCTATATCCTATGCTGTTGTGGGCCTAGAGGGCCTCTTGCTTTCAGCATATATTGTCGATCATTTCAACATTCTTAGTTTAAGCTATGTGCCTGCATCTGTTCCTTAAAGGACTATTAATTTTTAAAACATGGAAATTTCCATATTCACCATTATTTTTGCAAAACGGAATTAAATGTACATATTCCATGTAGGCTGCTGATTAATTCCCAAGGGAAATGTACCTTTCAATTTTAACATTTCACTCAAATTTCCTTCTTTTATGCAAAGAAAATACATTGAGCTATGATCCTAACAACTGCAGTTATAAAAACATTTAATTTTTATATTAGATAGCCTTAAAATATTACTGGGCAGCTAGTTGGTTAGAATATGTAAAGAAATATGTTTTGTTTTGATACATATGGCTGAGCAAATAAATTACCTACACATTTGTAATTTTATCTTTGGCATTTTTCTTGAGGAAGATGGGCGAACACTCATAATAGTCTAAATCATACTCTTTTCTGCAAAATATTAATGAAAATTAGGTTGTTGATTCTTTAAATAACAATAGCAGAAGGAGCAAATAGAACCAATTAATCTTTATGAGTAGATAAATTTATCGTAGTTATCTGCCCACACTGCCTTCACATCAACCTCTGGAAATAAATTTAGGAGAGAACCACCGTTCAGCTGACTGCCAATTTGTCTGATGCACTGATGCACTTTGGCAGATGTTGCCACCTCCATGCCTTCAAAGGTACTGAAAGAAAAGAGGAGTGGAGAAATGTTTATATCATGATTGCTCAAGCTTGAGGATACCCGTAAGAATTGGCTAAGGAACAGCTGCCGCAGCACAGGAACTGAGTGTCATTCAGATTTGGACTATTTTTCTAATAAAGGGAAACTTCATTAGCCTGTGGCTTACAGAACCTGCTATGGTTTTGACCTGGGTTAGGCAAGTCCTTGAGGGAGTTGATTTTTGAGCAGTTGGGCTTGCCCAATGGCATGTGTATTACACCCGAGCATGTGTGCATGCACATGTGATTATCTAAATTGTTGTTTTGATTTCACTGTTGAGCATCCCATGAAAAGCAAGCTTTAGTTAAAAACACCTGTCTGTGTTAAAGCAGACTGTGTCAGCTACTTGAAACAGTAGCATAGCTTGGAGTTGGCAGGATCTGTATTTGACCGTGAGCCAAGGCATTAAAATCCTGAGGCTTTTTTAAACATATAATGGATGTGGGGCTAAGAAACTGGAAAGCAATTGAGAAAAAAATCCATATGAACGCTTTTTGCACTATTTTTAGGATGCACCTTTTGGAGTCAAGCCCAGGAGCAAATGTGAGTGGTACTGTAGCACAGGTACTGTGGCTGTAGGCATAGGATTTCATACTGTTCACTCCAGGCATAACTCAAAATGACAGGTTGTTCAAGTCTAAGCTGTGATGCACTGCTCTTCATAATTAACACTCTGTAATCAAAGCCTTATTTATCTTAGTAGGTGACAGAAAGAACTAGTAAGGTAGCTTCTGTTGAAAATATTTTATTTGATGAGTAGTAATAGTTATCAAAAATATGCTATCGTGTTAATATTGAAAGGATTGACTGAAAAGCTTTACTCCTAAATGCAAAGGATTTAATTGTCTAGTGACTCCTGAAGCCTTTTCTCTCAAAGAGTTCTGAAAATCTCATTCTAACTCAATACTTCACAGTAATATGGATTTTTTTTGTACATTCACAGTCTGGAATGGATTGAATTAAACAGCAGGCTGAGTAGAATTTTTTCTTTTGGACATTCTACCACTGAGAAGTATCTAAAAAATTAGTTCCTTTCATAAAAGCTCTTCCTCATGCTCCATAGTCAATACACATTTTCTGGAAAGAGAAGCACTCAAGTGCTCTGAACAAATTTACCTAAGCAAGATGAATAAAGAAGTAGTACTTTTTTATTAATAATGTAGGTAATATACAGAAAAAATATGACAACCATGTAACTGAAAGTAGTGTAATAAAAATTTCAGCAGAATTTTTCCAGTAATTCTGCAGTAAGTTGCCTGTGCATAAAATCTTTGTACTAGCAGAAAACACACATTCATATTTATTTGGGATAAGAATGTGGAATGAACAGCCATTACCAAATGCAGTATGAATTTACCCCCTAATTAATTTCTCCAAATGGTTTTCCTGAGGACTTTACAAGAAACTTGTTTCATTTAAATTCACAGTGTACATGTTATATCTTGTGTATATTCACAAGTTATATTTTACTCATATTCACCATTGTATCACACTGGCTTTTTAAACACTCAGAAATAATACCCTTGACCTTTAAAATAGATGTGAAGATGAGGCTGTTTCAATCTTGAACCATATGCTAATGTCATTGACATAAACTTAGAGAAGGGTCGTATATGGCTATGGACTGATTAGGTCTGAGGACTTTGGTGCAAAGGAATGCTGTGTGGACTACTCTTTTGTCTGTATATTTTGACTTGGTCATATCACAAACAATACCAATAGTTTTGAAAATGTTGTTCCATTGTGTATTGGTAACTGCTGAAATCGTACAAGGTACACCTAGAAAAAGGAAATGTGAAAGGAGGTTTTTGAAGGCTAATACTAGAGAAGTAGTAATGGTGATCCCCTGGAAATATGAAGTCAGACATACCAAGTTTCATACTATTCCCTTTTTAAACACAATGGATATATGACATAACATTTCACTTGTGTTTTACTGTAATAACATTATCTATGTTGGCATGGACATCAGTAGTTTGACGCAAGTGTCAGTTGATTGGCTATAAGTATTCCTCTATTTCTAGTCATAATAGGGAAAATAGAAGCAATATGAATTATGTGAGCCTGATTTTTTAATTCTCCCTCGTACAAAATCTGTTTATTTTTGTGATGGTCAAAAGTAAGGAGTTTCATTTTCTATAGGTGGAAAGTGAATTTTGTACATGTAGGGATACATGGATATGAATATCTGTGTACCTATGTATCTGTAAACCATAAAGTTAACATTTTGTTTATGTGTATCATATGTGTTCCAGTAATGTTAGTTATGTCCCCTTGCACTAAAACTGAAACAAAACAATGAAAGATGATATACAAGCATTCAAGTATATTAACTATTCATATAGAAAACATTTTGCTTGCATTCTTCAAAAGTTCACTTCTAATTAATCCTATATTTTACTCCAACATCATTACTTCTAGACATCATCATCTGAGTCAAAAATGGCACAAAGCTACTAGAAAGATGAGTTTAAAAACCCAACAATATATATATCTCCAAAATATATATCATTCCTCTTTTGTCAAAGTGCCATATCCTCAGATAATACAGCATTTATACTAAACAGATTGTTTATTGCAATTGAAGATTGGCATTGACTCTGAAGATCATTCTTGCATTGCAATAGAGGAAATTACTGAATGAAAAACCAAAGAGTTATCTAAATATTTACCCAATAAATGTTATACTGAAATGTATAGAGAAAATTATTAAGAAGTTACAAGATATAGCAGAAAAGCACTGTGATTTTGTTTTCCTCTAAGTCTTTATTCAGTTAAAGCCCAAATTAAACTTGGTCAGATTAATTGCTGAAAGGAAAAATCGCTAGATCAACAGACACCAAATGAAGCCTAATATTTCCATTTTAACACAGAATTAAAAGGTTAGAAAAGACCGCAAAGATCATCAAGTCCAACTTTTTACCTAACTTCACAACCTATCCAACACCAATCTAACATCTAAACCTTCTAAGTCATGTCACTAAACTCATCATCCAACCTATCCTTAAATACATCCAGGGGTGGTGACTCCACCACCTCCCTGGGAAGCCTATTCCAACGGGAAAGCACTCTCTCTGTGAAAAAGTTTCTCCTGATATCCGACCTTAACCTCCTCTGACGTAGCCTAAGACAGTGTCCTCTTGTCCTGTCACTGGGAGCCTGAGAGAAGAGATCGACTACTGCCTGACTACAACCTCCTTTCAGGTAGTTATACATAGTGATAAGGTCACCCCTGAGCCTCTCCTCCAGGCTGAACAACCCCAGCTCCCTCAGCCGTTCCTCATAGGGCTTGTGGTCCAGCCCCTTCTCCATCCTTGTTGCCCTTCCCTGGACACGTTCCATTTTCTAAGATGCAAAGTGGATCAACACATCTCTAGAACCATCATAATGGTAATCTCTTTGCAGGTACATCTTGTGGTGTTGACTTCCTTGCATACATCATGTGCAGTCAGGAAACCACACCAGTGAAAAACATAACTAAGCCCTAGAACAAACACATATACAACTGACAATGAGGATAGAAACATTCCTTTAGGAGGACACTTTATTTTTCTTGTTTTCTGAAGTGCATCTACTACCATTACACACAGTTTTAGTGAGAAAGCAGAGTGGGTTTAGGCAACATGAACTGGCTTCCTTTCAAGTGAAGCCAAATGGCAAAATGCTTTCTTGGGAAGGCACCTAGTATGCTCCAGCTGCATGCAAATGGACTCTGGCTCCACAGGAGCAAAGAAGAACTTATGAAATATGAGACTCCTATAAGTGTATAGTGCAGATATTTGCTCCCCAGCAGAACTGCTTTGCTCTATTTGTCAAGGGAGATGCAGCATTATGCCATCTGTAGTAAAAAAATCCATGTCTGCTATTTGACTCTCTTATCCTATGGAGTAGGGAGTCATGTAGACACCATTATGGGATTAGTCTCAGGCACATGTTAAGCCTTTAATCATGCCAATATAATTTGGAAGTAATGTTAATTGGAATGGGCCAAACCCATTCCAGGGACTTTGTTTGGCAATGCCATAGTTGTGGTAGATGTGTTCTCCTGTCAGGAAACTTCTTTGGATACCTTTAATTTAGTAGGCACTTTAATTATGTAGCCACTCTTTCCACAAGCTGATTCTTCCAGGAAGACTGTCTGTGATTTGAGTCTAAGGGGATCTTTGGCTGAGTGGTGGAACCATATTGCTGACTAAACTACGAGCCTGGGCTCTCAGTGCTTCCTAAAAGAACCCAGTGCCCAAATGGTCCTAGAAGCAGGAGTGCTCTGCACAGCAGAGGTGCCCAGGGCTGACATTTGGGAGCCCTGGTTGATGTAGGGTCAGGTGAGTATATTTAGTGGGAATTTCTCACTTCTCTCTAAGATTTCACAGCTTTTTAGGTGGTTTCAACTACAGACATTCTGCCTTCATTTAATATAACAAATTCACAAGTCTTTCTTAAGAGTCATTTGTAAGAATTTGCATGAAGAGGTTGGCATCAACAAACCTGTGAGAGTAGCAGAGATGATAAATTCCAGCTCGAAGTGATGGACAGACAAGAAAGGGAAAGTGCCTGCTGCAAACACTAAAGTGCTGTCTCTGATGAGATAGGGTTAGAAAGCATCTTCTGCACCTTTCCTTTCTTCTTACTGTTTGTATATAAGGAATTTTAGGACTGGAAACAGTGTTTTCTTGTTCATCCCCCAAAAATTGAGAGACTGGAGGTCAACAAGAAAACTTGCAATACATTTACACAGACTGAATTGCTACCAATGTGATTATTAGTGGTCAGTGTCTGAGAAGGGAAAGAGCTTCTACTAGCACTTTTCCTGTTAAGGAAAGAGAATGAATGTAAAAACCCCATTCAAGATCTTTTGGGTAATTTTTCTTTACTGTTAGGATGTTCTCTACTTTCCTCTTCATTTTAATGGAAATTAAACTACTGTTTTTAAAAATATTTTGCTAGAAATACTTTGAGCGAAGAAAGTAAATGGTCACAGAAACAGAAGCAGAATACAGTGAATAGAACAAGAAATGAACAAACAAAATAAAATGAACAAACTAAGTATAAACTTATCTCTCACATAAATGAATTAAAGACATGATCTTATGCTGCAATAACAGGGGGAGAGCCCTGGCAGGTTCTATAGCTTAAACAGTAACATCCATATAATAAGCAATATCAAGTCTCTGTAACACAAACCAAAGCATCTTAATAGTGTCAAGAGGACAGAGTTTCCAGACTTTAAACTTTCATGAATCAGGGTTTTTGTGGAGTTGCTTCTAACTTGAACATTTGTGATGATGGAATTGGGACTGTTTGCATTTGCTAATGCAATACGATCTATTTTTCAAGACTATTGTTATTTCAAAGTTGCCACATTCAGCCTAAGAAAAGGCAATTAAATTCCAGGGACTAATTTTGAATCTCTTTCCTGGGCATATTTACCACCAGTATGGAAATTCTGCACAAATGAGGAATGAAACCCATGAAAAGGTAAAATGTGAAATATTTTGGATTAGTCAAATGGTTACTGTCTTAGTAAAGCCCCAATTAATGCACCAAGGTTTTTTAAGTAGAGTTTGTTAACTACTTTTTGTTTTGATTTGGCTATTCTTTGGAAGTTCTCACGATGACGGGCTATTATTTCTTGTGCATTACAGGACATACCTTTGCAAAACTATAGAAGAAGGTATTGCTACCACGCCAGTGTGCTGTTTTACAATGTGTATTCTAGGGCCTAGAAGGAATCTCTCTCAGAGGATTTAATCAGAAGATTCTCGTGGCCTGCTCTCTGCCATCCCTCTCTACTCCAATTTGTCCAAAGTATGGCACAAGCATTCTCCTGCTGTGTTAGACTACTATCTAAGCATCCTCTTTGGTGACAATTTATTTATGTGATAATGAACTAGACACAGTTAATGCCTGTGTAGCCCTTATGAGTTTGAAGT
This sequence comes from Serilophus lunatus, assembly GCA_013399895.1. Classification (NCBI taxonomy): domain Eukaryota; kingdom Metazoa; phylum Chordata; class Aves; order Passeriformes; family Eurylaimidae; genus Serilophus; species Serilophus lunatus. The sequence goes on from VXBA01004703.1 coordinate 84,085, forward strand.
CAAGCTTTTATTGCATGGTTTTAATATTGATGCAAGTCAGAAGTATGCACTATTACATGCATATATTCTTTTTTTCTTACTGTCTGCAAAATCCTTTTTAAAAACTCTGCTAGGTTTTCATTACGCTGGGACAATAGTTTTCACATATTTAATGTACTAAACAATTTCTTTTACTATTTTAATTTGTGTGAGAGACTGCCTACTCCCTTACAGGATACTAGGCCAGAGCTGTATGCTTGGGTGATATATTCCAGTTTGACCCAAACTATATCATTATTTAGGCACTTACTGAGTCTATATTAAATTTGATCCTGTACGGTTAAGAAAGTTGACTAGATGAAAAATAAATCTGCAAGCCAAAATCATTCCAAAAGTCGTGAAGGAAGTGGTCCAACTCTTACAACTTACTGTCATTTATGTTGGCATAACACATGGATCTGTGGAGTAGTCCCAGTAGCAGGCTTGTGAAGATAGGGTGGAAGACACCTACTCTGATGGAGAAAGTGCACAAGCAGAAGATGCACAAGCCTTCTGGAGTTGAGTGTAGTTGGGTGGAGTTGGTGTGAGGTGGTAGTGATGGGAGAAGATCTCCGTATATATCCAGGCAATTTTATGTGCCTCTAATTCCAGCTACCCATTCTGGCTCAAAGACAAGTGGGAAAGGAGGTGAGTGAGAATTTTATTGTTGCAAGTCTCTGCCTTAAGTCATATTTTCTTTGGGGCAGTACGTGGTAGGTTATGTGATTCTTTGGTGCCTTCATTCCCACGGTGCTGACAGGATGGTTGATGGGCAGTACTAACCAGTACAGAGCCAGCAAGGAGAGCATCATCTTTAGTGGCTGCGAGAAGAGCTCCAGTTGGGTAGGTTTGTGTGGAAGGCGTTCCACCATCTCTTTGGAGCCTCTTACTGGGTAACCACTCAATAAAAGTCTCATTCAGTGCCAGTAGCCCTGGTTTTACCAGGAGATAATGTCTTATTCTACATAGCTGTGTCCTTGGTCAGAGCTGTAATGCTGCCAGTGACTCAGACAGTGGATACTGACTTGGGAGGAGGCATTTGACTGAGGACTTGAAAGTGAGATGGATAAGATGAAATAATGAGCTATGTGTTCCAAAGGGGCCACTGATTTTGGATGACCTACTTTTCAGGTGTTGAAACATATAACATTTTGTCAAAATTCACAGAGGGTTTAGAAGCTTCCACTGAAGTGAAAATGAGTACTTGTATCTGCATTGCTTTGCACAAAAGGAAAATAACAGGAAGAGTATATGGCTCTTTGAAAGGTGAATGTTTCAAACCAGAAGAACATTTTTAGTGTAACAAAAAGACACATGATCTCTGTGAGAGTGCTAGGATTAAAGAAAAAGGATGGTGAAACATTTGTGGGGAAATAAATATTCATGAGCCCAATTACAATATTGCTAATAAAATTAGTAATTAATAATGAATTATTAATTCTTAAATACTACTGCTGCTTACCACTGGAAAAATCAATTTATGTCTCTGTATTTTGTGAAACCGTTATGCCTTAGAGAAGCAGGTAACTACTAATATATAGATCCATCATTTGCACTCGCCGCAAGCAGTTGTTCTGCAGTTTGGAGATGCAGTGACTATTTTCCCAAAATGCTCAGTATGGGGCTAAATTCCATCTATGCTTTCCCTGTGTATGGTAGTATCTGCAATGCAGTCTTTTTGGAGCATATATTACTCATTTAGCACGCATGTGTATTACACGTGCCACTGCGTTGACCTTTCCCATTCTTTATTTCTGTTTCATTTGGCTTATCCAGAGAATATCCTTGGGGTTTGTCTGGTCTGTCAGTCAAGCAAGGGTACAAGTCTGCTTTTAAATCTAGATTTGCCCACTTTTTCTGTTGCTTTTATTCTTTTCTTTTTTTATTACTTTGGTACAGGTTTAAAGCTGTAGTTGGGGGTGTAGTTCATATATTTTATGCTACATTGCAGGCTGCCTTCAGTATGGGTGAGTTGAACAGAGACAGGACACAGGAATGTGCTATAGTTCTCCCTACCAGAAGCTATCGCAAGCCACTGTCTTTTCAAGGATGTCCTGTTCTTGAGTGTTGGCCAGGAGTGTGAAGCAAATATATTTGCCCAGGATTTTCTCTGTTGAACTTGTTTTGCAACAGTGTATCCTGAATGGTGGCAAAAAGTTGCCAGAAATAAATGAAAAATGGGTCTCAGATACTACAGCTCTCATTTCTTAGGTCTCTATCCACTAGTTAGAGAAGAACCTACCCCAGTCTACTCTCTGCACCACTGCATCTTTGCCTTGGGCATGCTGCAGGAGAGCCAGCATGGGTGATTTGTATGAGCAGGGCTTAACAACAAAACAAGTTTACTAAATAGATGTACTTCTTGGCTTTCTGAAAATCAGAGTGCTTGCTTTTTGTCAATAATATCCACATCCTTGCGGGATAGATGTTTTGAGTGCTCTTATTCTATCATAAAGCTTTCTGTGTTATATTTCACAAATTTTTGTTGGATCAATGCATAAGTGCTGACCAAGGTGTCAAAACTTAGCAGCAAACCAAATCCTGGAAGGCCTTTTGTGTCACAGGTGGCTATGAGGATGGACACCAGCATCTAATAGGAACAACAGGCTTTTTCACAGAGATGAGATTTTTTATTCTTCCTTCCAGCTATGCCATAGTCTTCACAAAGAGTAAGAAACAAGTAGGAGGTAAAAGGATTATTACAGTCTCTCTGATAATATGCAGTCAAACTTGAATAAAACAAACTAATGAAAATTCTATCACTACTGCTTTTCTATGTGTTCTTTTCTTTTTCTGTAGTATCACTTGTTGATTGTGATTTTTCCACAATTCATATCCAGGGAACTCTAATCCATGTGCTTTGTAGACTATTAATTTTAGTGAAACATTATACAAGTGAGAAGATTAGACAAGTGTCCAGAGAGTCATACTGCACAAAGGGTGGTGATGTGTCTAAATACAGTATGTTAATACACTGCATCATCACCACTGCATACAAAGCATATATATAAAAGTGATACCTAGAAACACGATTTCAATTGCCAGCTTGATGCTTTACCATCAGCTAGGTTTCATTTGACAAGTTCTCCTTATGCAATCTATTCTTAATAAGCAGTTGTGCATGAAAATAATGTTTCTTTTTCTCAGAAAGGTGGACCCCAGGAACCTGTTGTTACTCTCTAATGGAATTTCAAAAAGAATTCACTAATGCCAAACTGGGTTTTCCTAAAAACTTTTATGCATGCTGAGGGTAATGAATATCTTTATAGAACAGGAGAGCATAGCTTGAGTGTATTGTAGTTAAATCGTGGTGTGGCATTGCTATAGCCCAATGTAGCCAAACTTTAAATAGTGGCTCTTCAACTAATTGAAAGAATTGCTCAGATTTCTCTACTCATTGAGTCTGCATTGTTATTGAGAACAGGATCAAATACTGACAGCTTTTAAATTCTGCAAGACCTTACACTTAGCCCTTATTTTCCTTTATAGTTTATGAAAGGGTTACTTAGTCTGATACTTATTTTTTAATTTTCTATTAAGAAAAGAAATATGTTCTCAGAACCTGGAGCTTAGTATTAGAACTTTAATATGCATTGATAGTAATGTATCTGTGTCTCATTTGTGTGCTGCCATTGAAATACGCACATTAACAGCTTCTTTTTATTAAGATATCCCCTCGATAATACAGCAAAAGATCACAGGATATTTGTGACAAATCCTTTGTTAGGTATTGTATAAATAGCTATGCCTCAAGTAATTCACATAAAATAGATTTCAAGGGAAAACATTTGTGTGTCAATGTTTTGTTTAATTTCTTTGCATTATTGAAAACAGTGAAAACTGTTTTGTTTCTGAAACAAGATACATATGGTGTATAGCTTACTATTTTGGAGAATGCTGAGCAATCCATAAACTTTGAAACATGTACTATAATTGCTTCCAAAAGAAGAATGAGTATTGCATATAGCTGAGTTAAATAATGGATCAATTAAGCTATTTATCTTTCCCCTTCCCCCTGCTGTTTACTATATATAAGTAGCATACTTTTGAAGTGGATTTTTTTCCTAATTTAAACATGGTATATATATATATATATATATAAGAGACCCAAAATATTCCTTTCCTAAAGAAAGCTGATACTTCAGAAATAAAACTGTTTCAAGGTGATTAAAGCTCTGTGGTAATTTTTGCCTTGATCATGTCTTTTATTGGCTGTAAACATTATGGCTTGTGAGCACAGTCATTGCACAAGAATGCTTTACTGAGGTGATTGTATTATCTAATGCCTAGAAAGATTCAGTTTTAAATTATTGTATATGCTTAGGCCTAGCTTATTCATGGAGATAAGCAGTTTCTCCTATTTTATGCATGTTTATATTATACCCATGTAATCTAATACAAAATAATGGGCATAACATAAAACTATATAAGAATGGAAACAGTATAAAATTATAAATCTCACATATTTATTTTTCCTCTAAATTATAAAAGCTATTGTGAGTATTAAGGAATGTTGCAATCCAAAACCCATGCAGAGCAATAGAGACTAATCATGAGAATCAGAAATAGTTTCATTCTTCTCTTCTTTTTTTTGTTTGTTTATTTTTATTTTTTAAAATTGACTTGCTTGGAGGAAGTTAGCAGTTGCCATTCATTTCCTATGCAACAGGTCTATAACAGATGACACTCATGCCATCTTTTCTCTTGCTGTTCGCTGCTTGACATCTTTTGAAAAGAGATGGACAATGAAGTGTTTTTGAAACCATTAGTGATATAATTTTGAAGCTTAGAGATATTACTTTAGAATCCATGAATGCTGAGTTGCCAGCTTGGCAGGAGAGAAGTGCCTTTTGAGAACAGATGAGTCCTTCTGACTGACTGTACAGCTTAGTGCGTAGTTTGTCTACTGACAGAACCCTACACATGGGTACACTAATATAAATGTGATTTGGGTGTTGCTGAAAACAGCAAGCTAATCTCCACTTCCTATGTTTAGTTTCAGAAACACAAAATATGTTTTTAGGTTGATAATGTAAAAACCTGCAAAACCAGGGACCACTGCAGCAATGTGCACAGGCTCTGTGGGTTATGGCTGTGCAGTGCTGGTTGTGGACAGATGGTGGCTTTATCAGAAACTGAAGTTAACACTCTTGAGTTTCTGTATTTGAATGCAATCAGAGATGAGTCATCGACCATGTTTTTCTTGTTAGGACTTATTTAGGTTGTGCTTGGTACAGCTGCTCTGTCTACACTTGATGCCAAACACATGTCAGAGCTGCCAGATCTATTGGGTCAGAAAAGTACAAATTAAGGACCAGAACAACTTATTTTGCAAAGAAAAAAATAGACTCGCAAAAGACTACTCATTTACCTGATTTCAGCAGAGAAAGACATTTGGTAAAAACACTTGTATAAGTGGCTGGCTGTGTTTTGCAAGTGGCACTGTGTGGAAACGTGCGTGTGGCTTCCCACACACCTCTAAGCAATGCTATATCCACATTCTGCCCATAAGTGCCAGGCAGAAGCCTAACCTCATTGGAGACGAAATTGTGAAATATTCTACAATAAACCTCTTACATCTGTTTTACTAAGATGCGTAGCTCCAATTCTGTATGTCTTATTTAGTCAACTCAGCATTTCCATTAAAATAATAAGGATAGGAGCAGCTTCTCAAGAAATATTTGCAAGTTTTTTCAGTTCCATGGGAATCTTATTGACAGTCATTCTTTAAAAGTCCTTTAAAGAGGGCAAACCTTTGTAAACATCTCCTGTGGTCAAAACTGTCTCCATCTGGCATTGAATAGCATCCATGCTTGATTATCTGTGGCTTTTAATTTACCTTTGTTTAGGGTGATATTTTTCTCTTGGCAATACATAATAGAAACCTCTCAATTCTGCAAGAAAAAATTGAAAGGTTATCAGAATTCCCCAACTGTTGATGTAATTTAGTACTCTTTTATTATGATCAAAGATCAGTTTTGTGTTCCTTATCAAATCCTTTGCTCTAAATCCATAATGCTGTATAGACCAAAGCAGTTAATAGGTAGTGACTTGTAAGTGGGTCTAACTGTCCTGAATGCTCTATTTAACTTAATACTTCATGCTGCTAAGCTCTGCTCTGCTCCCTGCTCTGACCTGCCTATTTAGAGTAGAAGTCAGATTATTTTTGAAAACCCCTCTTGCATTTTAAAAATGAGCTTTTGGGTTTACACCTGTATAACTTAAAAGCTCTACCAAATAAATCAAGGGCAATTATGTCCCTGTGCTGGCATAGGGCAACCATAGAGAGCCAAGATGGGATGCAGGACTGCGTTATTGCTGATTGTGGGGCTAATGTAGTTTTGTAGCTGACCCAGGGAAAGGATTCAAAAAGTAGAGTGACCCATGACATGAATTTGTATCCTCATAAGCTCTTTTCTGGCAGTGAAATCAAAGGCAGAATTTCAACAGTGGGAGAGTGTTACAGAAGATATTTTCAGATGTGCAGATATTTCTTTTTGTTTTCTGTGAGTGCTGGCATCTGTACTACTATGTAATGTATCTACAATATATACCTGTGTCCAAGCAGCATCTGTGTGTATGCGTTTGAAGCTGCAGTTTTTCCCTCACCAATGGTAGGAAGAGAAGTACTGATGAATGTTGGCTTGAATTAGGTTGTGGACAGTGGGTACTATTTAGAAATGTTGCCAGGGGTTTGCATGTTGAAAAATGAAGCATGCATAGTTTTGTGTGAACAGAAGCTGGGACAGATGGTTAAAAATTTACAAGAGGTGTATGTATATCTATTAGTCAGTACGTCTCTCCGTGGTGCACCATTCTAGAGGTGTTGCAAGTATACATTAGCCATATATATGAATTAAGCCTTGGTGCAAATATATTTCCTGTAGTGTCTACTTATTTTTGAATCAAGATTGGCTTGATCTAGAGAATTTTTGCTTACCTTCTGTATAAAGGAAAACTTTGGGGCTATTTTTGTGTACATAGAACTTGAAATTATGTGCCTCTTCTCAATCTTGAACAATGTCTACTGTAATGCCATGTTCAAAAGTTGGTGGTGAGAGGTTTGCTGGGAAACGTGTGAAAGAAAGAGGCCAAAATAACTGTGAGTTATTACAAACCGAGCCATCATCTGATTGCCCAATTGAGTGCAGCTAGATGAAGAAACTGCTTGGCTGTTTGAAGCAGCAGCCAGGTGGTGGCAGAGGTGCTGGTGCAGTCCTCTGCCCTCTCCTGACCTGGCAGTCATCTCCATTCACAGACCTCGTTGATAAAATGAAGATTGAGTCCTTATGATACCACCGATTCCCTTGAATTCTGCTGAGCAAGCTGTGCAGGCCAAAACCTGTCCCTTCCTAGTTTTTCAGGGTTCTCGACACTGCCTAGCTATGTGTGTACTATAGCAGGTGAGAGGATTTCTTGCTCTGACTAATAAGGGGCTCTGAAAATTACTTCCATTGTGCAAACTGGCAAGTTGTAATTCTTTATGTAAGAGAAATTAGCAATTTATGCTTATGAATTTTTTAAAGCAAAGCATCAGTATAATGTTTTCCCCATCTTTCAGGTAAAGTCAAGTCAGTGAGAGGTGAAAAGACTTGATGCAGAGTCAAATCTGCTACTCTTGATGTCCAGTACTGCTACAAAGGATGGCAGCCCTGGCAGTGAAGTGCTGTGTCTGCCATCCTGTGTTTTGCAAGGGGGAAAAAAAGAGTTTCAGACTATCCATTTTATCTCTTTATCTGTGTTTCTGATTTCTTCGGGATTTACATGCCTTGCTCTTGTGGAGGTTTAATTTTTCCTGAGAGGCCTGGTACATTTTTCTGACCAAGGTTGAGGTGAGGTGTGTTGAAGCAGCATTCTCAGGATTTGCCTGCAGCTTCAATTAAGTTTAGCTTAAATGAGTCTTCTACCAGATGGTCACTTGTAATTATGTTATATCATCATCACTGAACCACCCTCTTAGACCAGGTAACAAACTCTCATCTTTTTGTTTGTTTCTTTCTGGAAGTGTACAGAGACAAAATCCCGAGTACAGTACTAGTGGCACATAAGTATTCAGTGGAAAGCCTTGTGGGTTGTTTTCCCTTTTTTTGTCACTTTATGTCAGGGATTTCAAGTGACTTTCCTAGATATCAGCTGGGAAGGAGAGGTTGGGATGAAAGGAGATATAGACTAGAATACTGCCTTTGTCCCAACTCTTTCTGCATCACTAAGATAGAGAGATAAAATGACAAAAACTAGCTCCAACCTACTTATATTAATCTGAATTAAGGGTAAATTGTGGTTTGGTGTTAGATTTGTTGCTCATAGTTTCAGCTTTGATTATAAAGAACAGCGTGGTAGGAACAAAGGATTACATCATGCTAAATACAAGAGGTGGGCTCTCCAGATACTGGGAATTCAAGCACTTATAGAGTCAGATAGGTAATGTTAAATATCTCTGCAGTGAAGCTTTCCTGATTAATAATGGAGTAACACTAATTTACACCAGCTGCAGACTTCTACTCAAAAATTAACCAAAGTGCTTGTTCATTGCTGTTGGCTTCATATCAAAAATGATGTTGAAAAGGAAATGGATCAGTAGAAGAAAACTCAGATAACAATAATATTCTCAATAGGGAAAAATACAAAAGTAGGGAAAATAATAAAAAGTGCAGTTAGCAATTCAGAAAATAGCACTTTAGAACTACTGTGTAATTAATAAAATTCACCAAGTGTCAATCAAGTTAACAATCTAGTTTGGGGCAGATTGAAAATAAGGGGCCAGATTCTGTCTTCAGCTGCTCATATGTGATTTTTGTCTCTAAGGCAGAATTTACTTTATTATCTATGCATGGATAACAACACAAAACATGAGAAAGGATGTTTTAGTGGTAGCCACAAACGGTAGACATGTGGCAAATCTGCTAGATTTAACAGAGCTTTAATTGAGAATGTAGGTCTTACATAACAGCAGTAGAGTAAGCTGCCAATCCTTGAACCTATCCTCTTATAAAATATCTTTGTTAACTGTTAGCCCTTATGAAAACAGAATTGGTTTCTGGCCAAAAAATCATAAGCAGTTGATTGCCTAGTGATAATGGTAACTATTTCCACTAATACTGTGTTGCAGCAGTTTCAGAGGATGCAGAAGTATGAGAAAGATCCTCAAATGACTGCAAAGAAAATATAGTACTGGTCTAGCCCATAAGAAATGTGAATGGCAAAGACATGATTAAAAAAATTATCAGATTTTTGGAGTAAGCTAAGAAGATGAATGAAGAAATGTTTGCATAGGTTCATCGCACCCTAGGAAAGGTAAAAACATGCCTGCGTCATCCAAACTGACTAAATAATAGTTTATAGAGAGCATGAGAGAGCATGGTAAGATCAAAACTGCATACCTAATCTGATAATTTCAGTAGTATAAATGCTTAATGAAAAGAAGGCAAATAAAACAAAGGGCTACAGGGCCATATTGTTTCCTCAGGGCACAGAAGTGTAGTTAAATGTATGGCATAACTTTCATTTGGCATCGCTTAGACATTGGAAACTGTGGAGGCCACGGTAATTCAGCATGTTTTAACAACTCAGATTTGATATTAGTAGTAAAATTGTCAAAGGACATGAGTAAGGCAAAATTTGTGGAAAAACAAAACAAGCTCTTGGCCTGCAAGCCTTGGTTTGGCAAGGGCTCCACATATGATTGTCTCAGGGTACCCCCTTGTCTCCAAAATCCAGACATCTTGTTTTCTGGGACTAGGGGACTGAGACATCTTTATCGAAGTCAGTAAAGGATAGCAACTGTTCTTCTGGAACAAAAGTCCTATTCTCATTCCGAGTGATGCAAACATGACATTCGGTTGTTTTCTTTTGAATTTGTATAAGGTTTGCTTTCTGAGAGTCATTTAGACACAAGATGATGAACATACAGTCTTGATCTAATGCTTATTTTGCATTATAATTGCAAAGTCCTACCTCATATCTGGCCCATTGTTTTTTTTGCTAAAATTCTGTACTTCACAGATAAATATAGAAAACAATAAACTAATTATTAAGTAAGACAATAAGCAATAAGAACTATCAAGCTATAACTTTTTATAGCAAAGGAAATTAAGCATGTTTTTCTTTAGCCTTCTCTATAAATTCCTTTACCTTGGTAAGTCATGTATTTAAATTTCATATTATTCTTTTGCCCTTTCTTGGTATTTTAGTTTTTATGTCTTTTCCTAATGTGCGATAGAGAACAGGACAAAGTACTTCAGGAGGCTGTGTCTATACTAAGAACAAGGGGAAAATGACTGGCCTTGTTTTACTCGCAATACTCCTGTTAGTATCTCTCAGAAGACCCTTGCCATTTAAGGAGCACCTTGTTTACAGTCACTTAGCCCAGACACTGTTGCAGTCATTGCCAAATATTACGAAATTTGTCTTTGTGCATTCTTTCTTCCTCCCTGCATCTACTTTGCAGTCTATATCTAGAATTTCATCCTATTGATTTAAAACCATTTCTCCACTTCATCATGACCATTACTGACAATAAGCTTTTTCATCCTAGGATGAAAATTGGAAGCATTGGATTGCTTCCAATCAGTTTGCTGTTGCCCACAGATTTTTTAGCTGGATTCTCTATTCCATCATGCAAGTCTTTAGTGAGCTGATAAAACTGAAGCAAACTTCAGCTATATCTTTATTGAAGCACCCTCCCAAAGTAATAACTAACTACTGATAATTTTGAGTGCAAAGAATAATGCACCCACCACAGACTAAACTAATAATGTTGTTTTCCTCTTTCACGGAGGAAAATGCCATGCCACACTGTCTCAAAAGACTTACAGAAGTCAAAATCCATCATACCTACAGCTTTGCCACACTCCAAAAAGCCAGTTATCCTGTCAGAGAAGTTAATGAATTTGGTCTGATATGATCTGCTCTTGACAAATCTCAGTTGTCTGTTTCTTTTCAGCTTACTATGCTTGAAAGGATTAAAAGCTGATTATTAACAATTTATTCCAGTATTTTTCCATGTGTCAATGTAATGCTACCTTGTCTACAAATCCCTACATTCCTGTTTTTTACAAGCTTTTACTAGATGTTCACTTTTATTTGTCTTAACTCAGGCCTCTGGGAACTCACTATTATCTGTGACTTCTTGAAGACAATTGCTAATGTTTTGGAGATGGCTCTAATTACTTCCTAAAGAACTCCAGGGTGAGTTTCATCAGGTCTCACTGATTTAAATTCCTCTGATTTATTTAAATATCCTGCTCTATCCCTGCTCTTACCTGTGTTTCTCTCCTCTTGCTCAATCGAATTGCGGTAAGTATTTTCTGCAAAGATAGAACAGAAGGTGTTAAAACACTTCAGCCTTCTCTGTAACTGTCATTATCTACCTTCACTTTCCTTCAGTGTTTATTATTACCTTTATCTAGAGCTTTTTCCTATTGCCTTTAAGGTTGAGCAATCTGTGATTCATTTTGTCCTGTAGCTTCTCAAGGTGTATTCCAGGCCAGCTCTTGGCTTCTTCTACACGTGCACTGATGTGTTTAGCCTACGTGCATTTGGAGTGCAGACTGGCTAAAATTGTGCCTTTGGTGAAAATGTACTCACTGAACATGCAATCCACAGTTTCCCCCCTCTTCCAGCGTACAATTTTTACAGTTTGACATATTGGATTTCCTCTGCCTGTTTAGAAATTTTACACAAGACTGCTGGGTTGTCTAAAATAAAAATTGAGCTTTCTGACTTGACCTGAATATTTTCTTCCTGTATACAAAAGCAGGAAGATGAAAATATGGAATGGGAATTCACAACAGAATATAATAAATCTATAATTTTTAGAGCTGTGTTTAGACTTACATATAAAAGGGATACTGGTGAATAACATTATCTTCTCCATCAGTCTGAAATCCAGAGGAGAGGATTGCTTCCAGCTGCTACTAGGACAAGTCCTAGGACTAGTTCTTAGGACTCCATATAAAGGAAATACTTTCATAAAGGAAAAAAGTGTATACTGCTTGTGAAATCTTAACCTCCTTCAAAGTTACCTCTTTACTGAAAGATTTTCAGAGGTATTATTGGAATAGTCATTTTATTTGCCTTGAAAATGCTGGGATATATAGGACAGGTTGCAAGACACTTAAAACACTGTGGCCGTGCAGCTTAGCTTTTGGAAATTGCATCATAATAGTTGAGAGTTCTGCAAAAGGAAAGGTTTAGTTTGCCGTTATTCACTGGAAAGGTGAGAGATACTTGATGGTTGGTAATGACTTTTCAAAGAACATTAGCCAGATTGCTACACAAGGGTTTGTTCAAAGGACATGCCATATTGGCCTCCTGTGAGCTTCCTCTGTGTTTATCCTGAGTACTGAAATGAGAATTGCTGAGTGAAGTGGAGCTTGCTTTTCTCAACTCTGTGGAGCAGTCAGAAAAGCCAGTATTCTGGGGTTTGATGCTCCTCTGGACTTGTCCTGACACATCTGCTCTGTTGGATCAGAAATTCCTAGAAAACCTACTTCTTTTCTGATGTGAACCACTGTTCATTATATGAAATTAAATGCTAGTCAAATGAATGTGCACTAGGCATTCAACCATTGCAGTAGGAAGTGTGCAGGAGTTTTTGATAACAGTCGTTTTGGGAGTTTATTTTTTTTCTCCTGTCATGTCCTAAACCACCACAGTTCAAGTGGGATCTGCAAGGACTTGGTACCCCTGGATACTGTGCCTTTTTCTGTCCAAAATATGTAAATATTAATTCAATATTTGATTTAAAAGATGCTTTCTCAGGAGGGTGGCTCTATGGAGGTAGGACTATTTGGCTTTTTTGGTCCTGTAGCATCTTTTGGAGGCTTGTATCAGTGCTCAGGAGTCTGCATGCATAGGTAATAGCAGGAGAGTTCATTGCAGCATGGGAGAGAGAATAAGGCCCATTAAATAAAACATATTACTAACAGCACTGTTATTCTGTACCTGAAGTGTTGACAGTAAAACAGAATAGAATCCCCTTTTATTTTTAAACCTGTGGCAGATTAGAAGACAAATCTATATGCAGCTGTATCAATTTGTTACCTCCATTTTTCTTTGTAAAGGCAATTTTGATTGCAGAGCTGTCCTGTGCCATTCTATAGACTCCACTGAGACTTCATGTTGCACTGAATCAGCAGGCTGTCAAGCCTTGAGAATCATCCATTCAGACAAGGCTTTCACAAAGAGCTAACTATTTCTCAGCCAAGAAAATCCTGTTTCTCAGGAATCTGTAACAGTCACGCATTGAAACTGAGAAAGGAAGTAGCATCTACATACCTGTCTAATATCAGTAACACTTGCATTCTTGAAAAATAAAAATTATTGGTTTAGTAATTCAAAAATGTCTGTGTCTTACAGCAAGCAGTTGATGGTCACAAAGAGCTCAGGAATCAACTGGAAACTCTTACAAACTGCAGTTTTGCAGACAAGTCTGCTCAGGCTCCTTGGGGTTTTTTGCAGAACACAGTGTAATTTTCATGCATTTGGTTGGTGGGATTAAATTTCTGACAAAGGGTTGAAGAGGATGTCCAATCCTAGGGAGTGATTCACAGCACAAATTTAAATAAGCATGTCCAGACCTGAAAGGCAGGGTGTGCAAAGAAAATTGTGGAATGTGTGTGAATCCAGAGACATGCATGTATGATTTTACTTCTTCAGGGTCAGAAGCTGCTTAGGTTATACTGAAGTCCTTTTGGAAAAAAAGCAGGAACCCAGCTTTTAAGTTAGAATTGAGGGGAAATAAAAAAAAATTAATGCAGATTTCTGCATCCACTGTGTGCTTTTTTGGCTTTTGGTCTGAGTTTGTATCACACACAAGCTCATTTTGAAATAGAATGTTATCAGCAGACCCCATAAGGTTTGCATTTGAAGTATTGTTTTCCATTGCCTTATGTCTTCTGGAGCTTCTAAATAGGTTTTTCATGCATCTGTGGTGGCTGACTTCTTCAGAAGTCAGCAATCCCCCTGTACATCAGCCTATATGATAGGCAGTAAACCACCCGTGAGTCTTGTTGAAGCAGGGGGGGGTTGCTTTTGGGAGGAGGAAGTTTTGGTGGAATTATCTGAGTATTATTGGTTTTAAAATGGTAATGGAGTCAATTAGGAGACCCATTCTATGAGCATGAATTCTATGAGTCTGATCTGCATAGGAACTCAAGTTAGTGTCTTCTCTCTTCTCTGGAAGAAGCCTCACTCCTCTCACATGTGGTGGTGTGGGCTCTCTGCACCAGTTTCCAGGGGCCCTGCCACAACTGCAGGAGGGCTGGAGGCAGGTTCTTAAAGAACTGGGGCATTTTAAAGTTCACTGAATATCTAAGCACCTTGTCACAAAAGCATGGATTTGTACTCCATAGTTACAATCTTTGTATGTCATAGGATGACCTGCGAAACAGGAGTCTGGAGACCTGGTTCTGTCAAAATCTGTGTTTCTGAGTGAAATGAGAAGCACAAAACCATAGTGATGAGTAGTCCTCCGTGGAATCGCAACTTTTCCTTCTCCTAAATGTGCTGGGGTCCTTGGCATTTGTGCATTTGGACAGTTGTGGTTTTGTTGGTTTTTTTAAAGTCCTTGTCTGAAAAAGACAAGGACAGAGCAAAATATGCAAGCACTTATATGATGAAATACTTGATCTAGTCTGTGCAAACCTTTTGTCTTAGTTAAATATCCATTTAGAAGCTTCAATAGCTTATAATATGAAAACATTTATTTAGGGCTATGGATGAAATTCTGAAAGTGACTGGGGAGATGCACAGGCCGAGAGGTATATTTCAGACCTGTGACATGTCATGCAGTGCAACTCCCAAAGGGTGCCAAGTTAGCAAGCATTCAGAATTTGTGGGCATCACTAAGGTATGTAAGTGTTTCCTAGTGGTATTGAAGTATGTTCAAGTATATGAAAAAGATGGAGTCAGATAAATAATTTAAAGAAGGTTGCTTTACAGCCCTGGTGAAACTTTATGAAACACAAAGATATTTTCCCTCCTATTTCTTAACATTTTATTTATTGTTAAAAACCCCTTACTTTTGTAAACAAATATATTAACAAATACAATAGTATTGAAACACTCATGTACAATCATATCAGCTGTGTTGGGTATTCAGTATGGTTACAAAGTCCTTAGACAAAGTCTCTATTAACAGTTAGTAGTATTATCACATTGCCTCAAGTGTATAAAAATTTCAGCACTAGATTTAAAGAGTTGTTCATTCCAAGCCAGAAGAAAGGAGCCAGGCTAATAAGACAATGTGAAAATGTTTGTTGTTCCCCACTGAACCAATACTGCGAAACACATGTCTGACATACAGCTGAAAGGGAAAAAGCCCTGTCACTTAAATGAACAGAAGAATTTCTATCTTGGAGCTCTTTGAGCCTTATAGACTGATTTCCTATTATGGACATCTGGCAATAAAACAGGACTGAAACTGCAGTGATTAGTGAACTCTAGATGATTGGTAATAGCTTGTGTATGTGTGAAGACATTTTATGTGTTTTGTACAAAATTTGATTATTTTGAATAGATTAAGAAGGATGCCTAAGCATTGGGAGGCAGGTGCACTGGCTGTATTTTTCTAAAAAGAGTGGCTGTAAATCTTATATATCAATTTGTCGCTATAGCATCGTAAGCTATGTATCTACATCTGTTAGCCCTTCTCTGAACTGACAGCCATCACCTATCATTTAGTCTTTCCCTTGCTCTTTCTTGTGTCTTATGTAAGTGTACACAGTTTTCTATTTGTTTGGTTTATTTTTTTAAAAATTTCTGTAAGATTGCTTGTTAATTTGAATATAATGAAGACTGAGCTTTGTTTACAGTAAGATGTGCAGTCACCAAAGCAGGTGTTCAAGGTTTTCTTGCTCAGCACAGAGCTCAAGGATCTGTTTGCACCTTTCCCGTAAGTCCACTGTCTTTACTGTGGTTCCTCAGTCGATTTAGCTTCATCTTTTCTCTTGAGGAGACAGAGTTTACACTTACTCTGTACCCAAGAGGTTTTGTTACCATTGTGAATCCACATTGTTAGTTCCAACATCCTCTGTCAGAAGTATGTGGGGAAGGGCTGGTACCTGACAGAAATAATCACTGAAGAAATAAGTCTCCTTTGTGTGGTGTTGTTTTAGGATACACATCTGGAAGTCTGACAGTTGATGGGTTAAAT
The DNA here is from genome assembly GCA_013399895.1 of Serilophus lunatus. Classification (NCBI taxonomy): domain Eukaryota; kingdom Metazoa; phylum Chordata; class Aves; order Passeriformes; family Eurylaimidae; genus Serilophus; species Serilophus lunatus. The sequence continues at coordinate 100,259 of VXBA01004703.1, forward strand.
GTTTGGCCAGCATTTGATGTATAAATCCAGTCTGAATCTTTCTAAAGGTTTGTCTCACTTTTACACTTTAAGAGTTAAAACCCATGTAATAGTTAATTAGAATGGACAGTGTTCCAGTAGATTGAGTAATGCCGTCAGTATGAAATGAAGTTATATTATTACTTACGAATTTCTCTTATTCATTTGTTGTCTTTCAGGGGACTATTGATCTTTTCAAGCCTCAAAGAATATGTTGATCTTAGGTACATACACAGTCTGCCATGGCTGTGGCTCAGAGTGTAACATGGAGCAAAAGTGCAAGCAATTTGGCAGGGCTAGAGTGGATGCTCTGGACTGTTTCTACTTCCAGTGGTTCAGCTTTAAAGAGAGCAATTCTCTTGTGCAGTCAAGGTTAAAAATGAAGGCTATTAATTTCTGAAAAGATCATGAGAACTGAACAAGTGAAGAGAATTGTCCATCAAGGAGTCTATTTTTGTTTTAATAGTGCTTTTTTGGAACAATTTAAACTGAAATCTGAGCAGGCTTGAGGTCTCCATTTTATAATGGGGAAGGCTAGTACAACGTCCTCAGGCTCTCCTCAGCTGCCATCCTTTGTTTTCAATAGCTCCTGTCCCTGAGAATTACACAGAATTAATAAG
>VXBA01004704.1:0-43298 GCA_013399895.1 Serilophus lunatus
AAACAAAGTCTGGTTTGATGAAAGGAATCAAGATCCAGGATTTGTGGTCAAAGAAGAGAACTGCTCACCAAGCACACCTCACTCAGCCACCTTGCCATGTAAGAAAAGCAGCTTTTTGTATTGCATGTAGTAACCTCCAAAAGAAGCTTAGAGACATCCAGAACAAGTGGTGGATCAACCCAGCAGAAAAGATTCAATTATGCGCAGATTTGGGTAACCAGAGAGGATTCTATGAGGCTCTAAAAGCAGTGTATGGACCCATACCATGTTCAAAGCCAACTTCTAAGCACAGATGGCCAAATGCTTCTTACAGATAAAACCTCCATCCTGAATCAATGGTCTGAACATTTCCAAACCCTCTTCAGTGCCAACCATGTAGACTAAGGCTCAGCAATTCAGCACATTACACAACAACTGGTGAAAAAATGAATTTGATATAGCCCCTCCTATGGAAGAGACTCTTAAGGCCATACAGCAAATAAAAACTGGCAAGGCAGCTGGGATTGATGGAATCCCGCTTGAAGTCTGGAAGCATGGAGACCAAGCACTGTGTGTTAAATTTCATGAGCTCATTGTGCGTTGCTGGGAAAAAGGCAAACTACCATCAGATTTCTGTGATGCAGTTATCATCACCCTGTACAAGAAGAAAGGAGAAAAATCAGACTGCTCAAATTACTGGGGTATTACTTTGCTCTCTACTGCTGGTAAAATCCTTGCAAGAATACTTTTGAACAGACTAATACCAGCTATCTCAGAACAACTTCTGCCAGAAAGTCAGTGTGGTTTCAGAGCCAATAGGAGTACCACAGACATGGTATTTGTTCTCAGACACTGCAAGAGAAGTGTAGGGAACAGAACAAAGGACTCTATGTAACTTTCATTTATCTCACCAAAGCGATTGACACTGTGAGCAGAAAAGGCCTGTGGCAGATTTTAGAACAATTATGTTGTCCTCTCAAATTCCTCAGAGTGATTATCCTGCTACATGAGAATCGGCATGGACAAATCAGATATGGCGATGCACTCTCTGAGCCCTTTCCGATAACTAATGGTGTGAAAAAAGGTTGCATTCTTGCTTCAACTATATTCACCATTTTCTTCTGCATGATGCTCCAAAGGGCCACGGCAGACCTTGATGAAGATAATGGCATTTACATCTGATATCACACTGATAGGAGCCTATTCAACCTAAGGCGACTGAAGGCCCCCACCAACCCCCTAAATCACCTTGTCCATGAGCTGCTTTTTACTGATGATGCCGCCCTCGTTGCTCACACAGAAGCAGCTCTGCAGCGCTTAGCATCCTGCTTTGCAGAGGTTGCTGAGATTTTGGGTTGGAAGCCAGCTTGAAGAAGACAGAAGTTCTTGACCAACCTGCACCTCAGGAAGTCTTCCTTCATCCCCACATCACCATAGGCAGGTCAGAGCTTAAGTCAGTCCAGCAGTTTAACTATCTAGGAAGTATCATTTCCTTGGATGGTAAGATTGACAAAGAGATAGACAGCAGGTTAGCAGAGGCATACAGAGCCTTTGGAAAACTCCATAAAAGAGTCTGATGCAATAAACATATGAGGAAAAGTACAAAGATTAGTGTCTAAAGAGCCATTGTACTGTCTACTCTTTTATATGGGTCTGAATCATGGGTCATCTACCACCAGCACCTGCAACATCTTGAAGGCTTCCATCAGCACTGCCTCCATACAATCCTAAACATCCACTGGACTGACTACATGACTAATGTTACTGTCCTTGAATAAGCAGGGGTCACCAGTATTGAGGCCATGCTGCTGAGGATGCAGCTGCGATGGGCAGGGCATGTGTCCAGGATGGAGGATCATCGCCTCCCTGAGGCTGTACTCTATGGTGAACTTGCCACCAGCTGCTGCAACAGAGGAGCCCCAAAGAGGAGATACAAGGACACCCTGAAACAATATCTCAGTGTTGGTCATATTGACTGCCATCAGTGGCCCACCCTGGCCTCCAATTGAGACACATGGAGACACACCATCCATAACGCTGCTGCCTCCTTTGAGAATGCATGTAGAATAAATCTTGAGGAGAAAAGACAACACAGAAAGAACTGTGCTTCGCCAATACTGCCTCAGGTGACTTTCCACTGTGCCTTTTGCAACCGGACTTGCCTATCCTGCATCAGCCTTTTTAGCCATCAGTGTGCTTGCCGCAAGAGTGGGTAAAGCCCTTTCCATATCTTTGTTTGTTCAGGCCTAGCCATGATGATGACAAAAAAACATGAGGAGAAATATCACATTTCAATGCAACACAAATATGATCTAATTACAATTTAGTGCTAATAGGAAGAAACCCGACTGTGTGTGAATTTCTCACCTCTTGTGAGTATTGATGTTGAGTGCCCTAAGTATAGACAATTGAATATATGGAAGATGCTCATGAGTAATAAGATTAGGAATAAATATTCCAGAATTTGAGTGAAACTAGAACATTGACATTATTGAGAACCTTAAAGTTAACATTACTATTAGTAAATACCAATGCCTTAGTATATATATATATATAAATATTTTTGTGCTTAAAATTAGCAACTAGAAGTATGCAAAATGAAAATAATTAAATGGAACAATCAAAATATTTAGCAATGGTATTTCTATTTTCTATATATGAACACTCTTGTGTGACTGCCTACATTTCTGGATTAACCTGTATCATATAGGAAATGCTAAACCACTCTACCACAGATGGAAACATCTATTCTATTCTATTCTATTCTATTCTATTCTATTCTATTCTATTCTATTCTATTCTATTCTATTCTATTCTATTCTATTCTATTCTATTCTATTCTATTCTATTCTATTCTATTCTATTCTAATTTAAAATTTAAAAATAAATATATTTTCCCAGGAAGTTAAAGTCCCTCAGAAGATCAAGTGCCATTCAGAGGAAACATCTGGATAAACAACACTATAAATGGATTACAATGTGAAAAGTTGATTAATTATAAAACACCACATCATATATTGTGGGGTATGGTCACCTAGTTATTGGTGACTTACATGTTCCAAAGCAGCAAAAGAGAAATTATTTGACACTGAGATGGTGTGAAGAAGACATTTGTGTATTCTGAGACTGATGTACTGTATCTGAGACTACTAAGAAATAGCCTTTGGCACAGAGGAGCTTTGAATTGGAACCTGTTCCACTTTTCTTCCAATAGCCCGGCTTTAGAACATGGTATGAGATATAAGGTTCATAAAGAAAGGAGTTTTCAGTTGAGCTCTTTGGTTTCAATGAACAGGAATCACACTGCGACCAATCTGAGATTCAGTGGGACTGTTCCTAGCTGAAAATCATTCAAAAAAACTCACAACTCATTTCTGTGGAACCATTTAAGACAGATGTTTTAGGAACAAAGATCACAATTCTGACTAATAAATCTTCTCAATTACACATAACTACATATAATAAGGCCAAAGAGATCATTAGAACGTGTATTCTCATTTTATGTATTAGCTACATTGATACATTTAACTGATATGTCTTGCAAGTGGCACACAATCTTAATAGGTAGGTATCAAGAGACAAACAACCCCTTGGCAGTTCATGTTCATAGTAATCACATTCACTAGTACCAATTTGTGACACATTTAGCTGCATCAAGCTCTAGCTTACAGCTTTTAGGATTTATTTTTTCCTTTTTCCTTAAATTCTTCTCTACTATAATTAGGGACAGGCAAGTAGAAATATTTTTCAGTAAGTGAAAGCTGATGTTGATGTTGAAAATGAAAAAATAAATGAAAAAAAATAAAAAGATTAGAAATGCTATCAGGTAAGAATTTCTTTCCTGTATAAGCAATTTTTTAATTTTAAAAAGGAGTACTTGTTTTCTGGTAAGTTGTAAGAAAAGCAATGAAAATAATAGGTTTTGTTCATAAATAAGTCATGGCACTACACAAAATCATAAAATGTTAAGGGATTGAAATGGACCTTAAAGACCACCTAGTCCCAACCGCCACTGCCATGGGCAGGGATCTCTCCCACTAGACCAGTTCATGGTTGCTCAAGGTGTTATCCAACTTTTCCTTGAACACTGCCAGGGTTGGGGCATCCACAACCTCCCCAGGCAACCAGTTTTGATATCTCATCATCCACTCAGTAAAGGATTTCTTCCTAACATCTAACATAAATTTCCCCTCTTTCACCTTCTACCCATTACTCCTTGTCCTATCAGGATAGGTCCTCAAGAAAAGTCCCTCTTCAGCTTCCCTGTAAGCCCCCTTCAGATACTGGAAGGTTGCTATGAGGTTGCCATGAAACTCTCATCTCCAGGCTGAACAGCCCCAGCTTCATCAGACATTTCACCACAGACCAGTAAGTGAGCAATTTTACAGGTGATTTGGTTGTAGCTTTGCCTTGAGGGGAAATGATCACTTGTGAAAAAGGAGTGGAAAGACGAGATCTTCTTATCCTTGTTCTCAACCTAAGGCAGGACCAACTACACTTAAATCCAATAAATACTTCCTATAAAAAACTAAATCACCAAATTATCAGGCACATTGGAAGAAAATGACATAATTGTTACCTGTTGGTGTTGTTCTACTTTTAAAAACATCCAGCCAAACAAATAAACAAGGATTAAGGGAAATTAATGAAAAGTGGAACACTTTGAGGAGCAGGAATATGCCTTTCACAATAACTTGTAGGCTGAAAATTTAGGCATATTTTCTATGGTGCTATTAGTGCAAATTCCCTTAGACAAAAAACGGAACTGAATTTAGTTGTCCTTAGGTTTATTCAACTGCTCTAACTAATTTTCTATTGAGAAAACTGTGAAGAAAAAGTATTAAAGGACTGACAAACTCATAAAAAATTATTAAGGATGATTTAAGTACATTGTGGTGGAAAAGTTTTCATCCATCCTTATGAAAAAATTACTGTCCAACCTAGTTCTTTCCCATAGGGAAAGACTTTGTGCATATTTTAAAGTAATCTGTAGCACTGCTATTTTATGTATTTGTATACATTGGTTTGTTTTTTTTTGTTTCTGTAAAGTCTTTTAGTAATCAAAGTTCTAAACATTCAGTTTTACAATCTTCAAAATTTACAAAGAGGTCTTGTTTGTTCCAACTTTTTGAAAGCATGCTATTTATATGCAACATTTCTATTTGAACATTATTTGCACCTTAATATATAGAAGTGAGAGCTTGAAATCCAAGGATGATGTTGGCAGGCATTTAAATGTCTTTGAAAAGAAATGCCTAAGAAAAATTCTAGGTGATAAATGGAATAAAGTTATAACAAATGTCAAAATTTATCAGGGATGTTAACAAGTTCTTATCTCCAAAGGCATCTGGAAAAAAAAAAAAAAAAGAAAATACCTGAGATATATTCAATGAAACCAGGACATCTGCCTTGGTTGACAAAAGTAAATTCAGTAGCATATGAAAAGGGGCAAAGAGAAGAATCTTTCCATAAAACGGAAGTGAAAGAACATTAGAAAAATAGAAAGACATCGCTGCTCATTTGGACAACTTTGCTGTTTGCTAATCAGAAGAGAAGTTCCAGATACCAAGGGAGAAATGTAGAACAGGAGACACAATTGTTGAGTGGAAAGACATTGAGAGCAAGGTATGGTGGAGAAGTCATGGAACTCCTTAAAATCATGAGAGGACCATGTAACAGTAAGAGAAAAAAGAAATATGAGAATCATACTCAGGATGAGGAAATTGGAGTGAGATGGATAGAGATGTAGAGAACAAAAGAGAATCCTGGCATTACCCAATATTGAAGTCTGAATCATAAAGAGAATGCGAGGAGATGGGAAATGTGATGCCAATAATGTTAATGTACTCAGTGTTTCAGATAAAATATTTTCCTCCAGTAGGTAACCCATAGATATGTTTAAATTCTTTGTCTTTAAGTTGTTGTCCTAAATGGTGCCTTATGTGTCACAGTGAGTAAATACTACAGACTGTGGATCAGTAAATATATAAGGCAAAGATCCCTGTTGTTGCTTGCAAGGTATTAATTCTACAAAGTGCAACTAATCATAGAAAGCACATTGGCATAAGAATTTTCTGTAAAATTCCAGAATTTATATGCTAAAGATGTTATAATAAAAGACTACCTTTACTTCAGTGGGTTGAAAAATATAGTCATAAACAAGTAAGGCATTTTCATGTAGATGTGCAAGAAAATAAAAAAAAGAACCAAACCCTGATATGTCAAGATTATTTTTCCAGAGAAGTGTTTAGAAATAAAAATTATCTCTTTTTCTGGGAATTTTCTAAGCACTCATTATCACAAAGATGCTGTTGATGATTTTGCCAGGAGCGAAAGAATTGTTGTATCAGAAAAAAATTGCTTTTATGCAATGCTTCCTGGCACTTTATGGACAGCAAAGATCAGAGCAGAGGTGGGAGATTATTTATGAAGAGGGTTTTTGTAATAGACAAGAGGTAAGAGTTAGGTGAAAAGCAAATAATAACCACATGGAGGACTGAATACTCTCTACTGAAAATAGAGATAAATGGAAGCTCAGGGCATAGAAAATGGAATGTAAAGTTGAAGAATAATGATGGCAATAAAAAGGAGATTTAAATGCTGATTCTAGAGTTTTCCATGGAAATAACTTGTAAGAAAAATGCAGCTTCTAAAAGTTTGATCATTTTCATAGAAAAATCTTGTACTTAATTTTCTATGCATAATTTCCATGACAAATTATGGATAGATTTTTTTCCCTGCAAAAATTCTTCTTTTCAGGCAACAAAAGAGGTTAATCTATGAATTATCATGGAACTGCAACAACATTTTTTTCCTAGGTAGTCACAATGTATTTGCAATTAAAAAAAGAAAAAAACCCCACCAAAGCCAATGTTAATGAGTGCAACCTGCACACTGCCTTATGGGTGTAATTCAGGAATCTTCTGTAATAATACATACTGTGCTGAACAAGATCTGTGGAGTTCCGTGATGTAGAAAATGCTGTGGGAAATACGGTTTAGCTGGAAATTCTCATCCTGTCCTTAACACTGAGATGTTGAGAGTCTAGGTCTCTTTCTGAATGAAAACCAAACAAAGGAAAGAAAAAAGAAAAAAAGACAGAAAGAGGCAGCCTTCCAAAGGTAAAATCATAGAAGGATGGAAGTTATCCTGTGATAAATATAATGCAAAGAAGTTAGACCTGGGAGCACGTTAAAGTTGGTAAAAAAAAGAATACATTCTAACTGTAGGTGTGGATGTTTGTGACAAATTGTGACGAGATAGGATTAATGAAACATAAATAAGAAACACATAATCTAACCTTAGCATCACATAGGCATCACCTTTGATACTGGTCCCCTGGAAAATGGAAATATGTATAATGTATTTTTCAAAACAGCAATTTTATTATTTTGGTAGGAGTTTCCCAAGTTATATGATATTGTGTAATACTGCACAAATTTAGTCACTTGTATTTTGGGCTTCTTTGGTTTCTAGGAGAAAATTTTAAATTCTTTAAAACTTTGTGTTGCAAAACGAAAATGTTCAACTAACTCTTTGGGTTTGTTTTTTTTTTTCCCCCCCCTTTTTCCCATTAGTTATAAAAATTGGTAAATGTTATGTAGTGGTTTAATTTCTGTGTCCTGTTGGACTGAGTCAATTGAGTCTTAAATCTCTATATCCCCTGGGTGTTAACTCTTCATCTGCAGCTGTCAGACTCCACAGCGTCAAAATGAAGATAAAATATGCAGCAAAAACAGCAGGGTGACAAATTTTATCTACATGATAGTTAAGAGTTTCCCATCTTCCTCTTTGGGTATGTAAATCCTACAAGAGATAAAGACTTAACCCTGGACCCAGATGACATTTAGATCCCTAGTGAGAGGAAGACAGGTTTCAGTCATGAACAGATCCAGACAAATAAAGACTAAGGTTCCTTGGAATCTCATACTTGAAAGATTGTGTATCTCTAGATCTCAATTTGTCTTTATTTAAAAACTTTCAGATCTGGAGCTTTGTTATATCAGCATATTAATTTGTGTTTTTACAGAAAAGCAGAGCAAAGCAGATAGGTTAGATCATTTGAAGTGATGCTAAGAGCAAAACAGAATAGAATTATTTTAACATCCTACGGAAAATCATTCTTCCCATATTGTCAGTTTATGTCCTCCTTGTCAGAGAAGTAGATTTGTTGAAGAGTGGATGTTTGTGATATTAAATGGCGAGAATTCAGAGAATTTCCCTGATGGATATGTACAGGAACACTAACTATTTTTGGCACTGTTAAGTCAACAGTCAGAGACTGATGATGTAAACTATGCTGTGGTGGATGTAGAAATGTGAGATAAAAAGCCCCTCAACATTGACAGGCTGAGGGGACTAAAGTAGTCTGGCCAGATTATTTTATTATATCTTCATTATCTGTGTATGAATGATCCAAAAAAATAACATACATTAACTATGCAGAGGTTTTTTAGTATTTGTTTAGCTTTTCAACTAGAAAAGGTCAGACAAATATTGGAATATACTATTAGAGATCTTTACTTCAAAAAGGACAGATTACATAAGGTATAGGCTATTTTTGCATTTTCAAGATCCACTCTAATATGTGGCTGGGTTTTTCAGGTCATGACATATACAGTTTTGTGTATGCATGTATGAGAACTGTGGGAATAGAAAGAGTAAAATATCATTTGGTCTGCCATAACAGCAGCAACAATGATAATGCATTTGCAAGACTACTTTTCTTTTTGGTGTCGATCTGGGTTGATTTTAAAACAGGAAGAAAGAGGTTTCACTTAGTCTGAGTAATGGTATCAAACTTCTGTCTAAGAAGAAGAAAAGCTTAGCTAGCTCAGTTAGGTGAATATTTATTCTCTCCCTGTCCTTTGCTCTACCATAATTACACTCCGTAAAATGGTACCATAACCAGAAAAATTAGTTATGCTGTGGTGTTGATGACCTAGTGGCTGAAAGACTTTGTAAAGGAAGGACATTCTTTTATAAAAAAGATACTCTCCATTTGGTCTTGTAGGAAAAACAAAAAAAGAAATAATGCAGAAAATATACTTAGAAGGCTGAGAAGGTGTAGTATCACTGTATAATCTTGCAAGATTGTTAGTAGGCAGAGCCTGGGTGTGGTGCAAGACAAACTAGCTAGAGGTTAGTCAGTAGGAAGCAGAGTGACAGACATTGGAGTAGCTTCAAGAAAATAACATTGTTAGAAATAATGTCCTTAAACCAATCTCATTACATGGAATCTGCTTAGGAATGAAAACTGAAATATAAGAACTTGTGAAAAGAGCATTGCCATTTTTAGCTTGGATGGTAACAAATGATTGAGTAAGAGAAGGATGAAAACTGAAAGCAGTAGCTGTGTAGGTGGGTCAATTGCTCCTGAAATGGGGAAGAAGCACAGGGAGAGGATTTCTGCTAGAAATGGCTCCACTACTGACAGGGAATTTTTCACTTGATTCTTTTCTTCCTCAACTGATCTGAATGAGAAAATCTTCGCACGACACATGCAGAATTAGCTACTTATGTATGAACAGTTAGTCTTACTTTCCATTTGTAAAATACACTGAGTATGGTTAGATATTCACTTCTTGCTGTTAAATCTATTAAGTAAATAGCTTCTCATTTCAGTAAATAAATTACTGTAAGCTCTTTAGAATTGTGAGTATTCTTTTATTTAATTGCTGCTTTTCTCATACTTTCGTATTTCTTATTTTCATATCTGACAGTCCAGACAGCATATATATTTAGGCCTACTTAAATTGTTGTGCAGGTGTTTTCCAAGTACAACCTTCTATATACTTCCCAACTATTTGCAAACTCTCTTTTCTGAAACCTCTTGAAAACAAACTATCATTTTCTTGAACACTTGTGTGATCATACATACTACTCATTTTTTAACTTGTTGATACTACGAAGGTAGTTTCTAGCATTTAACCTGTGACACAAGATGCAGGAAATATAAGTTATAATGACGACGTGAGGATGACATTAAAATTTGTTTTATTACAGCTGTAATGTAGAGGAGCATTTGAGTTGGGTGTGTACACGTGCCTATCCAGGACTCAGCAATTTCCTCTTAGTCAAGGAATGACTTTAAATAAGATGAGGAAGGACTGCTGTGGTAGCCAGCTTCACGGTAAAGCATTTGATCTGCTGTTACAGGTATTCAGGTAGCTCTGGAGAGTCCCTCAGGCAGCTCCTGAACCCACCAAATGATAAGTACAACCTTTATGCTTAATATACATCACTTAACTGCCTGGATGAGTAAGCTAGCTATGGCAGGTACTTCTCTGTCAATCCGTGCTATAGAATTAATTGTACTGCACATTGGTAGTCTGATATAGTCTAAACTGCTTCTGCAGATGCAGTAATGGACAATCTTTTCAAAGTTAAGACAACCAAGAGATAGATAGAAATGTATTGTGCATGCACTGCAGTGATCATGCAGGACCATGGAACAGCTGGACTGTAGCTACTAATTTGTCTGGAGGTGCTCTTGCAAGAACCTTGCAATGAATACTTCTGCAATGACTGGTCACCCGGTATCAGATTTCAATCCCCATATAAGCACTACCCCATGTTAAAATGGGTATACTCTTTGAGGGTCTGTGCAAAAACCATTTAATTCTCCATTTGAATAGTTTGAGCAGGCTAACTTCCAAAACAAAACTAAAGTGTTGCTACCAAAGGAAATTCAAAGTCAGTGTACTTTTTGTGTGTGTGTGTGGATAGCATTTCTATTTTCAACATCCCTCTGAAGCTAAAGTAGCCCAGGACCGTGTAAAGAAATGTATGTAGTTCAGGCTAGCAAGGAAATAAACTAAAATTAAAAAAAGGGAGGATAAAAAAACCCCAAAATGTATGGAACAAAAACTTAGTACATTTAAAAATTGTTAGAATGACCATGTTGTTTTTCCTTGAACACATATCTGTCTGAGACATTGCCTGGTGACCTGGAAATGAATTGTGGTTATAGTGTTAAGCAGATAGCTGAAGTTATCAATTTCATTGGGTTTGATTAATAGCTTCACTTTTAATGAACTATTAGGATTTAATTCTGACTTCAGTTACTCATGAGTAAAAATCTACATTGCAGTTTCAAGTTTGCTTAGATTTTACATTCATTTAGCAGAGATATATGACAAAGAGATGACATTTGCCATGCAAATATTGGCACTTGTGTAAAGGCAAGGTATAAATGTAATAAATGAAGCAAAGAGAATACAGTATGGCTTTGGAACAGTTTATTTATATTTTTGCCTATGTCTTCTAGTATTTTCAGATCATTCACTTTTTATACACAGCAATAATTTGTACTCTTTTTACTACATTTTGATCTCTCTTCCTCTCCAAGATGTTATTAAAATACCACAAAGAAAGATGGAAAAAATAAGATTTTCTTGGTATTTTCTTAATTTTTTAATAGTTTGTAGTTTGTACAGTAAGGCTCCTTTAGAATGCACATTGGCAGGGGTATCAATCATCAGAGGGAGCTTCCCCAGGTGCACCCCATGGAAGTCAAATTCTCTACAGTGCCCAAATTTCTGCAATTAAATAAAAAGATTCTAATGTACTAATATAAGATTAACTTCTGGAGCTAAATCATCACTGTTATTATCTTTAATTCCCAGGAAAAAAAGATGTTGAAAGCTGTTCATGTGACATAATGATATGCTAGAGTACAGGACACTCCAGGTGCAAGGTAGAATACCTCTGAAAATTTCTAGAGCCTTTGACAACCTTTCAGAGACTTACTTTGCACTATATTGCATCATGGTCTGAAGTGTTATCCTGTAGAGCAGGTTACACATAAAAGTTTTAAAAGAAAGCAATTTTTTTTCCCCATAACCATAGCAAACCAATGAATATAATATTAACAAGTACGAATCTATACAAAATCTGAACTGTATACTTTCAGAGCCATGGATAACTTTCTGAGATTACAGCAAATTAGAACAGGAAAGGAGACACAATGAAGCAAGGAGAAAACCGGTATCAGATAAATGAGGAGCCCTAGGCAAAATTTTTACCTGCAATTAATTTTTTTTTCTAAGGAACGGACAGAGCCATTAGCTATTATTATTATTATTTGAAGAACATAAAAACATTCTGATAGGAAATATGAGAAAATTAAAAGTTGTTTAGGATCAAAAGACAGCTTTGACAGCTCTAAAAAGAAAAAAAAAAAAAGAAAAAGTATCCAAAGTCCTTGCTCTTATCTGCTGAATTTTCTATTGCAGAGAAGCAAAGTTCTGCTGAGGTGACAGTTTCTACACATAAATGTTACACATTGTACTTTGTCTCTCACTGCCTCTCTCCCAGTGGAGGAAGATGGTTAAGCTCCTCTGTGACTCATTTTTATTAAGCAGGGCCTCAGATGCTTAGTGCTTAAATAGATGCCATTTTTTTACTATCCCTAAACTGATGTCCTCGTTTATCTGCCATTTAAGTAGACAGTAGTGCTGCTGACTTAAGCGACTTCCATTGGCATCAGTGGGAATATTTACATGCCTAAAGTTAAATGTCCTAAATGCTTTACAATACTGGCAATTCAGAGACGGATATTTTGTGCCTCTTCTCCCATGAACGAGGACCAGTAAATTGAGATATTCTGTAATTTTACTTTTTTGCCTACATGTTACACCACTTTGTAATTTATTAACTCTATGCAAGTTGTTGATAGTTAGTCATGAGAATATATATTTTCTCAACTGAAAGTAGTAAATCAGGTGCCCTCAGGGTTGATATTAAGGAAGCTGAGTCTGAAAGGCTGATACAGCATAAGATCCCAGGTTAGATGAATAACTCCCTCACGGCAAAATTGATATTCTGACTACAGCTATAAGTAATGGGTGTTTTGAAAACAGTTTTTTAGGTTAAAGTGTGAAAGCTCTGGAGCTCGTAACAGATGAAGAGCTGATGAAAATAGAAGTTATAATCAAAAAATATCATAGTAAAAGGACAGCAATTTGTTAACATTGATTTCAATTCATGATCTTTAATATTTAATCCTTAGTGACAGTGTAACTTCAGGGGTAGTCAAGAAAGTAATGTTTCTCCCTCAATGTCGGTAAGAAAAACACTAAATAAGTCACCAAGAAACTAGCGTTTTGTAAGAAAACTCCCCAAATGCTGGATAGTTGCTAATGTTTTATGATATTTTTCAGGCTTCATCACAACTTAAATATTAGAGCCATTTGTTTTGCTCTTCTTTTCCTTATCGAACTGAAATCTGCTCGTTTGGTTTTGTTGTGCTTTTTTTTTTTTTTTCACAAAATCTCACTAATATCATTTGTTCTCCTGTTTAACTGACATTATAGCATATTAAATAATAATGATTGTTGAATAATGACGTAATAAGAGTACATTATTATTATATTTTTATTCTAATATATTAATATAAGGTATTGAAAATCAGAGAATTAATATAACAGTAAATCGAAATGTGATACTGATCTTGTAAAAATATGTGATTAAGATCCTAACAGGTTAATTTGGGGAAGAAAAATTATCACAGAAATGAAGAGTATTATGTGTCTGAAGGTATTAAATTTCAGCAGGCACAATTTTCTGATGTGCTAAATTCAGTTTCTGACCTAATCACAATGGAGTTTAACTAATCCCAGAGAAAAAACTTAACCTCACAAGATGCTCTGCTAAGTCATTGCTACAAAAATGACACAAAATTATTGTAAATAGTAGCATTAGAAGGAGAAAAATATTTTTTCCTCATATTATTATTCTATTGCATGCAGCACTTTTAATGGGATTTTCTGTATAAGTAATTAAGTGTAAACTTCACTTATTTCATTTGCAGATTTACATTCCTGTAAATCATTGCAAAGGTCACTTTCCACAGTTTTGCAATGAGGTCTGAATGTCACAGAGTATTTGTTATCTCCATACAAATAGTTGCAGGCAACATATTTATTTTTAATGTGCTGACTAGCATTGTTGATTTTTATCTCATCAAAACTACAGCAAGAATAAATGAATTTTTATGAAGCAAAATAAAGTGAACCTTATGTAAGCAGTTCTGCTACAAAATAATGTATACATATTTAACTGTGTTTTCACATTTGTCTTACCGTGTGACAGTTTTGGAACTAAGAGCAGTGTGGGATAAAGTTGCCTTTAATTTTTAAAAGAAGCAGAATTAATCAAAGTATTTCTACTCTGAAGGGTTTTGTAATATAAATGTTTCGATAGTCTGTAGATCAAACTTGCTCAGTTCACAAGAAATACACTATCCATTTGTATGATGTTGCATTTTTGCAGCTTTAAACTCTTTCTGAGACTTGAAAAAGTAAGATGTGCTGTGGTCTGCATCAGCATTAGCAGTGAGTGACTCAAGTGTATTAAACACAGGCAGTCCAAGTTCTCTTGTGCATGTCTAAAAATGTCTGCTAACGAAACAGTGGGGAGAGGAAAAGGGTGGTCATCCACACACAAAATACTGCTGAATTGATGCACGTATCTTTGCCATTAGATAAACATTTGAAACAATTCCTTATTAGTCAAAACAAAAGGAAAGAGAATTAATTTTTTTTCTGTAATTTTCAACAGTCTCCCAGAACTCCTAGGTATAATTTCTAGTCACAAAAAGAATTCATTTTAACTGTTTTTAGAAACTATTTCTATTGTTCATGTTACTTATGACATTCATATAAAAGCTGATATCAGTTATCCTCACAGTATAATTTGAAGGGAAACAAAGTGCCAAAAATAGAAAGTGATACTTCTTTACCTCATTGACTGATTTTTTGTATTGGGTCTTAAAAAAAACTTTGAGAGAAAGGCCAAATGCTGTGAAATTTCAGTGAATAATGCAATTTCCTTAACTTGCTCAGAAGTGGGAAAAGTATTGATGTTTTCCAGTTGCTTTACTTCAAAATGTAGAATGAGAGAGAAGAATACGTATTTATGTATAGTTAGATAACTGATCCATAGGAAAAGAAAACCCACTATAAATAGTCACATATTTAAGGTTGCATACTGATTTTGTAAAAATAAGATGGTTAGTGCAGTTACACAAATCAGGGTAAATGTAATTATCCCAAATTAACTTCCCAGAAAATGGAGACAGAAATTATATTTGAAGAAAAAATCACAGGAATAGAGGCAGTTCTCCTTGCTCTGCATATATTCCAAAATGTGTGTGTGAATAAGACGTTTTAAAAGACATAAATTATTTTTTCTTGCACAAGCACAATGCTAGACTGGCCATTGAAGTTTTGTTAATGACCTCACTTATGTCCAGGGTTTTGCCTTCAAAACAGGCTTTATATAAATTTTCTTCTAAGTGAGAGAGGGGTAGAGGTATTTTTGTTACTTTCTTCAGGGGGTTGAGTGTACCCATCATTCTTTAATAAATACTGTAGAAAGATCCACCTAAAAACATACCTTGTTTTCTTTTTACTCCGTTCTCAGTTTTGAATAGCCATAACATTGACACAATTTACAGACTGATAGCTCCAAAGACAGAAGTTTCTTACGCTTACAAGAAATTTGACAATGGCAACATGGGTCTTTCACACATTGCCCAGCTGTTCTGCACTGGAATAATTGTGGGCAAGAGGCTTGGGAAGTCTCTCTGCTTGATCAGACTTTTGAGATTGTCAGCAGGAGTGCTTGTTTTGGAATGAACAACTGTGCCAGACCAAGAAACACCAGCCTAAAGCTGCTGCATGGCCATCAGATGGTAAAGATGACTTTTATCCACTTCTGACCTTATCAAGATCAGCCTCTCCCAAGTGAAAGCTTTCACAGCTTTCTTCCAGTGTTTCACAAAGTCTGCTCTTTAATTCATTCATTCATAAAAGGTTATCTATAATTTTTTAATTTACCATGCTCTCAGAGTGACTTTATTCCAGGTCATTAATTTTTTTTTTCCAGAGTAGTTGCAACACTCTTCCCTGCATATTCTCTAGTTCTTCTGAAATACTGTGTATATTCTGTAAAGAATTTAAGACTTCCTCAGCCAAAACATCTATCCTGAGAAGAGAGGAATAATCCCTTCAAAATTTAAGCAATTTTAAGTGTTTCAGTCTGACAGTGGTAAAAACAGCAGCAGATATGTTAACAGCTTTGAAAATAGAGCTATTTTTTCCCAAAATTTATAGCTTGAAATTTTGAAAGATATTGTCATTTCCCTCCCAGAAGTTTCATTGTCAATTACTAAGTAAAACCATCATTAATCACAAGTGGCTATAGTCATGTGCTGATTGTAATTTGGTCACATTGGACAAATGACGAATTATATAGAATACTATTTGCAATGATGATTTTAATGTAGACATTTATCATTGATTCAGGTTCACTTGATATGACTTTGGGATAAAAACAGGGAAAAATTGCCTTGCTGTTGAAAATTTTATTGCTATTAAATCATAATTTTGGCAAAGATGTGCACATAAGACTGGCAAAGATTTCCTTTCCCATTTTTCCTCTCCTAAAAGACACAATTACAGAGTACTCAGAAGAATCTAGATGTAGTGCAATTAGAAAAGTGAATGCTGATTAGTTGTCATCTATCTAACATCTAATAATAGAAGCACAGTTTTTGGCAAGGTGTCTATTTATAGGAGTGATTCAACTTACCCAGCCCATCAGAATAGGTAAGATACTATAGC
Organism: Serilophus lunatus; assembly: GCA_013399895.1. NCBI lineage: Eukaryota > Metazoa > Chordata > Aves > Passeriformes > Eurylaimidae > Serilophus > Serilophus lunatus. The sequence continues at coordinate 16,608 of VXBA01004704.1, forward strand.
AGATGGGTAAATCTGCATGCACTTTCTGAAAAGGCATATTTATTCCACACTCACCTCATAGACCTCTTTCAAGCAGCCCTGTATTATAGAGCTGATGGCACTGAGAGTGATGGAACACAGAAGAAAATCTACATCATCTAACTTCGTTTGAAAATATCAGCCAGATATACAAGGCAGTTGTAAGTTTGTGTGATAGAAGAAAAACCAAGTGATTATATGTTTTTGTTGTAAAATATATATTATGCTTTGATGCCTAAGCACCATTTCTCTTCTCTGAGGTAACCTTATACAACTTATACAATTGGATGATGGACAGAAGCAACACAGCATTTGTGATAATGCATTTGTAATTAAAAATTGTCATTAAACCTTGAAAGTGATATAGACCTAAGTGACTTCACAAATACACGGACTTGGACTGAGTCCTCATCAAGAAAGAAATTTACTATTTTACATGTTAAAAAACAGAAAGTCAAATGTGTGATAATCTTGTTTTGGCTTCCATTCTGAGGGTGGAATCCAGAAGGTCCATCTGTGGCTACAGGAGGGCCAAAACGTAATGCCCCTGAGTCAATTCAGGCAAGCAGGTGCGCACTTGGAAGAAGAAGAAGTAGTACAACATAGGTCTGAGGTATATGGTGGGACAGTTTAGGAAATTGTCTAAGGGAGATTCAAAGCAGATTGGAGGAGGGAATGGGAGAGAGGAGACAGAGATAAAGAAAGATTCTTAGATAATGTGTTCATAAATATCACAGATCCATAGGTCACATATACCATAAGAATTCAAATAGTCACTTGCAACTAATACAGCCAATGAATTTGTTATTTATTTTCCATAGTTTTGTTTTCTTCTGTATTGTTTTATGCATAGCTGGCTGTCATCTACAAATGCTGTGACCTGTGTTTAAAGCCTTTTGTAGAGCTCATGCACAAACCATCATGGATGAAAGAAACTGTGGTAAAATTTATCCAGCAGAAAACACTTGTAACTCTTTTTCACATTTGTACAGAAAAGGTTTTTTTACTCAATATTAGGAATTATTTGCTCTTAAATTCTAACAGTATTTGAGAATAAAATTTTATTTGTTTTTAGACCAAATAAAATCTTGAGTACTTTTCCTTGAGGCTATGACTATACAGTATTCTCATGTTAAATAACAGGAAGGCACTTCCTTGCTGTGTTGTCTTACTAGTCACACAGTTACTAAATGGTGAAGATGAACTTATCAAATAGCCTAATCAAAACTTATTAGTCTGTTTTTAGTAGATAGATTTTCCCCATTTCAATATATACAGTGCATACTTTTTGTTATATTTATCAGCCCATTCAGAATGCATTTCTACATTTCATAATGAAAACTGGCTTGGAGGACATTACTCATAGGCACATTTTTAGATTTGAAATCAGCTGTGCAATGCAATATATGTAACACAGAATAATATGTAAGATTCCTGCTAGCTGGCACTGAAATGAATCTTCAGATCTATTATTTCCACTTTCCCGAAGGACTCACTGAAATTAACACAGAAAGCAATACTGTCATGATGTGTAACAGAGTTCATATAAAAGCTGCAACCCATACTAACATTGGTCAACTCCATCAGTATAGTACACTGGATAATTTTGCACATACCATTCATTAAGGCTGAAGAATTTAGACCTTTGCACATAGTTTTCTAGGATGCCAGCTACCTTGTCCTTGTCAGGTGGGTAAAGACTACTGTCCTGGTTTGAGGACAAAATAGGAGAAACAAGATTTATGAAAGCAGTAAGAATTTTTATTACTAAAACCTTATATATATGTATTTTATATGAGGTAGAAAAAAATGAATTAAAAAAAATTAAAATACCAAGGGAGAACTCACAGGAGAAAAAAACAACCCAACAATCACTTCCCAAACCAAAACCCAAAAACCACACACACAAATCCCACCCACACCAGGCAAAACAAAGAACAGACAAGAAACTCGTTTTCCGTTTAAGCGTCCTAAACTGTAGTTTGTTGAAGCAAACAGCAGGGGGCGCTAGCAGCCGTGGGAGGTTGCAATGCTGATGAGTGGGGTGTGCGCCCATTGTCCATCGCCGACTGGTCTCTGGAAAGTGCAGCGGGAATGGAGAGATGGCCGTTGGAGATGGGAAGGGATCCAGGAGCTCACCAAACAAACCACCAAATTCATGGCAGGAAAACAGCAGATCCGAGGCAGAAATGGCAGCTGCGGCTAGAGGACCCCGTGAAGCACGTGGTGGATTCTAGATGGCAGATGCTGGAACTCTGGGCAGCGAGCAAGCACCTTCTCCCATGAACTCCGGACATGAGAAGTCTTCTGGTATTATAGAATTCTCAGGTCCTCCCAGAATTCCCTGTCTTTAGCGCCTGTGTGCTTCCCTCCAGCCCACCCAAAGAGGGATGCACTCACCCCTCACCAGACTCTCATTGGTCTCTCCTGCACCCGTCTCGCCCCAGCTCTGCCCCAGCTCCAGTGCCCTGCTGGCTGAAACCACGCACCAAAGAAACATGGTGCCGCCCCTTGCTCTCTCCATGCCGCTTGCCGCCACAGCTGCTGCCCTGGCAAAGGGAGGCAGAGCACGGCCAGGGCGCCAGGCGCTCTGGCAGTCAAGCTGCCGCTGTCCCGCCACTGGGCCAGCGGGGCCGTCACCAACACCTGAAGCAGCAAAGGTGCTGCCCAGGGCTGGGAAGCTGCCTCGACACTGCGGGCCCCAGGAAATGCTTGCATCTCCAGGCAACGAATCCTGCCGAGCCCAGCGTCAGTGCAAGATGCGGGTCTGACCCAGTGGTGGCTCTGTTGCCACAGTCACTTGCCACTGCAGGCCGCTGGGCCCTGCTCGCACACCTGGGCCCCAAGCCCTGCTGGCACCGCTGCCCCCACGGCTGTCGGGCCTGCGGCAGCCTCCTCCAAAAATGCAGCTTCACTCCCGGTATTCCTGGCTGTCCTGGTATTCCCAGTATTTCTGCTGCTCCCACTGTCCCCACTGATCCTGTGCCCGACTCCCAGTGCCCATTCCCTGGCGATCCTGTCAGCGTTGTTGCTGTGCCACCAGAACTGCAACGCTTTCCAAAGTGTGGGCCCCTCTCTCAGGGTGAACTTATTTCAGGGTGCCTGGCCTTTCACAAAGAAAACTCTCCCTGGGTCTCCCGCTGGATTCTCTGCTCCCCCGGCACTGCTCAACCTCCACCAGCGCATTGCCAAGAGGTGGGAACAGCAGAGCCCCACAGTCACCCCCTCAGCTCCAGCAGCCCCTCTCGCCCTTCCCTTTGTGGATGTCGGCCGCGGCCACACACCATGAGGAAAAATCCCTCAGGTAAAACATGGAGTGGGAGAAAAGGGGACCCACTCCCAGACCTCTATCCCCAACACATCTCCCCCCCCCCCCAACGCCCCCTGAAGAAGAAAACAGAGACTAAACCAGGGAAAAACAGATGGAGGCAGGGGAAAAGGGGGGAGGGGGGAAAAGGAAAGTGGGGGGAATGGGGAAGGGAAAAGACCTTTTATTTAATCTGATTAATAAAGGAAAAGTTTAAAAACATCTGCTAACACACAACAACTACTATTTGGTGAGTGATGGTACGAGGAAGCATATGTTTTCAAGATACACTGTCTCTTGTGACAAAATGGGGAGTGATCTGTTTCATTACAACTTTCAAATCTGTAGGAAGTGTTTCGTAAGTCTAACCTGGCCATATAAAAAAGTGGCAATCAAGTCTCATCCAGAACCATTTGCATTTCCAAAACAAACAAAACAAAACCAAAACCACTTCTACTATTTATGTTCTATGAAGCAGGGCTTTCAGTAGGCAGCAATCCCATTTTTGTTGTAATGTCTCATATGTAAATGAAATAAGGGTCTCAAAAAGTAAAATTTTCACCAATCATCAAGTTATTTAAATTTATAATTCTCAGAATATGTGTTCGTCATAACAATTTGTATATTCTATAAGTGCTGTTTTGAAACACACTGTGCTTTTACAGATCTGGGTTTATCATTTTAGTTTATTGGGGTTTTTCTAGTGTGGGATTTTTTGTAACCTGTGTAACAGGTTGACTTTGGCAGGATGCCAAGTGCTCACCCAATCGCTCTATCCCCCCTGCCTTCCCAACCAGGCAGGAGGAAGAGAATAAGGTGGTAAACAACTTGTGAGATGGCATAAGGCAGTTTACTAAAGCAAAAGGAAAGTCTGAGCTTGCAAAAGTGAAGTGAAAAAAAGTTTATTCTCTATTTCCCATCAGCAGTGATATCCAACCACATCCTGAGAAGCAGGGTTTCAGCACCGTTCGTGACTTCTTAGCAGGCAGCCATTGGAAAGAGTGAATGCCCCTCCCTTCCTGTTCCTTCCCTTATCTTTTATATCTGAGCTGACATCATATGGTATGGAATATCCCTTTGGTCAGTTTCGGTCAGCTGGTTTACTTGTGTCACCTCCCAGAATTTTGCCCTTAACTGGGGAAGGAATGTTACAGTCCTGACACTGTGGTCAGCAGTAGTCAAGACGCTGGTATTTTATCAACACCCTTCTAGTTAACAATACAAAGCACAGCACGGTGAGGGTTGCTGTGGGGAAATGGGCTCCATCTTAGACAGACCCAATACAGTTTGTTTGGGTTTTTTTCATTTTATTTTTCCTTGTCTGCATTGGGTTCTGTTTTGTTTTGTTTGGGGGTTTTTTGTTGTTTTTTGAGGGGCTTTTTTATGCATGCACAAATAGTGAGAAAAATAGGCAATCAGATTATTCATGTTATCTGTCCAAGTTCATTAGCTCAAGACTGGAGTTGTTAAAGAATGATTCTACTCTATTTTGATCACAGTGTCAGGTAGTTAGAAGTGTAGTTATAGATTTTTGATCTTAAAAAATTATGTTAGAACTGAATTTTAAATAATGTTCCAACAATTATAATTTCTATTGCTGAAATCCACAAGGAGGCCTTTGGATTTCCAAAGATCAAGTTAATGAATAACATCGATTTTGCCAGATACTTTGGAGATGAAACATTCCCTCAAATGCACTAATATGCATGCAATTGGCCCAAGTAGTACCTGCCCACAGCATCCAGTTATCAAATTTGTGCTGTGTTTTCTATCTGACTACAGGAGAGTAACCATTAACTAAGCAAAAATCCCTGAACAACTTCAAGGTCCTGATGATTCACTAAAAAATTTAACAAGACAGTTTAGTCTTCAGTATATTTTTCCTATCACTGCTGCAACTTTAATTTATACAAGGAGTGCCTGTGTCCACTTGGAAATACAGTCTTACATTGTGCAATGATTTCTGAACCATTCAGCTCGCTGTGTATTTTGATGAATTATACTCACTTCACTCAGAGACATTCCTAGCAAGCCTGGAATTCAGGAGGGAGAGGAAAAACCCAATCCTGACTACTTCTAAAATTGTTTATGTTCTCTGGTAAAGGTAAGCAATTTGTGTGTAGTGGGATTCTTCTATTGAACACTACAGAAAGGTCTTGTTGGCTGTAGACTACTGTTCACTCACCCTTTCCTAAACCCACAGCAAAAGGATGTGTTGCTGGCACCTATATCTATAATACTAAAGGTTCTATTCACATGCTAGTTTAAAATCGCCCTTGGGATAACACGAGTCTTAAGTGTATTAAAGTCCCTGAAATGTGTTTAACTAAAAGAAGTTGGTGCTGTGATTGACAATCATTACTAATGGGTTTAACCTATGCCAAAATTTCCATTTTTTGGATTGCCTGACAGTTTGAAAGTCATGGAAAAGTTAGATTAACTTCCTAGAGATATTTGATCACCGGCCATGGAGGATAAGTTTCCATATATTCGGAGCTTTGTAAAAACTTCTTTCCTTCTTTTATTATCTTTTCAGGCTTCTTGTACATATACAGCATGAATAAAATACTTCTGGCAAAGATGCAATTCCTGCAATCTCCAGACTCCTCAAGTCTTCAAATATAATCTTAATAGTGTTACCTCTTGTAATGACTCTTCATTTGAAGATGCCACTCATGTCTTCAACTGTTTCATACTCTTATGTTGAATTAACCTGTTTCCTAAAACATTAAGATTTCTGGTTCATTCCTGTCTTCTTACCATGTCCAAGTTACTATGGCAGCATATTATTATTGTTGTTATTAAAACAAATCAAAATAAAATTTTGTTGTGATACAATCTTAATCTCAGACCAGCTACAAGAAAGCTTTTCATTTTCCTAGGCTGTAAGAGTTCTTTCATGGTGGTTATCATAAGCAAGTCATTAGATATGAAGTTGTCACTATGGAATTGTGACATGGAATAAGACAGAAAAGAGCTTTCCTAGTGGGGGTATTACAATAAATACCAGATACTACTTTGTGAGGTATTTAAGGCTGGTCAGGAAAGAGGAATTCAGTTTTGGCAAATCATTTAAGGATTTCTGGTTTACATTTTGTCCCACACTGAACAAATCTCAGCTCTTTTAAAGTTAGTGGAATGGGAAAGTGGACCTGGACTTCCTACATCCCTGAGCTGTGAAAACCAGACTGTGAAGTCAGTCTCCTAAAATAATGGATTGGCTCTGTCTTGCCTCTTTTGATACTTGACTTGGTCATTAGATTCTCCTAGGATGTCATCATACTCCAGCAGTATTCAAAACTGGGGAGAAAAACCTTCTTCAATTTATCTGAGAAGCCAATTGGGAAGTGATTTAAGCTTTAATTCTTTTTCATCCCAGTTGAGTGTTCTCATGGCTTCTTTCTCTCCCACCAAGACTAGTCTTGGTTTGCCCGCAGGTAAAAATTTTGTTTTCAATGATGGCAGCTAAGAATCAACACAATTTCAGGTGGCAAAGAGTGTGTTTTCAAAATGATGGATGGAAATGTGGACCTGTTCATACATATTTTTCATCATGTCAAGCAAACTTAGTCCTCCTTCTCTGTTCCTCTCCCTTGGCTTCCCCCACCTATCTAATCTGCAAGTTTGTCTTGTGGAAAACTTCTTTGGAATTTTATGGAAAACTGCTTTAATCAGGTAGATGTGATTCTATTCTATGATTACTAGAGTTTCAAACTAGATGGCAAGCTATATCACAAAGTTAGTGGATTGAGTCCTAATCATGCTTCTCAAATGAAACCCTGTTTAGTAATCCTCAGAGTGAAAGCAGTATGTATACAAAATGATGTGAAACACAAAAGGCAGTAAGTATCTCCCACATATCTCCCACACTGAAACTGCAGCTTCCTGAAAACTAGTGTGATTTTTGTGTGGGTGGCAAAGTTTACATATTTAGGGCTTTCTGAAAATGCATTTTTGCTGCTGTGACTATAAGGTATATTAAACAATTTTTAAAATGCTTGAATCTAAAGATGTTATTGGATCAAGTAGAGTTATATTTATTTCTGGCAGTACCAATTTTTCTGTGTTTTTTTTTAAGAAAAACCCTCTTGACTTACATCATGCTGGATAAATGTCTTTTATTAAACATAAATTTCTTGTTTTGAAACATTGTAGAAGTGAGATAACTATTTTAATAATACTAAAAGTCACTACATAGTACAAGCCCTAGACAAAGAAAATAGATCATTATTTAGTTGCAAGAGGGAAAAATCTAGTAAATTTGCTGTATAATAGTTACTGATCATGTGTCCATTTTATTTTCATATCTCATGAGATAGGAAAATAGACTAATGATTAGATGCTAAATTCTTTCATTTTCTCAATATCTAGAAATATGTAAAAAGCTACTTTTTCTTTCCAATTCCTGTGAATTATGAAGAAGTTGGAAGAGAATTGCTTTCCCTAAAGGCCCTTGGATTAAGCACTTCTCAGTCTAAATATTCTTTGGCTCTTTGCCATTCACTGGCTTTATCAATCATTTGCACTTATATAGCACTTTGCAAACACTATTAAAGATGTGTCTTGCCTCATGCCTGTGTGAAAGGTAAATATCATACTACACTCAGCAGAAAATGTGGATGGATTTATGTAGACACTAGAGAGAACAGTTAACCAATACGTTTTGTTATGCATATTTGTCTATTTTCCCCTCGTTTTGTTCTTTTACAGAGAACAGGATTGCCATGTCATTTATTTTAAAGATGTGTTTATTTCTACAGATTGAACTTATTCTACATTCATAAAAATATATATTTATATATTCACAACATGATAAGTTTCAATTCATGTTAGCGTAACCCTTTGAAATTATAACACCATGGTAGGCCAGGTTCCTCAACTTCTGCCTGGGACAGAGCATTCCTGCAGTAACCTTCTAGGCTACTCTAATCACTCAAGTGTATTAAAGTAATGGTATTGCTCATTGAAAAAGGAAACATGGGTATTTGGACAGGGTTAAAAGCGGATTGGAACCTGTTACCTGCTTGTATTTGCAGTTTATAGGGAATGTCAGAACTGCTTGTTGTTAAGTCATTTAAAATATATGCTAGTCTTTGTAAGATATACATAGAAAGAGTGGGAGGCAGCATGCTGTAAGCATGTATTTGTGTATATAATGCTGCATATGTAATACACTCAGCTTTACGTTTTTCTTCGTATACATTAAAAGACATTTTTACTCAGAGAGTGCATTGTAGAATCAGTGTGTTACAAAAAGTAAGATTTCTTTTAGAGTATATTCTTCAAAAATTATAAGAATTGCTGAAGAAATATTCTTCTCCACCCCCACCCCAGCAGTGATATTTTCTGGGCCATGTTGAAAATTGTGTGATACAAACTTCCCAGCTAAGAGAAGTGTCAAAAGCAGGAGATGGGAACCACACAATCAACCTGGTTGCATATGACATTGATCCCTGCCAACACATTGTAGCAGGCTTTTCCCTACCGGGCAGCTCAGGGGCCGAACACTTGTTCCCTGCAGCCTTGCTCATCCCGGGAGGTTTCCCAGCTTGGCTACATCTTTCTCTCTTGTGAGAAAGCTGAGGAGGGTCAGCCGAGAGCACTCACCTTCTGTAAACTATGGCTTTTGATTTTGCTGAGGATTTATTTTATATTCCAAGCATGTTTGCTGGATTACCTCTATTATCAAAAATTTAAAAGAATTAGTAAGGAAATAACAGAAAAGAAACATGAGATGCCAGAACAAAATACTTTCATTACACTTATGACTGCTATGTTTGACCTGCTAAATAGAATACTAAAACAGGTCCAGGTAGGTCAGAAGCCCTGTTTTGCTGTTCTGGCTTCTGATTTAGAAAAAATGATGGTAACCCTTTTGGTTAAATTCAGAATAAAAATGCCATTGAGTATAGGATTAAGACCTATTTTCTTTAACTCGCCAGCAATTTCTATTGGAATAAGTGGCAATTACTAGCCAAGATTTGAAAAAGATTGCGTATGATTTTTCCTCCCTTTGACATATAAAGTGTTTTCCACTTTCTTCTCAGCAAGCTAACTCTTTGAGTAATATATATTTTTATTATTTTTACTAGTATACATTCAATAGCACTGCTATCTGCCTATGGTGGTTTTTTTTTAATATGCATCAGTGTAGACAAGTTATCTCAATTGCTATCTGCAACATAATTAGTACTCAGACAGGATTAAAAGACAGGGCTATTTGGACCTAACATCATTTAAGCTAAATGCCATGATTGAGTTTTAGTACTTGATTTATAGAAAATTAATATGAAATGTTCATTAATTTCACATCTCTTTTCATGAGGAAAACCAAGATGTCTTATTTTTGAGTCAAGCATTTTATTTTTCAGTTCTGCCAGCAAACTCTAAAGTAGCTAATCATAGAGCTCTAGAAATGGGGCGTCTAATCTTGCTATGAAATCTGATTTTTTGCATATTTTTTGCAATCTAATGAACTCCATTTTACTCAGTCAATAAGTCCTCTTCCCCACTCCCACCTGTAAAGAAGATATTTACAATTCAGATATTATGTTCATGTCTTACTCATATAGTGTTGGAAAAATGTTGTTTTGTTTTGTTTTTTAAGCCAGCTACCCAGTCCACTGACTTTATAGAATAGACAATAGAAATTCCACACTATTTATCTTCTGAGAGTTCCTTTCTCCTGTTCAAACACAAGACTAGGAAACATTAACAGCAGTAAAATATGACCTTTATGGGTTTCTTTTGAAAGCATTTTCAGAGACAACACGCCTCCCCAGTTTTTCAGCGCTTCAGGGAACATTTTGATCTTTTTTGGAAACAATGCCAGTGAGGTTGTGTCATCTGCCTATACCTCAAGGGCTAGATAGAGGAGAAAGGCATGAACAAAGTTCCTACGAGAGGTAAATGCAAGCTGAAAAAAAATGCCTAACAGCTCCATGGGAAAGGAACCACTTGTCCAGTTCTTATGTGCATAATGATAATGGGCACCTGTCAAATAACACATATCTCCAGACGGCTCTCAAACAGTTAGGACTCCTGAGATGAAGCTGTGAGCAAAAGTGGAAGTTTGCATCAGTTGTGTTTTCACATGAAGGAGAAGTGTTGTGGAAGTGTCCAAGTGCAGCTGTGAAGGCAGGAGGCAGGGAAGAATGTCTCTACCTAGTATTACTGTGGTAAGGGCAGAAGGTACAAACCCACAAACTTCATGACCATAGCTGTCTCCTTGATCCAAACAGCAAAAATCTTTTATTCCAGATAAACTGTGTAGTTAAATACAACGGTAATTACTCCATGAGTAATTATGTTAGGTAGAAAAAATAATTGTATCAAAATTGATTTTGCATCTATTAAGTGTTTATAGATTGTGCATACTATGAAAATAAATGAACAAGTACAATGATTCTGAAAGGGATCATGGAAAGGCTTGCCTGTGTGTAGGGATCTGTTACTAGGTCAGGAATAAGAAATCTGCTTTTATCTTTGATAAGCTATTTTATAGGTTCTCCTTGCATACATTCTTGATAATGCATCTTATATATTCTCTCTGGCACACCACTTTCACTTATTTTCTGATCACTTTATTGCTATATTACCATGCACTATTTCTTCATCATCTATTAGTCACAACACTACAATGGACCTTACAGTTGTTTAGTGCATGGGTAAATTTGACTCAATTGGACGTGCATAAACTAAGAGAAGTTATTTTGTATAGGTATGATACAGCACATTTGATCTTAAAACTGACTCAAAAAAAAATATTCCCCAGATGCTTGGTTAAAGCTGGAGAGGTAAATTTGCAAAGATATGGGGGGAAATTTCCATGAATAAATTTTATTATTGTTAGCAGGATTTCAGTATTTTTCTCCCCAATAGCATTTATATATCTCAATAACAATGACAATTAAAAATGGCCCACTAATTGTATAAAAATGAAAAGAATAAATTTTCAACATTATTTTTTCCTCTGCTTTCAGATTTAGATTAACAGGTGGTAGGTCATGCGCAGTATTTTCAAAATTCAGATACCAAACCACCAGATAGATATTTCTTCTATTTCATGACAATTGATAACTTTTAACTTACTATGTAACTTTGGAGAAGGTCTGCTCCAAATAACAGAATCTGCTTAATTCTCTTGATATTTTGCAATCACTTGCACAGATGGACTCCTGTGTCCAGAATAAGCCCACGTATGCCAAAGAGGCTCCAGACAATGAAGGCATTGGCTCATGGAAATCCAATTGCAAGATCAAGACCTTAATTCCCTTTAGTTTTGTCTTTTCCTAATGAGACCTGTCAATTACTTATAGTGATTAGGTGGGCAATGGATGTTAATGGAACAAGATTTTAAATATGCTACTTCAAAATTATGTGAATAAATCATACAAATTTCTTTGCCTGTCTTTTACCATATGTCCTCCTTCAAATCCACATAATTTGTTTTACATCATTTTAAAAAGGCACATAATCTACAGGCATTGCAGTTGTCTTTGAAGGACTTTAAAGGTGATGTGCTTTTCAATAATTGTCACAGAAGAAATATTTTAGAAAACACTTGAATTGTTGTATTTGAGAAGAAAATTATGGATTTGCAAGTAAAGATGCTCCATTTTGTTATTTCTTTTTTATGTTGCTAGTACTCACTCATGAAACAAAACTTTCTACAATAAAATTCTCTTAATATGTATGTTGGAGTGAACAAGATTTTAATGCTTATTTTGGCTATAAGGCTATGATTTACCCCTACATTCCTTATGTTTAAGATTGGTATAATGTATTAACAGTAGAAATCTGATGAAGTATCTATAATTTCCTCATAAGACATATATCATGCAAGTACTTGTCAGTAAAATGCAGATTTGAATCTATTTTCCTAAATTTAATGCACTTTTATGCAAATGACATGTATTTATTATGCTAAGCACTGGTTGTCTCCTGTAGAGAAAACAAGCTTAAATTAAGCAGATATGCCTTCACACTTCAGAATGCTCAGTTGCCAGATCAGGTCAGTGCTAGACAATTACAAGTTCTGGTATTTTAAATAAAGTCTTTCCAGAGAGCACCATTAAATAACTTCACTGATCTATTCATTTCTCCAAACAGTGGCAATAATTGGTAACTGTTGTCATTACGTACAAACACTGAGTTCCTCCAAGAATAGCCCAGTGTGATTAGCTCTCTGTAGATCGCCTGTTCTTTTACGAACTCTCAAGTGGCTTTTCCTCTATACGCATTTGCAGATAAAGCCACTGTAACTAAGCACAGCTGAATGAATCATCTCACTAAGTTCTGTACATCTGTTCCAACACACAGTTCATTGTTTTATTGAAAAAAGAACAAACTTCTATTTTTAAGAAGGCCTGGGTTCACAACACTATTATTAAGAGAAAGCTCTGGAAGATATCTTATAATCTTAGCCTGTGACACGAGGTACACTCCTGCGGCAGCCCAAAAAAAGTGCCTTTTTTTGACATTGTTTTTCTAACTCAGCTTTCCTCTCTTACTCTTAAATGCAGAAATCACACTGTGTTTTCCTCCCTAAATCACATCTTATTTCCAGGGATTAGGAGTGATTCAAACCTAGTTGAAAACAGAATGTAGCTGGAATGCTCATCTAGTTCATGTACAATAAGGACTCTTTATCCCTTCTTCCCATTGCTAGCCTTTTGAAAAGCAATATTTCAGCAGATTATTTAGTTCACACTGCTTCAAATACCTGTAGATACACACACCTAAAAGACCAAGAATTTAATTCTGTGATTCTGTACGATTTTGTGATTGCACTATTGAAGAGAGCCAAAGGATAACAAAAATGTATCCTGAGCTAAACCATGTACTGCATCTTAAAATTATTAATTACACTGGATAAATTTAGATATGGCTGCTGGTGTACTACGACAGAATACTTTAATAATACTTTACAGCTCTGCTGGATAGAACTTAAATGTTTCCAGCCTGTTTAATATTGACTTAGCAATCATTGGAAGAGCTTTAATGCTTACAAATGAAATCATTTGTTTCAATATTTGTTTAACTCTTAGCCACTAATGTCAACTTGATGATCACTGTTTCAGTAGTTGAATAGGATCAAAATTTGGGAATTGAGGATATAAAGCTCATCAGTCAGAAAAACTAGGGTATAATTGATTCTGCCTTTGAGCTGAGAAATAGACATCTTGACTTCAAAAACTTCTTTGTACCACTCTGCAAAGATCAGGCTCTCAAACACTAAACCATAACACTTTTGCAAGCAAGGATTTTAATTTTCACAGTGAATGTATTATGAATTTATGAGGTTTTAAGGACAGTAACTGGAGAAAACTTGCATGGTAAAATGATATAAGTGAGCATACAGACAGAACTCTTGGTAGTTAATAGCATTTTTTAGAATAAGAATTAAAATAAAACATGACTAGATATTTTCTAAAAGATCTAACCAGGTAAAAGAAAAATTATGATGATGGAATTGAGAACTGATCTGAAGAGTTGAATGGAGTTCACTACCTAAAGGAGGCTACAAAAAAGCTGAAGAGTGACTTTTTACAAGGGTATGACAAAGAATAATAGCTTTAAACTGAAAGTAGGTTTTTGGAAATTAGATCAAAAATCTTTGTTATGATGCACTGTAGCAGGTTGCTCAGGAAAGCAGTGGATGCCCCATCCCTGAAAATGTTCCAGGCCAGACTGGATGGGGCTTTGAGCATCCTGGTCTAGTGGAAGGTGTTCCTGCCCAGGTCAGGGTGAGTGGAACTAGATGATCTTTAAGATCTCTTCCAACAGAAACCATTCTATGATTCTATGTTTGCATCTCTTGAAAGGAGGTGCTAATTGTTTGCAACACAGAGTTACAGGCATAGTGAGGAGGGGGCTTTTACTCTTCCTCTTTGGAGCTTAAGGTAGAACATAATATTTTGTTCACAATACTGCAAAAATCAAACAATTCATATTTGAAAATGTCTCTTGGGCTTTCAGTTACACTATTGGTCTGCTGCACTTAGATACTAGGAATGAAAGAGTCCATAAGATTTCACAGGAAGATGAGACTGGTGAACACCATCTGTGTCTTCACATTTAGTTTCTTTACAGGCAAGGACATTATAAAATCTCATAAACAGAACAATTACCAAATAAAAGCTGGCCTTTTAAAACCTACTGTCCCTACAGGGAGGCCATTGAGGATCTCAGTGTACAGCTAAAAACCAGCATGCTTAATTTCATTAATGGATGAATGTTTTTACATTGACATTGTCCTTCAGCTTAAATAGCTGTCCATCTTGATACAGTTATGCATTGTGGCCATGGACCTGCCCAGTATTTGCTTCATTAAGCTGGAGAACTTGAGCTTTTTAACCTTATTTGTTTAATTTTTCTTCAAAGAACTAACCTTCCTCTTCTGAAATCAGAACATGATACTTCAGTTGGAATCTTTGCAGCCCCTCTCATGCAGCATTCAGTGACTTCCCAGGTTCCTTGTGTACTGAAAACAGTATATATAGTATATAGTGTTTACGTTGCTTCTGTTGAAAATGAGTATGCAGGGTTATTTGTTTTAGAAAGTATTTCCAGGTTATGTTTTTACATTATAAAACCTTCAGCAGTTGGGTAACATTTTGAGATGTAACACCTTGGCCAGCTTGATACTCCCACAGCATTGCACAGCTGAGGGAAACGGACTCAAGTTTCCTCAGTAAAAAGGAGGTGTTATTTGTGCCCTTCTGTCAGCAAAAGGGTCTTGAACCTTCAGATTTTTCCCTTCCTGGATTGTCTTCCATCCTGCGCTGGTTAGATTTACTAACCTTGCACACTGCAAATTTTTTATTTCTACTCTGTGTAATCTTAGAGAAAAACACTTATTGACAGATAGAGAAACTATTAAGCCCAGTTGACCAAATATCCATTTTATTTTATTCTAGTTTCATAGTAAAACAAGGCTTACATGTTTATGATCTGTGTGTGGTCACACATAACTGCACACATGTATCAAAGATGTCTGTCCATTTGTTCCTCACGGCTACACACTAACTCTTGAATTAGTTTCCTTATTTCAACCAAATTTCACCAAAGTTTAGAGATTATTAGGTTTCTGTAGGATTTTGTGAAAGTAGATAGGTAAAAGGTAGCTATCAATTCCTTTTCAACTGTGGGAAAGACTGCACTGTGAATTCAGCCTTTATGAGACGCTAAGGACCCCTTGCTCAGGAGAAATACTTTATGAATGCTCAACCTTGGAAAAGTTCCAATAGTAAATTATATCTTCTTAGACTCTGATGTTCATAAGAAACCTAGTTTCCTTTGTCTTAGAGCTTGGAGACCCACTGTGTTAGAATTAAGTGAAACTGTAAGTCTTTAATGTTTGACTTAAGTATTCTGCTCTCACATCATATAACTATGTCTCTCCTGAGTTCTTCTAAACTTTTGCTATTTGTTAGTCTGAGTGATCAATCACAATATATCTAATATTTAAACAAAATCACAACTTCCACATCTGGCTGCTTGCCTGTGCACTTGATGATTTCTCTGGAGAAACTGTATAAATTAAAGACAGAAAATAAAGGGTATTGTAGAAGCAAAAGCATTGCGAATATACTCAAAATACTTACAGATCAGAGAAAAGAAAAAAAGTATGGTTTTATGTCAGGGTTTAGCTGAGGATTTATTTAAGGAGCCAGAAGAGAGCTGACAATAGGGTAAAAGGAACAGTAAAGAAAGAATCACAACTGTACAATATGAACAGAGAAGAAAAAATGAATGAGACCATCTGTCAAACTCATGAATTTTTGTACCTCAGGAGAATGCTGTGGCCATACTCCTTCCCCCAGTCTTGGTCATTAGCAAACTTTTTACTTGTGAAAATAGTGTGAAACTGTCTTGTGGCTGTGGTAAAGTTCAAGACACAGAGCAAGGGAAGGAAGATTTTTAGATCAGCTAGAAAGTCTGCATGGTGTCATTTTTTATAAATGTCTAAACTGTCATTACTAAAAATTTTCTCCTGTCAGAGTTTCTGTATCTCTGACTTCTTCAACAGCTTTGTGTTCTTTTGTAAGAGAAAAGAAACAAAGTTCAAACAAACAAAAGCTCTATCTATGAAATTTTATTTGCATTGGTGTTAATTGGGCAGGGATTTGGGTTTTTGCTCACCAGTTGTAACTCTCAGTGTCTCATGTGGTTTTGCTTTTCTTATTTTTCTCATTAACCTCCCTTTTTTACAGGAACCCAGATACTGGGAATGTTGAACTGCCTCTTATGGCTGAGTTGTATACAATGAACTGAGAACTGTTCTTTTAGTGCTTCCTATAGAATTAAAACTGTTGTGAAAGAATATATATATACATACATACATATATATATATATATATATATATAGTTTTTTTCCTAGTACATGCATTCATCCTGTAGAAGTCTTCCTCTGCAAACATACCTATTCTGTAAAATCTTTCTCTCTTCCACCTCTTTATAATCCCTATCCCACATACATGTATATTTTTTCAGTTAAGCTGATTATCAAATGTAGAATATTCTGGAACCAGAAGACAAAAAACAAGAAACATGATACACACTTTTCATAGACAACTGTTTATTTATTTAGAGAGGAATTATCCTTTTATTACCTTCCTGAGAATGCTTCTTGATCCCAAAAGGAAACTGGAACAGAACGTCACTGACAGCCACTTGTCTGATTTATTTTTGCTTTTGAGGAAGGAGTGATCTGCTATGGTGTTGGTGAAATATTTTCAGCAGGAATTGTTTTCCCAGTTGCAGGAATGAAGCTGGGGGCGTAGTTCCCTAATTTGCATAGTCTTGTCCCCATATAAAAAAGAGAGCTGCTTATCCCTATGAAGCGCTGTCAAATCTAAAAATAGCTGGGACTAGGAAGGAAAAGAAAGCTTTGCTTCCTGCGTTCATGCATTGGTGAACGACTGCGTGGCCTGTATTTGCTTATTTAACAGCCTTACCTTTACATTATTAGCTTCTTCTTTTTTTTTTTTTTTTTATTTTATTTTTTTTATTTTAATCCACAGTACTGTTATTTTGGTATTTGAATTAAATCACAAGACATCAGTTTAAGATGATAGAAAATTGTATTTTAGAAAAGTTTTTCTTTCCCCTCTCAGTTTTTGAGACCTTGTCTTCAAAACTCAGACTTACCTACCATATTCAGGATAATATTATTGTGTCCTTTGTCTGAGATTTTGGTAAACATTTCTTTCCTGATAGAACACAAAGACAGAACTCTTCTACAGTCCCTAATGGTATCCTGGTATCTGTTTTTGTGATGTCTTTGATTTCCATGTGAATCTGACCTTGTGATGAGCTATGTGCCTTCTCACTGCCTGTGCCAAACCAATGGGAACATGATACTGGATGCCAGTGCTATACCAAGACTCTGTAACTTGAATATATGTCTGTGGCCATTCCGGTTCCATTTGTCCAATCAGTAATTAGTAATGTGTAATTGTGAAAATTCCAGTTGTTAAAGGGATACACACTATCAACAGTTTTATGCTCAAAACCTGGGTATATCAGTTAGATGCACACTACTGTTACAGTTTATTAGAAACAGTCTATGTAAATACAGATCTTTAACAATTCCTCTTTCTACCAGAAGAGGCACTGACAAGGAAGGCTGAGCTTTTTGAGACAAGGTCTATTTGCGCATAGAATTCATTCCAGAGGGGTCTGCACAAACAGCATCCCTGTTTGGGAATTGGTCAATGTGCAGGCATTTATAGAAATGCCTTCTTTCCCTTACAGATGGTGGTGTTTTGAACCACTATATCACTAGACAGGCATGCAAGAGTGACAAAAGACTGAACAGAAATCAACAGCAAGTGACAGTTTATTGCCTAGGGCCTCTACCAAAAAACAACTTTATAGAAGCCCAAGACAAAATACACAATACAACTCCCGACAATCTCATGCAAAGAAAACAAAAAAAACCAAACTGCTTCTCAAAGCCGGGGGGCTGGCTGAGAAGCAGGGGAAGGAAGGGAAGCTGCCTCTCTGGTGGCACATTCCCAGCTCTTGAACTCTTTGCAAGACAGAAAATGGTGAAAAGCACCCCCTCTCCAAGGACTCCCATGGGGAAGCTATCACTTCTGATTAGGCTGTGTTGTCTCTGGGTGCCACCATTGGAGCTCAATGGCGCCATGCTGCTGCCTGTGCTAATGGAAGTGGGGGGAGGCCAGCTGCGCAGCCCGGGAGCTGGGAGATGGGAGAGCCGCGATCCTCGCGGCTCAAGAGACAGCCAAGAAGAAGGGGTAGGACTTCCGTGTCCATGGCTTTTATGCCCTCAAATTCCTGTGTGAATTGGTGTCTTCTTCCCGGCCAAGCTGCCTTCTCATTGGCTGGCGTTGCTGGGCTTCACCTTTCTTTTGGGATCTGGCATGCCATGTGCTCAGGGCCTGAAAGCTGGCAGCCGCCATCGCCGCTGGCCACAGGGACATCCCTGGGGCCACCAGCCTCACCCGTAGGGCATTTGCTGCTCACAGGGACCAGCCGTGGCCTACCCACCACCCCAAGGATCCTGCAGGAGGGATCCCCTCCCAGCAGCAGTTCCTGCCCCACACTCCTGAGGTCTCCCTTGTTCCCCGTCCTGGCTTCCCTTCAGACCCTGTCCCAGGACTTTCCTGTCAGTTACACATCAAATCTGTCCCACTGACAGCTTTGCTGCTCCTAGAGGATATTTTTCATTGACCAGGTGTCACGGGCCAATGAGGAAGACAGAAAAAAAAATAACTCCTTTCCTTTCCTTGGACCTGGAGAGGAGTGGAGCTGAGCCCCGAGATGGGCCAGGGATGGCACACCCCTGGTTTTGGGTGCCTGGCCAGGCTTTGGGGACCAAGGGTTTGGGGCACAAGGAGTTTTAGGGTCAGACATGTCCTGCCCAGCACTTGTTGGAACAGGAGCAAGAGCCTGTTTCATCACCAGAAACTGCAGAGAGCCATGTCCTCTCCCCAGAGGCTGGGCCCACCGGGCTACACTGTGGGGAGGTGATACCTTTTTTTCCTCAATTTCCCATCAGTCCTCTGTGGTCCTGAGATACCTGGGAAAAAGGGGCAGAGACTGGGCAAACTCCACAGAGAACTCTGGGAAGGTAGGCGGTGATTTTTAAGAGAAGGTGTAGACCCATGCTCTCTCTTTTTTTGTGCTGGACGTGATCACATGTGGCTGCTCAGACTCCTCTCCTCAGTGCTGGTTACAGAGGAACTCCAGCACGAACCACACCGCCCCTGCTTTCTCCTGCCAACACCTGACACCACCACCCACTGTTTCCAGGCGCAGAGACCCCCTGCAGACACCGCACTGCCTGAGGGCCAAAGCAGACCCTGCACTCAAAGATCTGGGTTCGTGTGCTCCCATCTCTAAGTCTTCCCTGTGTTCCTGGAGGGGTCCCCAGCCCCTCTCTGAACTGAGTGCCATGGCCCCATCTCCACTGCAGGGGGCTTCTCCCTGAGCTTGGCACCTGCCATTCTGTTCACATGTGTTTCTTCCCTCTCTGGATCCCATCTCGACCAACACACAGTGCCCCCTGCTGGCAGAAAGGGAGTAGCTGCACTCCCTATGCTCCCGAGCGCCCCTAACTGCCTGGAGGAGTCACTGCAGCTCCTGCACCCCCAGCACATCGTAACTGCCGGGAGGGGCATAGGGGACAACTGTATTTCCAAGGACATTGATTATTGTTTTTGTAGGTTTTTCTTTGGTTCACCACTTCAATAACAAGTCATACCAGTTCATTCATATCCACATCCATACACCCATCCATATTCATACCCACCTTATATATTTAATAAATTGCTGCCTTTTTCTATATGTCTCTCATCTGTTGATAACACCTCTTATTGTCCTTAACCTAGGAGTCCAGGATAGGTGAATGAGGCTCATAGTGGGAAAGAAAGTGCAGCCTGCATGTAGTGGCTCCTCATCTCCCCTAACGAGTGCAGCAGGTGCCCGTGAAGGGGTGAGGTATGCCTCTCATTTGGAGAGCACTCTCAATTACAGGAAGGAGGGATTTTCCTCCAGCATGTCAGAGCTGCTCTTTTCTCCAGGAGACAAGGTTTAGCTCCTATCAAACGTTTTTATGTTCTCCCTTGACTCCTAAAAAATTAGTAGTGGACACCCTTTTAAGTGAAGGATTTAGGTGTTTTAGAAAATATTGTATTAATATTTCCCAGCTGAAAGGAGGAGTTCTTTGTATTGAATATACCCTTTTTTTCTAAGGCTTTGGAAAAGTTTTGAATTTACAGTTTCCTGACCTACTGCCAGGCTTACCGATGGACAGTATAACAACTCAAATCCTGTGAACAGTGAAGGGATGATAGTAAGAGTGAGGCAATGGATGGGGTTACCCTGGAAGCCAAAAGCAGACCAGGGCATGTCTCCTCCCAGCAAGTATATCTGTGCAGGGAGTAGGTCCAACGAGATCCCTGTGCAGCCTTTGCTGCTGTGCTGTGCACTTACACCCTGCTTTAACAAGAGTGAGACCCAGCACTTCATTAAAATCAACCAGATTTGCAAGACTTTTTGTCTTTAATGTGTGCATGAACTCAGCAATAACATTAGTGCAATTATTTAGATTTAAATAGTCAGACTTCCAACAATCAAACATGTATTAACTAACTTAGCTCTTCAGAAACATTTAGATCTTTAGATCAAAATGAGATACTTGATAATAAATCTGTTGTAACTTTTATTTTGATCCCATAAAAATCTTGGAATGGATGGGAAGCTTATTCTTATTTCTGTGTAGTACTGAATAATTGATTTTTCTGTGAGTGATAATTGAAAGGGTGTTAGCAGTAGTCTTAAAGATCACGGACCAATAGTAACATCTTAAAGAAAATCATGCTGATGTTCTTAAGAGTTCATTCTCTTCTACTTTAAGGATATATTTAGTAGCATATGCTGTTCCTTAACGTTTAGCAAGTACATGTTTTGATTCCATTTGTTCAGGTTTATAGTTAAAATATCCATTTACATATATTGCTTTAAACACAGCAGGATGGAAACACTGCTCTTTTTATCCATCTTAAGTTTTTGCATTTATTTTCATCTTTTCCCACTGTGCTAAGATCCTCATAAACATTAACATTTTTGATCCTGCAATGTAAATGAATCACTTCAGCATTGCAAGTCAGTATTTCTCTTCCCCATTTCTACAGTACCTATCCTATTAGCTTAACTCACACCCGAAACATTGTATAGATTTTATCAGTAGTGTTTAAATATGCTACTGTTATTCAAGGGTTAAGCAGGTAGGATGATTGCACTAATAAAAATTGATAAGTAGTCAGGTTATCCTTCTTAATTTATTGCCATGGCAACAGACAGCACATGTGGCTTGTTGCTGAAGAACAGAATGCTAATAATCAAATGTGTCTTACCCAAATGAATATATAACACAGTTTACTAATACAGTGCCTTGACATTGTATATATTACTGAACAACAGCATGCATTAATTCTGCATCTAAGTTACTTGATACATATGCTCTGGAGAACAGGAAAAATGAAAAAGCCTGTCTGCTACATCAAAGCTGTTCATTAAAGTAATGTATTTTAAATAGTATATACAGTGAAAGATCCAATTCTCCAACACTTACCTTGTTTGTTTCAGTAGGTGGTTGGTATACTAGGAAAATGAAGTAATGCATAGTCACTGTGAGATGGCATAAAAATAACCAACACAGCACAGTAGTTCAATTAAGCAATAATCTTAGGAAAAAATGGTCATTACTAGCAGTTAATGGATGGTTTGTTAGTTAATGGTCCAAGGCAAAGCTGAAAGCAGTTAAGCCTCTAACAAGCTGGTTGTGAATTACGGCAAAAAAATGGTTTCGCTGGGGATTATCCCCCCATTATCATAGTTTATGATAGAAATAATGTATTTTTAAAGATTGCAGTTTTTATACAGGATGTTGCTGGAAATGTGGTGTTTCAAGGAAATATAAAGTTCTCTACTGACAAGGAAGAAAAATATGCACTTTTAGATATATATATAGAATAGATGATATAGGTGTATATTGTATATGTATTTCATATTAGATATAAAAACATGCTTTAAAGATTTATAATATGTTAGAGGCTATATATATGAGACTAATTTGGAAATTTCTGTATCATTGAAAATCCACAATTAATCTGTATATACATACGCATATATACACATATATACATAGGTGCATATATGTATGGATACATACAGATATAGATAGATGTAGATATATATACACTTTACGCACACACAGAAAAACAGAGAAACACTCACAGTTTCAGCCTCTTTCCCAGTGTTCTCTTTACATACTTTGGTCAACTAATAAGGAGAAGAAAAGTCATGAGAAAAATGTTTCAAAGCTGGCAAATCAGCTCATCCCAATGTTTTACAAAGATAAAGCCTTTTCTTCACCTGAAAGAATACCATCATTAAGTTTTTTAACCTGGGATCTTGTACCACACTTTTGTTTTGAGCATAATCTCAGAATTAATTTCTTTACCACTCTATTAAAGGCCACAGGATTTGCTATAAATAGCAAGTTATGAGCCCAGATTTAGGAGGCTTGAAACAGCTATGCTGGGGATTGTAGTGTTTTTTCTATTTTAACCTAAAGTTTTGTTGCATTGAAAAGGATATTTTGCTCATGGAAATTGTGTGGATGCAAGTGCAGTCTACTACCAGAAAGCAAAAGGTTGATGGGGTTTTAATCAACTTCCTGGAGATTTAAAAGTATCTCGATAAACTGAAATGGTTGGTGAAAATTACCATGATGTTACAATAAAATAGCTTCATGATATTACAGTAAAATAGCTTCACAATGAATCTGAGGTGAGGCAATTTCAGATAAGACGGGAAACTATAAAACTGCCATGAACATAAAGCAAATTGTATTTACACTATACTATATATTAATTCTGAAAGTTTTCATGATTACAATTCAGTGTTAGATCATTTATTTGGATGCTGGTGTAGGTAGGGTGCTAATTCTAGGAATAGTGAATTTGGACTAGATTGCATTTGGGTGTTAGCTCTTTTTGTACTCATGGAATAATTTTACTTTAGATATGAAAACAAAATAAACCCCAAACCAATAAACCCCTAAAATAAACAAACAAAAAACCCCTGACACCTGACACTACATCCCACAAAACCAAAAAAAAGACATTCTTCCAAGGATTTGCCAAAAGTGAAAGTTTCCTATTTCCCGAGTTGTTCTTAAACATAGACAAATATATAAATAAAAAATTTTTTGACAAAATTCAAGAAATTAATGGGTAACCTTCAAATATGGCTATGCGCTGCCTCAGATTTGCTTTCAGTCGCCATTTTTTCCCCATAGGACTCTTAACACCATATAGCAAAATAAAAGAATGACAGCGCTACATAATCTCTTTGTAACCTATTGCTCATTTGGAAACTGTCAATATTCTGTCCTTCTTGTGACAAGATGTCCAGCAGTTTTCAACTTGTGCTTTTGGATACTTTTCTTTCTTTTTTATAAGGTACTTAAGACCCACCAGTATGAACCGGAGTTATTGGGATGGCAAAGGAAGTTGCTACAATGTAGGATCTCTTTCAAATCTGAATAACGAATTATTGAACCATGAGACAATGGAAGGGTGACAGCGATGTAAGGAAAGACTCTTAATTTTAAGCTACTGAACATCCTTATAAGTATTTGTAGCAAGGAAGAATTCAAAGTTTCTCAGAGACACCAAATAAGTTCTATAGATCAGGTCAACTTGATGCACCACGGAGAAAAAGGCAGGAACTCTGATTCAAATCACAAAGCCAGGCAGGCACACTTGAAGGATTGAATCAAGGAAAAACTATTTCTAACATTTCCTTTAAGAATGAACTGCATCATTATGTGTTCATGCCACATGAGGCTTCACATTGGGCTTAAAATGTCAGAAACTACCACAGTTTAACTGTTTAACTACTTGAAAATATTAGAGGACATATTGCCTACAAGCTCAGAGGCCTATTATCTTTGAAAACTCTCTGTACCAAAATAGCTCCTCACTTAATAGTAGAGTAGTTCTTTATCTTTGTATTGATTTTTTTATTTTTTTAATTCAGAAGAGCATTACTGATTCTAGTATGTCTAATCATTTTAATTTTAGCTATCTATGGGCTGAAAGGACAGAAAATATTTAGTTGCAGAGACATGATGGATTACTCATGCAGAAGGGGTTGACAAAATATGACCTAAAAGAGAAGAGCTTTCATCCATCTTCCCAATGGTTTTGATGTAGGAAATTGATAATATGAAATCTAAAAATCGAAATGACTTCGCTCATGCTTTCCTGACAATGAGCTTTCAAATCATCACAGTCAGTAGCTGCAATTATAAAATGGCTGTTAGCTATCTCAAGATTGTCTATTTCAACAGGACATGGTGACACTAGAATATTTCACCAGCTATTAGTAATTTTTATAAATCCCTGATTCACTTATCTGAAAAAAAATCCTCAAAAATACTAAGAAGATATGGCATTTTTTTCAGAAAATGGATATTGGATATTGGGATAAGAGAAATTTAAATTATGTGGACCAACTCTAAAGTGAACTTTGAAGTTAAGTGGCCACTTAACATGATTTAAGTGGCTTTTGGAGTTGGGAACTTTGAGTCAGTGATATATTCTGTTTTCTGTGTTAGACATCAAAGGTTAAATCCATGAGGGATGTAGGTATCACAAGGATGAGTACCTAAAATCACAAGTGACTCTGCAAGTTTTCCACAATGTATAGGAAGAGCTCAGTGTTTAAAAGGGGAATACAGAAAGTTAAATAAATAAGGCAACCACTACTGAAGTCAGTCAGCAGGAAATAGTAAGGACTTAAGGTGTTGAAACAACTCCTATACCAGACTAAAAATGGAAACGACACCATCCAACTGTAAATGAGTGTGTGAGACCTCTTGTGATATAAGGAAAATCAGCCAGAACAGTAGGGTTTTTTCCTGTTAAGAGTGTTCTTGTAATATGTTAAAACACCCAGGTTTAGTCCTCTCTTTGAAAAAGACTTCTTTACCTGTGAGGTTAAATGATGCTGTTAGTGCTTTTATTATACTGTTTGCTAGATGCCAAACCTCAGAGATCAAATTAGAATAAGTGAGACCTCTCACAATCCCGATTAGCACTCTAACCATTGAATTATTGAATAAAAGCAGACAGTGAGTTTCATAATTATCTTAATTCTCCTCTGTGTAAGGCTCAAAATCAACAACCAGTTCTGAATTGTTATAAAAATGGAAATGGAATAAATCTGGTAACAACATCACCAGAAAGTTGCATTTCAAGAACCTTTATGGACTTAGACATCTAATGTATCACTTTGAGATCTGAGCCCTTGTGGGGGTTTGGGAGAGGGAGGCAGGGGGGGTGCTGGGTCCACTAGAGAGAGGGTGTTGGGGGTTCTTAGTGAGAGGGGGGAGGAAAGGGGATGTTTCATTTTAAACGGTTCGCTGGCTCCCTGTTCTGTCATAAATCCTGGTTTTTTTTCCTTAATAGCCTTTCCTCGCTATCCCCCTGCCACCTTGCCTTTCGGGCTGGCTAGAGGGGAGGGGAGGGGGTGCCCACTCTCTTTCTCACTTGGGGAAGGTGGTGGGGGTCGCTCAGCTGTTCCCCCCACAGTTTCTCTTAGCAGGAACTTACCGAAACGCGGCAGAGGAGCAGAGGCAGGAGTGGGGCCGCTGCCGGCGGCTGCGTCTGTGATCGGCATGTGCGGCGGGTCTAGTTCCCGCGCGGACCCGGCTCGGCTGTGCGGGCAGCGACGAAGATGTGGGTTTCCCTCGCGGTGGCTGTGGGCGGGAGATGCTGGCCAAAGGCGGCTGGCTGCAAGTGCCAGTTGCGACCCCGGCAGCGGGTGCTGGCAGACGCGGCGCTGCACGGGGTCCAACAGTTTTCCCAGGTTTTCGTGGCACGGAGCAGAGCCCAGCACTGGCTGGCTGCTGCCCAGGGTACTGTCCTGGCACCGGGGAGAGACAGTCACTGCACCGTTCCCTGTCCCTTCTGCAAGCGGCAGCCGCCTGATCCCTGGGTGTCTGTGGTGGGCTCTGGCGGTGGTGCCCCGCTGCCGTGGCTGGTGGCTGGTGGTCGGCAGAAGCTCTGCCGGCCCTGCACCATTACGGAAGTGCCCCGGTGGCCGCACCAGCCCCCCACGCCGCCATGAAGGAGCCTGGCAAGGGGTCCCGCAGTCCCAGCAGCCCCGGCAACAGCCCCCGCATGGCGGTGTGGGTGCAGTGGCTGCTTAGGCAGCTCCTGTGGCCCTGGTGGCCTCGGGGACCCCCTTTTGGGGGTTCCTGCGGACAGTGGGTGCCCTGGAGAGGCAGCAGCCAGCCCGCAGCTGGTAAAAAACATGGC
>VXBA01004704.1:43305-92205 GCA_013399895.1 Serilophus lunatus
GAGGCGGCAGCCAGCCCAAGGCTGGTAAAATACATGGCACCAGGAAGCGGCAGGCCTATGATTTTGGTGGAAACCGCCATTTTGCTGGAGCCGAAGATCTCGGAAGAAGGGGTGGAGCCCGGACCACTGGCTAATCCAAAGAGGTGAAGCCAAGAAGAAGACGGTGAGATTCGTGCGGAACTTGGAGGGCTTAAAAGCCTGAAGAAATGGAAGCTCCCTCTCTTTGGCTTCTGGCGAGCTGGAGAGCAGCAGTACGGCCCCTCTTCTCCGACTTCCAGGCCCCACGGCTTGATTCCACCCACCTCCATCGGCACCAGCGTCAAGCCAGCATAACCACAAGTGAAAGGCTTCCCCAAATAGTGTCCCTGGATTCAGGGGGGTGCTTTTCATTTTTGTGTTTTGCAGAGACTTCAAGGGCTGGGAGCAGTTATCACCAGAAAGAGACAGAGAGAGAGAAGAGGAGCGGCTTTCCCTTCCCCCTGCTTCTCTTCGGCCAGCCTGCCTGGCCTTGGAAAAGCAGTTCCCTTATTCCCTTTTTTTTCTTTTTCCCTTTTGTGTGGTTCTTTGTCGGGTGTAACTCTGTGTTAAGTCTGGGACTCCCATATACTGTTTACTTTCTTTATTTGAGTCTCAGATGAATAAACTGTTTTCCCTGTTGTTCAAATTCTGTTCAGTCTTCTTGTCACTGTTGAGCGTGCCCCTTAGTGAAAACAGTGGTGCTAAACCACCACAGCCCTTTTCTGTGTACAGCCCCAGGGCCTTCCTGTACAAACATAAAATAAAAAAGCAGTCCTATGCTCTGGTGATCCTAATAGTTCTACTTTTCTGTATATAAAGTGATAGCTTTTTTTTTTTTCCAATATTCAAATACTAACTAGATGACTTCTCATTTTCAGACACATTGAGCAATCATAAAAAAAAGCAGTAAGTCATTGAGCAATAAGTGCACAGGACCTCTGAAAAACTCTTCATGTTTGTAAAGCACTTTCATGGCTGAAGATGCTGCATAAATTTTCAGTATTATGAGTGCTATGTGTGCATTGTGTTGCCTCAGTTGTTTCAGATCATGCCTAATCAGGATTTTTCAAATAATTCCCCTCTGTGTCTGGAGAGGAAATTAAGTCAGAAAGTCTTCTTTACATCTGAAAGTGTTAGTGTTTGAGAGAAGCTAGAGTCAGAAACGAGGATGGGGTGGGGAGGGCGGAGTTGTATTTGTCAGGAGTCTGCAGCCTTAGGCATTGAACTGTTTGTTCAAACAGCAGTGAGAAATAGGAACAGAGAGTGAAAGCCATATGTACAGAAAGTATCAAAATAGGGGCAAGAGACAGAAACAGAGACAGAAACATGATTCTGTAAATGAGCATGGATGAGTAACAAAGAGGAAGCTGAAGAAACAGAATAGTGGAGAATCTGAGAGGAACAGGACCTTGCAAAAAGGAGCAGGGTAGATGCTGAAGCAAATGAAGCAAACAGAAATCATTACAGAACTGACTGCATGACCTTAATTTTGCCCTCCTGTGCCTGCACATAACAAGTCTATCTTTCATTATGTAATCTCATGCTATTTTTTCCCCAGAATAGGCTGTGTCCCAGGGAGGACTCAGAGCTGTGTGGTGGAGGAGACAGCTGCTATGCAGCATAGGGTTGAAGGGAGAGACACTGTTTTTGGGAGTGGGGCTGGATAGAGAGTTGTTCCTAAGATACCAAAGCCTCTCTTAAAAGAAGTAAATCAACACCTTTTAAACACAGTACTGACAGTGTCAGCAATGACAATTTCAGACAAAAACCTGTGCATTCTTTCTCAGAATATACTTCTAAAGGATGTAAGAGCCATGGGGTAAAGACCCTGGCCCTCTAAGTACAGAGAAAAGCATTTTAATCCCAAACTGCTCTGAAATTCACAAGTCAGGAAAATTCAGGGATTGATACTCAAAGCTGAGTTTCAGTATACTTTGGAGTGCAACAACATAACACATAATGTCACACATCAGCAGAAGAGGACAGATACGAATATTCAATAGCTACCTAGTCAGTATATATAATCTCCATACACCATACAAAGATGTTCACAGAATCACTAGGTTGGAAGAGACCTCCAAGATCATCTAGTCCAACCCTTACCCTAGAACCTCAACTAGACTAGACTATGTCACCAACTGCCACGTCCAGCCTTTTTTTAAACACATCCAGGGATGGTGACTCCACCACTTCCCCAGGCAGTCCATTCCACAACTTTATTACTCTTTCTGTGAAAAACTTATTCCTAATATCTAACCTATACCTCCCTTAACGCAGCTTGAGACTGTGTCCTCTCGTTCTGTCAGTCGCTGCCTGGTGAAAGAGACCAACCCCCACCTGACTACAACTTCCTTTTAGTTGTAGAGAGCGATAAGGTCACCTCTGAGCCTCCTTTTCTCCAGGCTAAACAGTTCCAACTCCCTCAATCGTTCCTCATAGGGCTTGTGCTCCATACCCTCCACCAGCCTCGTTGCTCTCCTCTGGACATGCTCAATAATNATCAGCACCCCCAGGTCCCTTTCCACCTGGGCACTGTCCAGCCACTCTGTCCCCAGCTTATAACGTCGCAGGGGGGTTTTGCGGCCAAAATGCAGGACTCGGCACTTAGACTTATTGGATTTCATCCTATTGGATACTGCCCAGCTATCCAACCGATCCAAGTCCCTCTAGAGAGCCCTCCTTCCTTCCAATAGATTGACACAAGCTCCCAGCTTAGTGTCATCCGCAAATTTACTGATGAAAGACTCAATACCCACATCCATGTCATCAATACAAATATTGAATAACACTGGTCCTAGCACAGACCCCTGAGGAACACCACTAGTGACTGACCGCCAGCTGGATGCACCGTTCACCATCACTGTCTGGGCCCAACCATCCAGCCAGTTCCTAACCCAGCAAAGAGTCCTCCTATCCAAGCCACAAGCTGCCAGCTTTTTCAGGAGTATGTTGTGGGAGACAGTACGTTGTGTCAGATCCATTTTAAATGTTTTATGAACCATGGATAAGCAGTGATTCTGGGTGTACCTTGGAGAAATAGAGAACGGGAATGCAACTTTTTCCTTTACTTGTAGACATGCTTTGTATCAGGTGGTGGGTTTTTTGCCTCAAGTCTTCCTTAATCATCCTCATTTCCTTCTCCCAATTCACACCTTTTTGCTTTATTCAGAGCTTTCTTTTTCCAAATTATAGTAGACAACTTCCAACTTTTTTCCCATTGCCCAGGAGCAGCAGTCACAGTGTTGTACTCCTGGCACAGGATTGACATATTCTCAATCAGGAGATTCTCTCTGAGGAAATGCCAGTTCATGAGTTTTGGCTGAGTTTCAGAAGGAAACCTCTGCTGGTAGATGGAATGTAGGCTCCTGTAGTATTTGGCTGGCTAATGTCTGGAACCACCACCAGAGAATAAAAGACTACCAGCAGAGCACGTGGTGACCTCCAAGATGGCAGAAGAGCTCAGGTACTGACAGCAACCCTTCTCATGGTGACCTCCCAGGCCAGAAGAGGACAGAGGCTAGTGGGTTGTCTCCTTAAATATTCTTCTGAATCTCCACCCTGTGTGAGTCCTCCAGTCCACTCCAAAAAGGCAATCGCGCTCATCGCTGACTCCCATCGGTCTTTCCCATGCTGTCCCAACTCCAGTTCCGCCCCAGCCTCGCCTTTGGACTCCACCTTCAGAGCCCCGCCAGGGATCGAAACACCATGGCGCCATCGCATGTTGCTATCATGCTGCCCCTGAAGCTGGCGCCCGTGGCCGTGCCAGCGTGGGTGGCACGGGGGGAAGCCGCCATGCGATCACCAGCGGGCCACCGACCCATGGACAAGAGCGGGCCTACCCACCCGCCGCACACCCCCTGCATCCCCCGTCTGTGCCATGCCCATGCCGCCATCCCGCGGCCAGGCGGAAAAACCAGGACATTGCCAAGAACTGAGTCGGTGTGCAACAGCGTCCGGGACCAGCACTGCCCTTGCCCTACTGGGATGGGATCTCACATAGCCATGCTGGCATCCCTGCAGTCCCAGAGCCCACAACAGCAGCACGCTGCGCTGCAGGCCCCTCCAGGCCCCCCTCGGGAACACCCCTGACTGCCCGTGCACCCTGGGCAGCGCCAGTATCTTCCCCTCTCCACCATCCTGCATGGGGGGTGGCGGAGGACTAGGCAGGGTGTTGTGGCACAGCTTGGGTGGGCTCGGCTCGCTGGCCCTGCAGCCGACCCTGCCCCCACCACGCGCTCGCCGGCCCCGCCGCCTCCACCACTGCGCTGCGATGGCAGCTACGCGCCGCCTGAGGGGATGGCGGGCTCCTGCACTGCTGCGGCAGGACCAAGCACGCCTGCCACCACCGCACTGCCGACAACCCCCAGCAGTTCCCGGGCCCCTAGCTGGGGCAGCGCACATCGTGAGACGGTGGTTTCCCTGAACACTAGCCCCCTCCCTTTCCCAAAGCAGAACACACACACACACAAACCAAGGGGAACTGGGTGGGGGAGGGAGAGGGGGGAGGGGAGAGGGAAGGAAAAAAAAAGAGAACTCTTTTATTTAAACCTGACTCAAAACACAGAAAGTTTTCCCAGCCTAAGCTAACCCAAGACAGGGTGATCATCTAAGCAGCCTGCACTCTTTGTGGTTGAAGCAATGTATGAATTTCACCCCTTGTCTTCACCTCTTACTTTTCTTTGATTGGAGTCCAATCACTTGCTCAGGCCTTGAGGTTATACCAGCCTCTCATATGCAAGAGAAAGAAATCAGAGAAAGCCTTTTTTATCCACCTTTAATTGATCAGTCTCAGTGCCTAAATTAATCCTGTGGCAGTTCTCTCATGCTGTAGTCTATCTTTGTAAGGGAAATCCCTGTTCAATAATCAGCTTCTACTGGAATCGTTCAGTTGATTTCAGCGGAGAAGTAAGAGCACAGCTGGGTGAGGGTTTTTTTGGTGGATGCTGAAAAATGTAGAAGCAGCTAATGGTGTTCTGAAGGAAAGGTTTTGCTGTGTTCAGATTTTATTTTGAAGTAGAAAAGAATGACTTTGTCTGGGTCGAGGCAAGGAAAAGGGTATGTCTCTGCTACTGTTTGAAGCTATCTCCAATCCCTATTTGCAGGTGGTACAGAGAAAGGTCGCCAAGAGAATGTCCCCTGGGAATGCAGGAAGCTGGGAAGGTCAACAATCTTACTCCAATGGGTTATATAGAAAACCAGGTGAAAAGGCATTACAAGGACCATTACAAGGACCACAGCATTTTGTGCATACAGCATTCATAAATCCACCATTTCAAAGCCTGTATATATAGCTTGTCTACAGCAGGCATTGCCTTGGATGAAGAAACAGGATACTATTCACCTTTAACAAACTTAAACCACTGTTTTACAGAGATTATGTTTTTAAAAATAAGAAATTATTCTTATGTTTGTCTGAGAAAACCAAGAATGGCCTTTTTATCGAACATGATGAGAAAATGATCTTCAGATTAATTAGAATAGGAAAAATCTGCAGAGAAAAAACAATCCCAAGGTCAAAGTTATTCATGTGAAGAGGTCTCTTGCATTCAACTTCTGGTTTCACAAATTGATAAATCTCTTGCAACACTCTATAAATGAGAATGAAAAGGGAACCCATCCCACAGACTCAGCCCTACCTGCTGCCTAAAACAATATTAAAAAGAAAGAAACACAAAGGAAAAATAAAGCCTCTGAAGAGAAGTGCAGCCTTGTGCAAAGGTGTGCTCAGCAGCTCTGCTGTTATTTCTTTGATTTTTTTTCTTAGGGGAAATTAATCTTCTGGAAAGCAAGTAAATCTTCAAAAGGGGATTTTTCCTTTGGAATGCAAATTATAGTGATGCTTCCCATATCACTGAGGGAATACAGTAATGTTGCCATGCACCGATCCAACTACTTCCACTTAGAGTAATCAAATACTCATAGACTTAGCTTTGTGATCCCTTGCAAAGCAGATAAACATTGCAATTGTAGTTTTACTACCAGGGACACCAAGGCACAGTTTACAATCCATGACCTTACAGTCACTGATGAATGTGTTCAGTTTCAGCTCAAATCTACAGTTGGACATCTAGTAAACTGCTTACAGCTGTTAAAACTTACATTTATGGGATCAGTAACTACATGAACTACAGATATGGCTATATTTATGTTAGCATAAGCTTGTTCTGAAGATCAAGTCTGGTAACTATCCATATTGCTGACCACTACAACTGCTCGTGTGAGCTGATTGGCATTGATCTTCCTTACGGTCAGCAACACTGGAGAAACAAAGCCTTAACCTGATTTTAGGCCCATCTGCAGGCTCATATTTTGGAGTAAGGAATAGTCTCCTTTCTTTGTCTGAAAGTATCCTGAGGCAATTTTGTGAGATCTTTTTGTCTCATCCCAGCAATATGAGTGGGAAGAACAGGGATCCCAAGTTCATGCCCAGATATGTGCTTGAGCTTGTTGTTTACCAGTGAAAACACAGTCTTGTAGTATTGGGAATGAGTCTTAAATTTCCTAAATCCAAGTAGTCTGCCTTTGTGACATAAATTTATATCCTTCTTTGTGATGAACTTTTGGAGGGACTGGAAACCATCAGACAAGTTTTGTCTGATTTTTTTTTTTTTTTGTGTGTATGCCAAGGTTTAAGGCATTGATGCCAGTGTTAAGTATCTTCCTGTCAGAGTGAGAAGATATAGGAATATCTGCTGAGAGATAGGTATCTGTTGAATGAAATTAATGCTGTGAAAGAACTGTTTTGCATATCATGTTTGTGTCTGTAGTTTAAATTAGGGAGTGTGCTAATTTAGCCAGTGCTTTTCATAACTTTTTTTTGTAGTATGAGAGGAAGTCAGACTTCGTGGGAGAAGTTTGTTACTCAGAAGAAGTGCCAACCTTATGGCACTTAAATCTTATCATATATAGCTAAAAATGAGCTGTTTTATCTTTCTCAAGATAGAAACCATTCTGACCTTAGAAACAGCATTGTAATAATATTGGCCGCAAGCGTAGCTATTGAAATAAATATTTTGTTAAACCTGTAAATTGGAAGAAAGTTTATATTGTATGGACCTGTTGTTCACTCTATTTTGAAGTTAGTGGTTTGGTACTAATCCTTTACGTAGAGATTGATTATTTAGTAGAACAAGGAGCAAAAATATTTTGGGAGTGGAGGGAGTAGTACAGACAAGGCTGTTTAACTAAGTTAAAATACCCACTGAGAAAGCCTTAGATGCCTTATTCAATGGAAAGATCAAAGCATATTTACATGGAAATGCATATGATTGAGCTTCCTTTGATACATTAACATTGTGTGAATGAGAACTTATTAGAAAGGGAAAACCTAATGGTGATGGTAGAGATGGTAGAGATCCCTTTCAGCCTAAAAGACGCAGAAAAATATGCTATTTTAAAATATGCTAGGCAGTATTTTGAGGGAGCCAATATTTATTATTTAAAAAGATTACCAGCATTTAACAAGATTTTTGCATCGTCCTTTTTCATCTGTCTTATCTTTAACTGTGCTGTTCTGAATAACAGCCAAGTTACTGAGTTTTCAGGGCTAACCCTCAGGTTTTCATAATGTTCTCACATGAAAAGTATTGATTTCCTTATTTCACATCTGATTTTACTAAAAATAGAGTAGGTCAACATAGAATAAATCTAGAATTCACTGCCACGAGCTTCCATCAGGCTCTTTGGTGTTCAAAGAGTAATTATCCATTTAATGAGAATTTCTGTTGTTTCACTACTCATAAGAATGATCCTATGATCACACTTTTCCTTAAAAGATAAAGCATCACTCCTAAACTTGAAAGCAGAGACCTATTTTGCATTGTGAAGATATTTGTCCTATAGGGGCAATAATCTTCCTCTTGATTTCTCACATTTTGTTGGGGTTTGAGGAGTGCTGGGTCTCTTTGGGGGGTGTTGAGGGGGCTTTGGTGTTGGGATGGTCTTGGGGGGGGGAGGTCCTTGGGGCTTGGGGAGGGGGAGGGTGTGTAAGGGGTGCCCACTTGCCTTGTCTGTGTAAAATCCTGGTTTTCCTTAAGAAGGGAAATGGGCCTGGGATCTTGGTGTCCGTAAACCTGCGAAGCTCCATCACCGTTGTCATTCCCTACGTCCCGGATTGGGACCGGGAATGGCAGCAGCGAGGCGGCACAGCAAACAAAACTGGCACCGGCTCCAAGCGGAGCTGTGGAGTGAAGCAGGGACTTGCCGGGGGTGTTCCCCCCTTCCCGGTCCTGGCAGGTGGCGGTTCGCTGGCACAAGGAACAAAGCCACAATGAGGCTGTGCCTGGCCCGGTGCCANTGCGAAGCTCCATCACCGTTGTCATTCCCTACGTCCCGGATTGGGACCGGGAATGGCAGCAGCGAGGCGGCACAGCAAACAAAACTGGCACCGGCTCCAAGCGGAGCTGTGGAGTGAAGCAGGGACTTGCCGGGGGTGTTCCCCCCTTCCCGGTCCTGGCAGGTGGCGGTTCGCTGGCACAAGGAACAAAGCCACAATGAGGCTGTGCCTGGCCCGGTGCCACGTACAGTGCCATGCCGAGCGGCGGCTCCCAACCCGGCGGCGGTGTGGGCAGCGACTCTGGCTGCGGCCGGCGTGTGGCGGTGGCAATTTGTGGCCGGTGGTGGGCGGCCCCAGGGCTGGCGGCGCCGTGCATGGCGCGCGGTCCCGCTGCAGTCCTGCCATGGGGGTTGGGGGCTGGCAGGGGGTCCCCCAGTCCCGACGCAGGTGGCAGCCCCAAGAGTGTGGCTGCAGGAGCACCCCGGCGGGCCCGCTGTCACAGAGGTCCTCCTGCTAGGAATCCCCGAGGGCAGCGGCGGCAGTCCTTCTGGGGCATCCCTGGAGCACCCACAGCCAGTAAAGATGGCGCCTCAAAGCCCCGAACATGTGGTTTTCAGCGGGAACCGCCATTCTGCTGGGAGTGGAGATCCCAGAGAAAAGACGGAGCCCAGCGCTGACAGTCAACCAGGAGACAGCTTAGTCAGGAAGAAGACACTGAGTTCCCGTGGGACTTGGAGGGCTTAAAAAGCCGAGCACAGAATCCCTCCTGCTCTTCAGCTTCCTGTCCAGAGGTGGAGCACACGGCTCCTCTCCTCCCGGGTCTCAGATGACGTGGCTTGACTCCACTCGTTCCCCTCGGCACCGGAGCGAAGTCCAGCTTGAAGTAACTTCCCAGAGGTGTCCTGGGAGGGGGTCGCTTTTCACTTCTGTTGTGTTTTGCAGAAAACCTCGAGGGCTGGGAGTGACACCATCAGAGAGGGAGGGAGAGAGACGGCTTCCCTACTCCTCCCTCTGTTTTTTCGGCTAGTCACCTATCTTGAGAAGCAGTTTGGGGTTTTTTTGTTTGTGGGGTTTTTTTTTCCTTTCCCCCCTTTTTTGTTTTCTGTGTGTTGAGTGTTTCTCTGTGTAAAATTTTAAGTTGTTCCTTTTTCCCTAGTTGAACCCCAAGTAATAAAATGTTCCCCTGCTGCTAATTTTGTTCAGTTTTCTGTCATCATTGTTGCACACGCCCCTCAGTGATAAAAGTGGGTTCAAAACTGCTACACTTTTTTTTTTTTTTTAAAGGTTATGGATTTGAAATATCACCCTATCACCAGTGTGATATGGGAATGAAAACTGTTATTCTGGTATTGATATCATATTACTGTGCATCCTCTTTTTGGGGCTTCAGTTTGGATTTTTTTTTATTTTTTTATATTTGTTCCTGCTGTTTTTTTTCTTACGAGATTTCCTGTTTGCATTGGATTTTAATCCAATCATTGCCATTACTCCAAACTCCATGCTGCAGCCTATGCTAATTTTTAGAACTGAATCATTTGCACTGATCTTTTACAGGTTACATTACAGTACTTCATGAAAAATATCAGCGCCTACATATACCATGGCATCAGGGAAGAATAATATGCAGTATGTAGGAAAGAGAGATTCAGTGATAAAATCTGAGATTTCCTATATTTGTGGGGTCTGATTTTCCATGCTACTTTGTATAGATGAGGTTTACCATGTGGGCGATAAAGAATTGCATTTGAACTCAGATTATTCATATTGTGTAAAAGCTTATTCAGAGAATAATAATGTAGATATCTGAACTTTATGAAACGTAGTAGTACATGCACCAATAATAACTTCAGAAAGAAAGGTCTCTGGTCAGTGTAATAGTGAAGCAACCTTTTTTTTCTATATTTTTTTTTTATTGACAAGGTTTTCTCTATAGGCCATATGCTGCTTTCATCCATGCATTTGGGTGTACATTAAATTGATTGCTATCATTCCTTTATTCAATGTCACAAACATACACTAGAGAAGGCAAAGTTCCCAGCTATATCTTTTCTCTTTGATAAACATATGTCCATCTTGCTTCTTAATGTAACAGAAACCCCTTCCTATATAATATCCCTACAGCTATTATGAAATCACCCAAAAATAAATGTTATCATATTGTCTCTGATGATTTTTATCACTATAGGAACAGGTAAACTATATTATGCCAGGGAAGAGTACTGTGAAGAACTAATGGAAGAGGATATTCCTCCCAGAATTCCCCTGTTGAGATGCCTAATGCAGCTGGCCCACTCCTTTCTGCTTTGCCCTAATGAGAGTGGTTTCTGGAAGAATGGGACTGCAGCATTCTCCACAGCTGTGTGTGCAGTCTTTGCATCTTCTCTCTTCCTGCCTGCTCAGGGAGCAAGCTTGCTCTTCTGACATAACTTACTGGCTGGTTCCCAACTACCTAGAACAGGCAAGCTCTTTGTGGTCATATGCTGATGAGGAAGGAATGGTTACTAAGCTAATGTTGAATTAAACAAATTCCAGTAATTGAAAATCAATATTTTTCTCAAGCTGCCATCTGTAGGTGTTTAGCTGCAGACCACTGATGCACTAGCTGAGCCTTATGCATGAGATGTTGAGACACTGTTGAGAATTAATTGGTGAATTAATTAGAATAAAAAATGAGCAAACAGAATGAGGTTCAGGAAACAGGTCTGTCTGTGTGGATATTTTCACCATAGGAGTCTCCCTTAACCCTGCTGGGTTCATCTATAACCCTCGGGTAAGAAAGTTCAGAGCAGACGGTCCTCTGAAATAGCTGTCAGCACTTTATGTAAACACAGAAGACTGCCATAACCTAATCCTTTGGTTGTATAGCATGATTCCCTTCCAGGCATACTGGATAAAGTTAACAGTCACTTATAAGAAGGAAGTATATTGTTCTATAAAATATAAACTCCTATAAATTCAGTACTTAAATTCCTTTGCAGCTGGTTTACATTTCTTTACAGAAGACAAAACAATGTATTTATCATATTGCCAGATAATTCTGAGAATGATAGTATTACAACTGTAGGTGTGCAGATGCCAATTATGCCTTTTGCAGGCTAGATAAAGGAATAGCAAAAGTGTTATGTTTGTAAATATTTATTGCAGCTAAAGTCAATGTTTCTTTGCCAAATTATTCAGACTAACAGGTATATTTAGAGTTTGTGGAAAAGAGGACTTTTTTTTTTTTTTAAATCTTCTATCATTCATATGGTTCATCTGTCTCACTTCCTTTTCCAGTATCTGCTTGTCACCCACATTTGCTTGTCACCCACATTTGCTTGTCCTTGGTCTACATTTCTGACTGCTGTCTGCAGGATTCAGTAAGGCTCTTGTGGAGCCTTCAATATCATGCTCTGCTCTGCCTCTTCCAGGGTGTGCTTCATAACCTGTAAGCAGAGAGAAATCAGCCAGCACTAAGGATCTACTTGCAGTAGGTGGAAAATGTTCACAATGCCCCAGCAGTCGAAATAACTTGAGGATCTAATGTTCATGTAAACAGCAGAAAAACAATTGTTGCAGGTACTTTAAGTGCTGTTTGCAACAAAATGACTGAAAGATGCAGGTTGAGAGTATAAACTGAATAAGGAGAATGGGCTACTACAGTACTGTAGCAGTAAACATGTAATAATGCACCTCAGTGCAGCGGTGTCCAGGAAGGTTCTGGAAAGGCAGGAAAGAATGGAGGAGTCAGGAAAATGCGAATATAAAGATTATTTGGCAAAATGAAGAAAATTCTCAGCAATATTTCCAAAGATCTCTTTGCCCTCATCTCTGAAAAGACAAAGCCTCCTAGCTTCCCTAGCTGCTGTGTGGACTACAGAAAACATTTCCTTGGACAGCAAACTCTAGTTACCTCACATTCAAAATCAGAAGAGAGAAGAA
Source organism: Serilophus lunatus (assembly GCA_013399895.1). NCBI lineage: Eukaryota > Metazoa > Chordata > Aves > Passeriformes > Eurylaimidae > Serilophus > Serilophus lunatus. Next base: position 55,520 of record VXBA01004704.1, read on the forward strand.
AGAGCTGCTATATGGGAAGAGGGAAAAATAAACCAGCCCAGGGAATTATTTCCAGACAGAGAAGGCCTTCAAGCACAAAAATCCTCCAGTCTTCCTTGGCTTTATTAGCAAGTACACACGCACATTTCTAGAGCCTACCCCTGTTTCAAACTCCTGCAGAGGGAATATCAGACCATGTCAAGAAGATCTGATGAAGGGTAGGAACTTGGAAAAGAAACATTTTACTATCTTTCTAAATTGATTCACAAACATACTAAAATTACATTCTCAAAATCCTATTCTTGGCTCAACATTGACTATCTATCATACCAGGATAGTGTCTAAGTCTTATAGGCAACAAATTGTTGAAGCCCTCGGATATCTAGATTACGTATACATTATGTGTGTACCTAAGTATAGCAACCTCTGTGACAGGCGTGCAAATGTATAGAGTCTGCAGATGTTGCCTCCAGTTCAGCTGCAAGCATTGTTTAGAAAGATGAAAGTTTGTAAACTCTTACATCCCGTTTGAGTATGGTCCACCCTGATCAATAAGGCAAGACTTAAAGAAAAAAGATCTTAATTTGTACTGACCTGGCAGCACCGAAATGTCCTGTCAGGACTGAGGCAGTTTTTCCTATAAGCCATAGCACAACACTGGCTGACTGAGCCCCTGCTACATCAGCCAGCTTTTCACTTGACTGCACTGTGTTTGACTAATACATTTCATTAGACTTTCTGTCTATATAACAGATATTTGTCATAGGAGCTCATGGACAAAAAATTCTCTTCTCCTTCCCCTCAAAACTCTCGATACTATCTTGCTGCTAGACTCCTCCAAATTATTAGCTACAAGTGTCATATTGTAGTCAGCTTGAGGTTGACAACAACAGTTCACATGTAGAGTTCTTTAAAAAAAACCCAATTTCTGTTTTAGTTTTATGAATTGGTGTATATTTTACTTATGAATTCAGTAGTCTTCCTTTACAATGCCTTTAATATTCTCACAATGGATTCCTTCATAACACAATGCATTTTGATGTATTATATTGTAATGATGTATTGTATTATATTTATGTATTGTATCATGGTCAATGCAGCAGATATTATCTTGCTTTAAGTATTCCCGATCTGGGCTATGCAGGCAGTGGTCCATTAAACAACTTCCCCAAGACAATAGATCAGTAACAATACGAAAACGCTCATTTTGGCATGTGCTTCAAGACAATTTTCTCTATGGTAGTGAAAACATAGGCATTGACATAACTATATTTGAGCACAGAATTGAAAATATCAACTTAGGAGGTATTTCTGTAGTGCATTTCATCTTTGAATCTATGGCTACTCCTGATTTCTGACAAGAAAAATATTTAATTTCCAAACCTACCACAGAGCTGAAATTTTTACTACTTATTATTCTGTTCCTTCTCCTTGTCCTTTGTGAGACTTATTAAAAAAAGAAGAGATATTATCATCTCTTTTCCTTGACAGTTCTTGTCATCAGTCTTTGGAATCATACTTTATTTTTTAAAAAAATTCAAGTGGCTGAAGGGATGGAGGCAATCTCAGAGGAAGCAGTTTCCGTGAGACTGGAAAGTAGGATGTGATGCTATCAAATCCCAAAACAAAGTGAAACACACATGAAAACTCCAGCAATCCCACAACAGCTGCTGGGGGTTGTCTGCAAAGGAAACCCAGGAAAAGCAGACAAAATTTAACATCAAATTAATTGCAGTGTTAAGTCTGCTTGTCTAAATTTCCAATCTAGTAACCTAGTTTATTTGACAGTGTCTGTCTGTAAAACAGATTTTCACAATGTGCTAAGTGACAAAAAACAACCTGCCAAAATATGAGCCTGACAGTTGTATCCTATAAAATGATTATGTAAAAATTACATTAGAGGGGTCTATATTCATTTTCCCACTAATTCCCAGCTCACATTTGTTCTGCTTTCCAACTGGAGAAAAAAAAATTGTTATTCTGCCCTCCTCTCCACCTCCTAGTAATCAGTCCTATGAGCACTCCCTAAATCTGGGAATTAAGCCAGGATTTTGTTGTGGTTTTGATTTAGGTATTGCATTCAAAAGTATTATGCAGGTGTTGCCGGCCAGATTAGGTCTATTGGGACACCTGTACAGTACCTCATATTTTTAATGTGCTCTTACGTAACACCTCTGTGAAGGTTTCACCATGCAGGGAGAGTATAATCAGAAGACTCAGTAAATGTAGCCAGTGTTTTCACACAGGTAACTGCTTTCAGGTGTTGTTAAACGTAGGATAAAATGAACCAACCCTGACAACTGATTCAGAGATCATTTATAAATAGAAGAGAAATGGAAATCTATTTACCTTGAAATGATAACTCATTAAAGACAAAAATAAAGAAACGTTGTCTTCCAACAATGTATTTGTCAGGCAGAAATACACAGTGTAAGAATGCTGAGAGGTTATTTCAATAACAATTACAGAAACCTGATTATTTTATTTCTAGATGTTAATGTAAAAGTTTTCTTAGAACCTTCTATAGATTACAAGTTATTGTAATATGTTTTAATTTTCTCATTAAAAATTCTCAACCTTTTAACAAATTTTGAAAAAATTACATTCAGCCACATTCATTTGTTTGTGGCTATGGTCAGATTCCCATCCATCTAGTCTCTAGATGCTTATTTCAAACACGTAGAAGTCTTTTTATGTGTTATGTGAATATAGTATATGAACATCCATAATGTTACTCTTCCCTTGAATATAACAAGATTTCTGCTATGAATCAAGTAAAAAAAAAATCTTAAATGCTGACAGAAAGAAACTCCAAGAGTAAAGTCTTGTAGATAAAGTATTGGCTGACAGTTTTACTCAATTTTGTTGATCATATCTGCAAAATAATTCGTGACAATATTAATCAGTAATAAATAATTCAGTCACTCAAGGCAGTAATATCTTTTTGTTTGCCTCTGGACCATAACTCCTCAAACTGCAAAGTTTCTGCAAACATTTTCTTAATTATTCAAAGTGTTCTGCTGAAGATCACTGAGCCAAGGCATTGTCTTAGCTGTCCATGTGTCTTCAACACAAATTCAGATATTTCAGAATTTTGATTTGCTGAAGTGCAGAAGATACTACTCAGTATCTATGAATGTTTTCTGAATAAGAGACTCTTAATTCAAAAGGCTGCTGACAGACCTGACATGAGTAGATCACATCAAGCACAATATGTTGTTCCTTATTTGGAACTGTACATATTGTTTTTCTTCCTCTGTGGATGTTTATTTGAAGGATGAATAGGTCACTCTTAGCAGGAGTGCTCATCATATGAGTGCCAGATACAGCGGACAGATGAGTCAGTTCCACACAGTCTACAAATTATGCATGCAGCATAAAACTATATTTATATTTGCATTTGACCTAAACTTCAACTTTCAAAAATAAGTTTAAGAGGAATTATTCTGAAATTCAAAAATTGTTTTGCAGAAAGGAAGCAGTTCAAGCAGCACAGCTGAAGAACAAAGAAGTCTCTACCGGTAGGAAAAGAACATATTGAGAATGAGATACTGTACATCAGTCTGCATGAGTTCAAGCCTGTATTTACTACATACTTCAAAATCTGCTGAATGATTGTTTGATTGATTGATACTGCTGCAATGTCCAAATTTCAGACACTGCCCAGTCATTGCTTGTCATTGTAAAATATGCCTTAGTGTGGAAAAAAAAATATTTTTTTTTTTTTTTGTGGATGGCAGTATAAAACAATTTTTTTATGAAACTTGCATGATTTGGTTTCAGGACTGTTACTGCTTGCTTTTTTCAGTGTGTACAAATAAACATGAGGTGCGAAAGTCACAGAGCTCCTTACAGGAACTTCAATAAAGTCCAAAAAAAGAAAGCTGCAGTAAACAATAGCACAAGGTTGAATATGACACTCACATTTGTATTCTCTCTTCACTGTGTAAGAGTTGGGAACTACTGGACATGTGCCCCAAAATGTCTTTAATACAGGGATTATATTATTTGCACCATGTGCACAAATTTCAGAAATGTAACAAATAATGAGTAGTATAGCAAACAATTGCAATGAAAATAGGCAAGGCACATTTGCAGCAGAGTTGCAGGGTCCTGGGGACTTTAATGTGCACATATTACCCACTTAAAATTGAGCCACATGTACTAACGATCTCAGGAGAAAGGCTAGTGATCTTGTAAATAGTCTAATGAAATAAAAATGTGTGTTTGAATGTTGGGGAGGACATTGTCTAGATGAGTGAGGGAAGAGAAAGTATTAGTAATCTTACTAGATCAGCTAATTATACTCATTCCTATCCCATTCAAAGATATTTTGGAATCGGATTTTGGGTTCCCTAAATGACCTACATTAACAACAGTTCTCTGTATTCTTTCTGGGCAGAGAGCATTTTAGTAATCCCTTCCCTTCCCTTCCCTTCCCGTCTTTTTTAGTTCCTGTGCATATACAACTCTTTCTGAACTTTCTACTCCCTTCGGTGTCAGGCTGTAAATATATTTTGTTGGTGCATGTAGGACTGTATGCTTTTGCAGTCCTTGAAACTGTAGGAAAATAGTCATTTTGAGCAGAGAAATTTAAAGTGAACAATCTACAGGGCTGGTCAGTATCCACACTTGGAGGTCACTTCCTTCACATAGTCCTTAATCAACACCAAGGTACAGAACCACTTAGCACAGAGCTATGGTTACTTTCCCAGTGTTAAATGATTTTATTTGGAAGAACTTAACCCTCTTTTCATGGAAGAAAGACACTAAGGCAGAAAAAGGACACACCCTTCAGTACCATTTTTTCTCTTACACTGGGTTACAGTAATGCTATGAGGAAAAGAGAGCACTTGCATAGTTATAGAGGGCATCTATGGCCAAAACAGGAGCAATTTCTGCATTTTTGAGAAAGGTGCAGTGTGCATAGCTTACAATGGGGCTGCTTGAATGGCAAAAACAATCTTGTTGCCATTCCAAGTGTTTTTGTTTCCATAAAGTCTTCCATGAAGTGTCCAGGGTCTCTCTCCATGAAGGTCTCCCCATCTCACAACCCTATGCAAATGTGATGTGAAAAACAGCTTAACAAGACCATCTAAGGAAATCTTACACAGCGAGCATGAACAGAGGTTTCATTCAGCTTCTTTTAGCACATGGCTAGATACGTTATGGAGTTTTACTAATGCATTTCCAGGGTCTTTAAAAATGGATCTCTCTTCTAACATAAAGATGTCCCTTCTCTGTCACCACTGGCCATCGTCTATACCACCTCTGCAAGAGTAACCCAGTATAAACAAGCATAAATTGATTAGGAATCGGTTCAACAACACAAAACACTTGGAATAAGCCTCTACCATGAATTTATGCCAAAACTGAGGTTAAAGTGAGACAAAGCTTAAACCATTAGTTACATAATGTAGTAAAAAAGTAATTCAAAGTGTTTAAACTGACTCCTGTTTGCTCAATAGTCTCGTTTATTTTCTTAGGCTCATGACATCTAGGGAGCAAAAAGTAAGAAAGCAAACAAAATATTATTCCCTAAACTAATAGTGAACTTCCATTCATTGCTGTTGGTTTAATTGTTCACCGTATAAAATAATATTTGTTATGATATCAATGAGCTTGGTAATACTTGCAGTGTAGTCCTAATTTTTAAAGCTCTATATTAAGTTTTTCAATTTTCTAGGAGTCACGACATCTAGAAGTACCACTGTTTTATTTCAGGCCTCCTGAGGTGAATTCGTATTGAGATGCAGCATCATGGTGAGATGATGTGCAGCAGAATGTGACTACAAGATGCAAAAATGTGATGTCATCACCTGATGAGATGCTATGACGCATATATAAAAATGTAATGATTCAGCAGTGCAGCCTTACAGTGTTTCCCTTCTCCCCATAAGATAAATCCAAAAGGGATCAGTCATGTTTCATGCTGAACACATTGCCTGGAGGATGATGCTGTGGCAGTGACAGAAAATCATGTGCAGAAAAGAGCAGGGGACCCATAACAGGTGACTGATGTGTGTACAAATGCATGTTGAAATGACTTGCAATGACTGCTGGATATTAAAGAACATATTTGAAAAAGAAGAGGTAACATTTTAAAAAATGCTGAAATAATTATGTCCATGCTTCAGTGGGTGCCTACTCCAAGTATGTCTAGCTTGCAGTTGCTGCTGCCAGTGAATTATAGTTATGTTGCTGAAGTGTAAAGCAAAAAGTGCAGAAATACTTAGTTCTAAGTGTTGTTTACCTAGAATCTTTAGGCTGTTGTTAGCTAGAAAACAGCAACCAAAGCTATTTCCAGGTACAGTGAGCATACTACTACTCTACAGGTATAAAATATGTATCCTGGTTCATAATCTCAGTAACCTAGGCAAATAGGATTGTAGTTAGTTGGCAAGATGCTTTAATAAATGTACCCTAAGATCAATATTTGTAATGCTGTTGTGTGAACTGACCTGCAGCACTTTTTGTAGATTAAACGGTTGTGGTGGAAATATTGTGTATAAGTGTCAATGTCTTCTCTAAAACGTAAGAAAATATGGCACCTACAGGATGGATGGGAGATCAATCCCAGTCAGAATAGATTTAGGGGGGGCAACCTGATCTCTTTATGACCAGGTAACCCTCCTGTTGTATGAGAGGGGAGCTGTGGTTGTTGTCTACCTGGACTTCAGCAAAGCCTTTGACACTGTCTCTCATAGCAAACTCCTGGAAAAGATGGCAGCCCACAGCTTAGATAGGTGTAGTCTGTGCTGGGTTAAGAACTGGCTGGATGGCCAGGCCCAGAGAATGGTGGTGAATGGGGCTGCATCTAGTTGGCATCTGGTCACTAGTGGCATCTCCCAGGGATCAGTGTTGGGCTCAGTCCTGTTTAACATCTTTGTTGATGATCTGGATGAGGGGATTGATTCCACCATTAGAAAATTGGCAGATGACACCAGCTTGGGTGTCTAAAGCTGTGCCAGGAGAGATTTAGTTTCGACATTAGGAGGAAGTTCTTCACAGAGAGACTGATTGACCATTGGAATGGGCTGCCCAGGGAGGTGGTGGAGTCACAGTCCCTGCGGGTATTTAGAAAGAGAATGGATATGGCACTTACTGCCAAAGTCTAGTAGACAAGGTAGTGTTAGGTCAAAGTTTGGACTTGGTGATCTCAGAGGTCTTTTCCAACCTAGCTGATTCTGTGAAAATAAAATTCTGTGAAATAAGAAGGTTTATACATTTTATTAATATTAAATACTTAAAGGGGATTTCCATTTTGAATATTTATTGCAATATATTTGAAAAACTATAAAAGTGAGTTCTCAGATAAGCTTAGTCAACTTAGAGAATATTTTCTTTCTTTGAGAGAAATCTGCCTACTCAGTTGAATTTTCCCAAGGTCACCACTTTTAATTAATATGCAATTTTCATAGTTAGTTGATGAAACTATGAATCATGAAAGCTTTAAAGATATGTAATATCATCATTGGTAACTCTTATCTTTTCATACATTTCATGAATATCCCTTCCCCTTTTTTCTGCTGTTAAAAAGAGTATGAACATGATGATAAAGAAAACAGATATCTGTGGCTATTTTTTGGTCTGTCACCTTTGCTCCTGCTAAGCTGTTTTGTATGACTGATTTTTTTCTACTTGAAATTAACATTTGTAATTAGCTTCATGTTCCAGCCAAGCTATGTCATATCAAGCACTGCCCAAGTCTACAAAGGAACTCACAACTTTTACCCACAAAAGTATAGTGTTGATTAGGGATATTATCTGTTCAAATTCAATAGGCCAAAAATCTTAAAGGGATAGCAAGTTTATACTTGATCACATTTTTCATATATCAGCTGTGACCATAAGGATCTAGGCTGCTTTAACAGACGATTTAGCTATCTTATGTTTTGTCTTGTTCTTCTATTTATTTCATGGTGTTTTTTTTTCTTTCTAGTGTTTTCCAGAGGAAAAAAGAGAATTTTAAATGGGTTACAGTAAGTGCTGTAGAGAATATAAATTTCTTTCTCTTTGGGAATAGTGCGTCATATGTGTTCAGGTAGAGAAAAGGCATTTTCAGTTTTCAGGCATAATGTTGGTCAAGAGTGCCTGCTGATTCATTCTGAGAAGGGTGAGTCAGATAACCTAAATTAAGTTTCTGCTCTGAATCATCCTCTGTAGACTATTTTACTCCACTGACTGTAGACAGAACCTAAAGAGATTAGTTATAGAAGGCTAAAATTGCACTTTGTCAATACTCATTTCCTAACTGTCCTTGTTTGAAATCCATTCTATTCTGAAACCCAAGAGCTATGTATGAGAATAGGGTAGCTGACACTTGACATTTGTTTGTTCTCGAAGAGGGAATAAATGTGGAATTTATATAATCCCCAAAATTTACTTCACCAATATTTTTGTATAGCAATAAGTCTACTCTTTCAGTAGAAACACTCTGTCTTGAAGTAGCTATATGGCTAGAAAAAAAAAAAGTAAAGAGACAGCAGATTCAGAAAATGTGTATAGGTTTTGCAACTGTAGTGGTTTAACCCGGGCTGAGTGCCAGGGGCCCACTACAGCCACCTTCTCACTCCCCCTTGCCCAGCTATAGAGGAGAGAGAGACTATAACGAGAGGTTTCGTTATTTATGATAAGGACTACAGCAAATTCTTTCTTAATCACCGTCACAGGTAAAACAAGACTCCATGTGGGAATAATAGTCAGGTTTATTACTAACAAGATCAGAGCTAAGAGTGAGAGACAATAAAAGACACCTTTTACCCCCCACCCCCTCCTTCTTACATCCAACCTATTCTCCTGCAGCAGCCAAGGGAAAAGGCGAGGTGGGGGGGGAGGTGTTGCTGTGGTCAGCTGCTGTTCTCAGCCGCTGCTTGGGGAGAGGAGTCCTTCCAGCCACATTCCATGGGGTCCATCCCTCACAGGATACAGTTCCTCTCACAAACTGCTCCGGTGAGAGTCCATCCCATGGGCAGCAGCCCTTCACCCACAGCTGCCACATGGCTCACATTCCACAGGGTGCAGTCCCTCAGGCACAGGCTGCTCCAGCGTGGGCCCCACGAGCCACGCATCCTAACAGGAGAATCCTACTCCAAGTGGGCTCCTCTCCCCACAGGCTACAGTCCCCTGCCAGGACCCAGCTCCACCTTGGGTCTCCCACGGGCTACAGCCTTCCCCAGCATCCACCTGCTCCGGCGTGGCTCCTCCACGGGCTACAGGTGGATCTCTGCACTCCTGTGGTCCTCCATGGGCTGCAGGGGCACAGCTGCTTCACCATGGTCTTCCCCATGGGCTGCAGCTGGATCTCAGCTCCGGCGCCAGGAGCATCTCCTCCCCCTCCTTCTGCACTGACCTTGGTGTCTGCGTTGTTGTTCACAGGCTCTCACCCTGCTCCTCTCCGGCAGCCATCTTCATTTCCAACTACTTTTTTTTTTTTTCTTCCTTCTTAAATATGTTATCACAGAGGCGTTCTGTCAACCACTGATTGGCCCGGCCTTGGTCAGCAGCGGGCCCAGCCTGGGCATGGGGAAACTTCCAGCAGCTTCTCGAAGAAGCCTCTCCCTCAGCCCCCCCACTGCCACCAAAACCTGGCCACAGGAAAACCAATACAGCAACCCATAAAGAGGGCTTTGAAGTTGCAATTACATTTGTAAATTTTCATGTTTATTTAAAAAAGAGAAATATATAGCTTTCCAGCTAGACTTTGGAAGTAGAGCTAAATAAACAAACCTGCCCTTAAAATATGGTTGCATAATCCTTAACAAAATGGATAAACATTCCCTCTGACTCTAGTAGTAATGCCTGGATATTCATCTAATTAATCTTTGATTATTTTTGTTGATTATGTAGTCTGGGTGCTGATAAATGTTCAAAGCTGGCAGTGTTAGAACTACAGCTGTCAATTTGTATACCAAAAAAAATATTTCATGAAAATTGTCTTTATAAATCCTCTATAGCTATACTTGTTTTTCTTCCACTTGAACTTCATCTAGAGCAGTTTATATTTATCTATCTATAGATTTATATCTTTAGCTGTATCTTAATGTGTACCATGTAGCAGAACATAAAGCTGTATTACAGTGTATTTAAGCTTTTAGTAAGCTGTGCATTTCAGAAGGAAAAAGCAGGACAACAAGAAGCAAAACATGATGGAGAAAAAAATGACACAATACCCGAAAAATCTAAACATTGTCTCGTGATCTGCTGTGACTCTAAGACATTGGCTTAGTGACCTCTGCATAACATATGACCATTATTCCTTTCTTCTATGGTCTGTGTTAACCAAAACAATCCTTGGACTATAAAAGCACATGAATTTGCAATAAAGATTCTCCATTTTGTCCCTTGTATAACTTGTACATAGTCTTTGTTTCTCCGATCCTCTGAAGCATCATGCAGCACAAGGCCTATATATCTTGTGGGCAGTTGTGTCTCAGAGGGTCCCGATGACCTATGCTACCAAACTGGAGGTTCCTGTTTTAGAGACCACCACAACTGCATACAGTACCTCTTAAAATGGTAAGCAAAACATCATGATTTACATATTTTACCACTCCAAACTAAGAACGTTTCTTTATTTTGTGGCAAAATATATCTCACCTTTTTTCAGACAATGCATTTCTAGTTTTTTCAGTCCAACTTGGAGTTTTAGAGTTGTCAGCAAATATCTTTTTAATTTTCTCTAACACTTTTTTAAGCAGTACTTTTTTACCCTTATTTAAGGGAGTTCACTGAGTTCATTTGTCCTATTCTCAGAGACAGAAACACAAAATCAATGCAGATTTATATGACAGAGGGATAAAGAAATAACTTTCACTAGCCCCGTCTCTATGAACCGTATTTTGAATTGTGTGTACTAGCTGTGTCACCCCTCCTTCTCCCTTCTCCCCACTGATACTACTACTGTTGCATTCAGCTTTGACAATATCTGTGTATTACCAGGGTGTTGATGTGTGGCACCATTTTTATGACTTCTTTCAGTTTGCTTGATCTCATATGTCTTATCCTCCAGAGAGTTCAATTGCAAGTGAAAATACAGGGCAAATATTTTTCATGTTGTTGACATAGAACATATATTTGCAACCTGACTCTCCAAGAGTATATCGCATGTAATAAAGGCAGGAAACAAATAATGCCTTCCTCTGCAAAACATGAGGGGCAGTTAAGGAACGCTGGTCTGTGTCTCTTCCATCTAAGAGTAGTAGTTGGGGAAGTTTGATCTGTGCCACTGACAATATCTGTTCATTTTAATATGACTAATGCACTCAAACTTCACAACAATAATACATTAAAAATGCAGTACAAAAAAACTGCCACATTAAGCATTATTCAGGTTACAAAATCAAGAATTTAAATTTAGGAGCTACTGGAATCCATGAGTCTGTGCATCATTAATTTTGTCCTCCTCTGCCTGCATGGGTTTAGCAACCCTCATGCAATTTGCAAGGAGGTGAGGCTTATTTGCCGTTCATAATGGCAGGACTCATCTCAAATGAACTTCACCAGGAAAGGCTCTGAGAGGGGCTTCATTCTTATAAATTTAATGAAAAGAGTTTATTTGAGGAAATGTGGTAAAGACATTAGCTTAACATGAGCTAGGTGCTTGAGATCCAGGCTCATAAAAAGCCGGTTTTTACCTACCTCATAACAATTTTCCACAAGAGTTTCTATGTCGTTACATGGCATAGATCTTCCCTGGGGATGCACATTGTTCTGTTCTCCTCTTTTCCTCATTCCCATCCAGCCTGGCTCAGCTTTCCCTCTGGGGTCTGGATCCCTGTTTAAGCTCAGCAAACTTCCGCAAAGCCTTTTGAATCATTTGTTTTTCCTGCTTTATGATTCCTTCTATTTTTCTTCAGGTTTAGGTTCTACTAGGAGAAGTACTCCTAGCTTTGAGGAAAAAAAGCTCTCAAATTTCTCCTTGCTGCTGGTCTTGCACTAGTTCTGTGCTACTGAGAGCATCTATTGCAAACAAGCAGGTCCTTGCTTCCCGAGACTCAGGTGGCTGCTCTGTGAGTATCAGGCATACAGAATCTCAACACCATAAGGATCTCAGTAAATTTAAAGGAGAATAATTTTCTCAGAGGTATATAGTCGTTAAAATTGAAAACACTTCCATTAAGAATACATAAAACTGAAATTTACCATAAACATAAGAACTGACCAGATCTGCATGGACTTTCCAAGATCTGAGAAAATGTTCTTAAAATATAGTTAAGCAAAATGACATTTTTGAAAATTCTCAATGTCATCCAGAGCTGAAAACAGAATACTTGGATTTAATCCTAATATTCAAACAAAATTTCTCACCTGGTTCTGGTGCATCTTCCAAAACAGTTATCTTGGACAGAAGTATATCACAAGAAATTTAACTACCAGCATTTTGGCAAAATTAAGAAAAATAAGATAGGGGCTTTGGAAGCCTTGGTCAATTTTTCTGTCAGTCAGGCCCAGTTACATTACTTACATGAATGACAGTACTTCATCTCTACCAATAGTGTATTGTAGATTTTGCAATTAAATGCTATTTTAAACATGCCTGCTAGTATATAGATGCATTAATTTTATATTATGGCCTATCTACTATTGAAAAGAAAAGTCATTACTTCTGTTTAAGAGCAACGTGAGTGGCAAAAGAGGCAATAATACTTAAGGAATGCAGTAAACTTAATTAGTATGGATATCCTGCTTTTACTGTATTATCTTTTATTTATAAATATAGTTTTTGTATTTACTGCATGGGGCAAGCACAGTTGAAGGTAATGATCTTGCCTCGAGAGTCTTAAAAATTTTTAGGAAATTTATTAACACAAAAATTAAAAATTAATTCTGAATAACAAAACCTATCCAAGTATTTTTTTTTTAATCTCTCTATTATTGTTATCTTAAAAAAATCTATCTGTTTTGCTTAGTTAAAGAAAGGGATTGATGTTAATCTTTTGAAATAGGTAGGTCTTCTGACAAGACCCAGGTTCATTGAGAGCAGATCAGAATGCTCACAAGATAAGAAATGCAGGGAAAGTCTCTTATTAAAGAAATTATTGTCATCAGTGTTTCTTACTGTGAAAGTGACATAGGATGTAAATATGCGAGGAAATTTGGAGACTACAGTGGATTTCTGTACAATAGTGTCAAGAAATGTAGCCTATGTAAACAGAAAATTTAATTGCATTTAATTGCAACTGTTCAGTGGTGGAACATTTAAATCCAAAAGATAGCCCATAATTGTTTTAGCTGCATTGATTGACTTTAATTAACATTTACTTATACTGTAAATGTACAAAACTATCAATGAAAATGAGTGGACCTTTTAACGTGAAATGCACTGCACATAACTGTGATAGTAGAAGAGCTTTAATGCTGTGAAAATTCAGGAAAAAATAAAATCCTATCCTTTTTTTTAGGTTAATTGAAGCAATTAGGATGTAAGCTTTCTTAACATGCCTTTTTATTTACTTTCCCAGAACAGAGATGAATGCATTTTTAAAGGAAGTATGCTGCTGTGTTTAACATTTATACACAAGGGCTGAAGGAAAGTATTTTAATTCAGAAATGCATTCAAACTACTCATATTTGAAATCGGGTGAAAAATCTTACACTGAGTTTAATGGGAAAGGACTCAGGCCCTTATAGTGTGGCCATTACCAAAGTCTCTGATTCTGCAACTGACTCCATGTGGGAATCAGTTGAAGTCATGGTGTTTCAAGAGGGCCTCTGAATCTGTCCATGCAAAGTCAACTGCAGGACTTATGCCTTTGCAACTAAACATTGTGTTCACATCAAAAATGCATCGATCTCTTCTCTAAAGAACACAATGTGGGCCTCTAGTCTCAGGGTAGTATTTCTCTTCTCCTGCCATGTCCTATTGTGATTTTTCCTAATTCATGTATATACATACTCTGTTTGTCAAGAGGCTTATAATATGAGTTATTACATTCATTTTTGTTACAACTTTGAAGATGATGTGTATGTTTACTGAGCTTTTAAAAAAGAAAATGATGATGAAAATGGTATTTGTAAATATAGAACTACTCTGTAAGCAACATGAATATAATAAATATCTGTGTCAAAAATTCCATTAATCTAATGGTTTAAAATGTTAACTGTCTGAGTTTTACCTAATGTGTTGAGGTAATCAAAATGCAAGGGAAATTTTGATTTTTCACCTAGTTTTTCTCCTGTCTAAGAAAGAGGAGAAGAAATAATTGAATCAAACTTTGCAGCTTCGTCTATACTATGAGGGAATGAGTGGATACCAAACTTTAAAGACATTCAGATTGTCAGAGGTTTATATGTGCAACACGACAGGACAGGACAAAATTATCTTTGAGTAATTGTTTTTTAAACTTCAGGCTTGAGATCTTAGTTGTCACCCAGAGTTTTCCATATTTTCTTCTTCTGATTGTCTAAACCATAGGTCATTAGACACTTCCCCAGGATAGTAAACAGAAGGTTCCAGCTTCTCAGCTGCCTGAACAGATTCAGAAAAACAGGTTGAGGTTGTTTGCTCGAAAAAGCAGAGTATTGGGTGAGACAAAGAAGGTAAAAGGAATCTCCCTGAATTCAGTTTGCTGTGGCAAAAAGAGATTCAGTGAACATCATTTAAAACTTTACACTTAATTTCACCTCTGCCCTGAAATCTGACCATGAGCTACAAAGGACTTTTGAGGAAGGCAGCAGGAACTGATGAAGTTCAGTAGAGTGCAGAAACAGTATAAAACCAGAAGTCTCTGATAATACCTTCCCTATCAATTCTTGATTGTATTATTTTCCCTTTGATAACACTGAATAGTTGAACATTCCTTCTGCCTTGTTTTTCTAATTCCATGAAATTGTGTTTCAGGCTCAGCACAGACACAGTATAAGTAGAAAAGTTAGAAGAAAATTGCTGTTATGAGGCTATGTATTCGTCTTAAGGGCTGCTGGAGGGCTTCTAAAAGTTTCCTAGTTTCTCCTAAAGATCATTTTCGATAGCATTGTTAATAAAAAACATTTGGCATGTTAGCTGTTTATGTGTGTTTGTTGTCAAATATACTTATTATGTAGGGTTTTAAATGTAACTAAAACATATTTTAATTAACATGAGAAAAGATCAGAACAGACTTTTGAGTCACAAACTAGGAAAGCATTGGTTCTTTTTTCAGCCTCATAGCAGAACCATTACTAATGACTTCTGACTGCCAAATACAAACAGAAGGCACAGATGTAAGGTCCATTTTTAATGGTTACCTTTCTGACAGGCAGATGGACCACCTACCCTGCTGAAAAGCATCTGGACAGGCCGTCCTGGCTACACAATGGCAGGTTAGGGAGAAAAGAGTCTTTGGGTGATTGGTGAGTCTGAGACTTCATAATAGGATATCATATAAAAAAAACCCCCTTTCTCTTGATTCTTTCCACATCATCTGTGAGGAAGCTACAGAGAAGGAATGAGATGGAAACAGCTGACATTACTAGCAAAGAGAAAGTCCAGCTTCCCTTTGTAAATGTGAAAGAGCTTGCTGGCTTTCTAAAGATTGCCTTGCAGGCGTTCAGACAGCCTGCATTTCTGGTTTTAATCTTGCCTATCCTAAAATATATGTTAAACAGTATTTTCATGTTAAAATTGAATGTTGGGATAATGACTCTTCTAGCTTGTGTTCAGCTTTAGGTACCCATTTGCGTTTACATAATTATGCAACTGTGACCAGAAGAAGGTCTGTAGGTCTTTATCAAAAATTATCAGACTATGTCTTGAAGTGGTTTGCTATAATTAGGAGACTAAATTAACAGTTTAGTAATTTTAGATCTATTATTTTAAAATGCATTTTTTGTTAATTTTAAAGATTTTATAGATAGAGATTAGAAACATTTTGATGAGGAATATGAGAGCCCTATTTATTTTCTGGTAATGTTTTCACAAAATTCTTCAAAATCTCAGGTTACTTTTCAGATGATATAGATATTTTTCTGTTTCTTACTGGTCATTAATAGAATCTTTTACTGTGTCCTTCCAGTGTAAACTTTCAATACTAGATCATGCAATACCTGCAATAGGAAACCTTCTATAGGTGCTCTGGGGTACTGTGCTGAGGGTGGTATTTTTGTAGATTCGTATTGTGACTTGTGATGTATTGTGTTTGTTGGCAGATCCCTTGATATTACCTATTTATCATTAGTTTTCTATCAATTCAATGGGAGGATGGCATCTTCTGAAAATATTTATCTGAATGTGTAAAACAGTACATAATTTGAAGTCTGTACAAGATCCCAAACTAAAATAAAAACATTGCTAAAAGATCTAGGTGAAGGAAATAACAGGTTTAGCTAATTTACATAGAAATGTCTTGTGATGGTTGGATGACATTAGTCAAAAATCTAACCAACCACTCTGAGGACAACAGGTGTTAGAAACTATCTTTCCAAGAGACTTCAGTGTAGTAGCAGTTATTTCATCTTGTTTCATATTACCATCTCTAATTAGTCCTGATAGGAACAGGGTGACAATGTTTACTCATTTGGTTGTTTGGTTAATGTATTTTTACATATTTTTAAGACCTTTATTTGCACGTATGTACTTAATTTTCACAACTTTCCTTCCCAAATTTGGTCTGTGAATGGACCTGTTAGTATTAAACACAGTCTTCAGCAACATCTCACCTTTTTCTTGCTATTATAATCAGTTTGAAGTGCTTCTCTGCAGTCTTCCTTCTGGTCCCATTAATCATGGGTGGGGTTTTGTTTTCTTGAAAGTGCTCATCCATAGAATCAGATTTGATTTTAGAGCAGTTTCTCCTATATCCAAATGCTTTTTCATTCTTTTTAAACCACCTATTAACTGGTTTCTTACTTCCTTTATGTCAAGAACTGACTTAGAAGTCTGAAGTTTTCTGTGCTGTATTCGTGATGTCCTAAGTTTCATATGCACATTCCATCACTGTTTCCAGATGCAATTCTTGTTTCCTCTGGCCTTTTTCCACCACGAAATCTACTACATAGTACTTTATACAAGAATGTGTTCCACCGTGTACCTGCTCTAGTTTATACATACACACAACTGTTGCAGCAAGAGATTTTTTGGTGAGAGGGTAAAAATAAGTTGGGACTCACCTTGTATCCTTTTCTGCCTCAGCAGTTACTAGGAGCAATAATAGTGGGACAATTCCATGAGGAGGCCTGATTTGGGAGCTTGGGGTGACCCCAAACATAGAGAGAGCCCAAAATTTAGGCAGGGATAGGATCCATCTACCACATTGTGATTATCAAGCAAATGACAGGTCACAAGCCTGGTCCAAGATCAGGCCAGAAACCCACAAAGCATGTCAGGAACATCAGGAGACGTGTCTCAGGACATGTTTGAGTGCTCCAATCTAAGCTTGCATGGAGACACTCTGGTCATGGGGTGAGAGAGGCTGGCTCATGGGGCTGGTCAAGGCAAATGTGCTGAGCATGCACTCAGGCTCCTGACAATAGTCATGTCATTTTCTTTTTTGAAGACCATCTATTAAAGGGGGAGGAAAAAGGTACCTTTCTGCTAAGGTCTGCTGATCTCTGGTTTATGTGTCTAAGGTTGCTTGGATGCCACTGAATTTTGACTCAGTGGTTGGCTGTCCATCACTATGTTGTCATTCTTTTTCCTTCTGCTCAGTTATTACTTGAAATAAAACCTTCAGACAAAATGTTGCACCTACAATGGCACCTAGCAAAGCACAAACCAACATCCTTATTCAATTCCTTTAGCAGAGCAAGGATTGGTTCCTTCTTTAAGACGTCTCTCACAAACTCTTGTCTCACTGCCATATTTTATTTGTCAGATCATTTGTATGCTAATAAAAAACTTTATTCTGAAGTATACTATCTATGTTTGGTTCCTTTATTGGTGTCTTTCATGAAGGGCTAGCACTGAAAAATTCTGTAAGAAGTAGAGGCATGCAATCATTGTCCATGCTGCTCATTCAGCTGCTGCTCCACTCAGTAATGTGACAATAATCTTCCTGCATTTGAGAAAATTTTGCTTTGGATATTTCACTGAATATCTGCAGTTTTATTTTTGTGCAACTGACAGCTGTGGGCTTACAAGACAAGGAGAGAACATGATCACATCAGCAATGCTAAAAGGATAGATAGAAAGTTTTATTAGTCCTAATTCAGTGATGCATCCTGGATCTTGTGGTACAGCCTCTGATGTGACACAATTGCTTTTAGATATATCTTCATCTGGAACAGTGTTTTCCAAAATCACAGGGATGAAATTACAGTAAATTGGATGTCATATATCAAAATACAATTGAACCTGCATGAATGGATTCTTTAAATGCTCTGAGTAACCTAGCATGCTCTATAACCAATATCCAATGCTCTTCATCTGCATTCAGGCAGTCTAGTGACATTTGTCTGCTAGGATACAAAATGCTGGGATATCAGGGTACTGATATCTCTTTTACCAGGTAGAACCTAACCTGAAACACCATCTGGCCAAGTCTGGCAGCTGACTTGACACTGAAATGATACTTTCATTCCAAAAGACTGGTTTACTCACTGAAAAACCTCTTGCTTCTTAGTTTGTAATTGTGCAACATACTTTAAAGATGTATTAAAATATGGATGTATTTGTCAGTATATCTATCACACAGGCACACACTGCTTTTGCTCTGTCTTACTTCTCTTCTTTTCCAGCATGCAAATGCTGTTTTTTTCTTGATAACTTTTGCATGTCATTACTGCAAATAATACCTATTTTACTTTTCATGGCAGTTAGAAGGGATATATCAGCTTGCTAACTGGCAGAGAACAAAACCTCTGCTTATTTACAGACTCGCATAATCAAATTTGTTTTGTTGTATAAGCACATCCCTTTTTTAAGTACATTACTAGACTACACTGTTTCCTCTTTATCATTGATTCAATTGGCTATTTAGTGACAAATATAATGATTCTACTGATGTCTATGGAGCTACAAAGGAGTATTTAATATTTTTACTGCCTTAGAAAAAGGTTTTTATTTTAGTTTTATTCTACACACTTTCCTCAGTAAATTGAAAAAGGAAAAAAGCAAATAGTAGGGAATCACTAGTTGGTACTGACAGGTCAATGCATGAGATTATTCCCATAGACTTTAGACTTTCTGTGCTTTTAAAGATAAAGGTAACAAAATTGCGTATTTTTACATGGTCTTACTGTCCAAAAAGATTGTATTTTTTTAAATAGGGTAATTTTTGCTGATTGAGTCCACAAGTGTCCTCAGAAATGGCAGCTGTAGAAATATTTAGGTACTGGCATAAGGTTTTATACAGATTTTCAAAAAATTTGGAACAAACTCACTGTTCTGCCACTAAAGTGAGCATGGCCATCTATGTATTTTTACATCATCTCAACTTTCAGATCATTGAAGCATCTGTCAAGAAGATGCCACTTTCCAGCTGGACAGAAAATTATTCTTTGAATAAAGCAACATCATGCTGTGCCATGGAACCCTTTGACAGTGAGAGGAAGCTGTAATACTGTCATTAAAAATTGTTCCTAAAATTCAGCATCAGATTTACCAGTTTCCATTTAAATTTCTAAAACTGTGGCCTTACTGAAAATTATCTTTGAATTGGCAAGAAGTGACAAACATCAAATGACATGCTATGGTGGTGTTCAGATGCAGATATTACTTTTACAATTTGAAACAGTCTTCTTCGAGAAATTCTAGTATTTCTCAATGAAAATATGTATGTTGTTGTTTCCTTGCTTGGAGTCTGATACAATACTTTTTCCCAAAAGAGAGCTTTACTAGAGAACTTAATACAGTTTGGATTAGGACCTTCATTTGTGAATGTCTTGTACATTTATAAATGATAAGTAATTTTTTGACCTATCATTTGATTGCAGATTATTTTATAAAAAAACACTGCAGAAAAAATCTGCTATTGGAAACAGTGATGTTGTAGCATTTCTTCTAAACAGAAGCATGTTTAATGGTCAATAAATTGAGCTCTTGGCAGTCATTCAATTTGATGATTAAAGAATTCCTGCCTTTACAATAACAGTGTTACAGTACCAAATAGCATTAGGAAACTGACAGCACTGATCGGTTTGCAATGAGTCATAGCTATGCAATTATGGCTCTGAAATTGCCCAGGCATGACATCATAAAGCAAACTGTCACAATACAGATGTAAAAAATATTTTAAAAAACTGTGGTTGGTTAGTTTAAAAAGACCAATGTGATGTGAGTATTCTGCGTGTTACATGTCTTTTGCATTGTTAGATATATCTTATGGGCAGGTGAGGTTTCTCTTGGAAGCTTTTGTAGGTGATTTCGCTGATACCACTTTAACTGAAGTAAAAAAATAAAATTAAATTAAAAAAAACAAAACAACAAAAACAAGGGATGGGAGACCTGAGGTTTTCTATGGCTTTAGCCTTTGTCTGCTTTCCATCAAAGGCCAAAAAATCCTGGAGCATGTGGCTGGCCCTAACTGACTGCTTTTGCCATTGCTCTGTAATGTGACAGCTCAGAGAACTGGCAGATTTAGTATCTCATTCCATGTTCTAGTATACTTCTTAATTCCTACACTGAGCTTCCAATTGCCAAACTATGGTCCACAGAATTTCAGTGTCCTGTTGACTAAATAAGAAGGTGACAAATAGTATCAGCTGGTAGATGCTTCATCAGCTTTCAAGGGTTTGACTGTTCCCTGAATATATCTTATGTCTTATGACATTAAAAAAAAGAAAATTTCACAAATTAAAAAAAAAAAAATTTCAAAAATAAAAAAAAAAAAAAAAAGGAAATATATTAAAGGAAGATATTCCTGGATCTCTTAAGTCCCCTGTCTATCTTTATGCATAACTACTCCACAGCCCACTTCAGTCTCTCGACTGTCTGTCTTCTTGTTTTACAAAAATATTGTTACTAGATACGTATTAGTGACATGTTGTATTTCCTGTGGGAAGACATATTATCTTTAGAGCCCAAATGCTTTGCCTTATTCCTCTATCCTGTCTAGAGAAGCTTCATCATTTTTCCTGTAATCAACCCCTGAAGTTTTGATGGATATTCTAAAGCCATTTTGAGTGAACTGCACTAGCCAGTGACAAGTCAAAGGAATATGAATATCCTCTCTCTCCTGTCATTGCTTGAGGCAAAAATGTTAATACTGCAAAAGAGGAATCTAAAATTAAAAAGGAAACAATTATTTCAAGTTTTTGAGGAGGAGAAATAGTTTTCAGTTTAGTCCAAGATTCTTAGAAAAATATAAGAGAGAGAGACAGACAAATCATAGTCAAAATCACAATAAAATCTCAATATTTTGTACTAAAATCTCAATACTTCATACAAAAATCTCAATATTCTGAGCTTAATATTGTGGTAGCTGGTTCTAAAGGCATAAGGTTTAAGGCCTGTTTCACAGGCTTAAGGTTTTACCCTGAGATCTGTCTGCGACCGCAAGCTGAACAGCAAAGTAAGAAATAAACTGCCCGAGAAAGAATCCTGAAGAAACACCTGCAGCAAAGAGGAAAACACTGTGGAATGTAGCTTTCTTATAATAAGCCAAAATTCTCTCAAAATACATTTGTGTTTTTTGCATGATGGCTTAGAACTTTTCACACAATAACAAGTCCTTCTCTCATAATAACAAAAACATGTTTTGAACCCTTTCCTAAAACAAGTCAGACTTTCTCATGCCTTTCTCAAAACAATCTCAGTCTTTCTCAAAATAAAGTTGGAATTTTCTCAAAATAAGCTAAGGTGACTTCATACTTAGTCTAAGCCAATGAAATTGTTAAAAACAAGTATATTCACCAACGAGAATCTAATGTGCTGCATTCTAAATTGTATAAAATCCTTGGGATTTCTCATTAAAATGCCTTCCTGCTTGAAACCCAGAATCTGTGTCATTACTATCTCTGCTGAGTCTACAGCGACAAATATCAGGTAAAATACTATAACCAGCAGGCCATGGAGCTTGTATCTCTTTTTAATGACTTAATCCACTAGTAATAATAATGAATAATAATTCAACTGAGCTTGAGCTGTCTGTGTTCTTTGGTCTTGACCCTTCTTATGAAAAAAATTTCCAGCCGTGTCTTCTTCAGTACCTAGTACAATTCCGTAGAATAAAAAAATGAAATTTGGAAAAATATTTTTCATCCCTTGCCAGCAACTTTTTCAGTGCTTATCTTTGGCATCCAAAATGTCCCCTTTTTGGTTGGAGCCAACAGCACTGACTTCTTCACTGTTTGTGGATCCAAATAAGACTAAAATAAAACACTGCTCTACATGTTTTGTGACAATAAGGTGGGGCAGTAAAAGAAGTCAGCTGTTTTTGTTCCATTTTCTCTGCTGGAAAAGGTAGAAAAAGCTCTATAAACAGGATGCAAAGAAGGGTCCAAGCCTTACTCCCTGCTTGGTATTGAGAGGAGAAAATATGAATTGCCATCCACCAACAAATGTGTCTTTTCTTGCCTTTTCAAATGTCTCTGGTTGAGAAGAGACAGAGACAGGATGAAAGCATTATATCATATTAGTGAGATAAATTTCACAGGGCTGGTGAGGCTCACACTGACTCTCTCACATTCAATCCTAATTAGCAGCCCAGATTTCTGACTTCAGACTTCCGGCATTTCTCCATAGAAATGGTAGTTCTGATTCTAATTCCTTTACCTCAGGCTCCATGGACATGCCATGAGGCTGAAGTCAAATCCCTGCTTATCTAGAGGTAAAGAGGTATCTGTATGCACTTAAGACTGTTGAGATTACTGTGTATTTTCTGGTTGAAACTGTGTATCACCACAGAGGATGCTCTGTTTTGTCAGTACATTTTTCCTCCCTCCTCTTTTGTAGTTAGTAAGGTGCCTACTCTGGAGCTTGAAAGTTCACCCCTGATCTACCTGGATGATATTTTTATCATAACCCTTCAAGTAACCTATTCCTTTTTTATGCTTGAGCCTTGGTTCATTAACTTTTCACCTGGGGAAGGTAGTAAACAGAGAAAAATCAATTCTGACTCAATCCAGCTCTCTAAACTTTCTGGAGTTCTTGTTCAACACTGAAACCATGACCCTGGAGACTCCTCTTTCATCGAGAATATATATTAACTTTGTCAGCCAGTCTGATTAAATCTCTCTCTCCCCCTCTCTCTCTCTCCTGTCTTCTAGCCTCCTTTTAGCCTCTTTTTATGTCAGAATCACACCAGTTTTACCCTTAGGAGATAGCTGCAGATATTACTTGATTGATGGCTACCTTTTTTTTCTTCTGAACTTGTTTTTACTTCTGTCACCTTCTCTTCTTTTACTGAAATCAGTGTTATGCCCAGGTAAGAAAAGGGAGACAGGAAGTAGGTTCCATTAAAAATTCACATTGTGCTCCTCTGCAGCAGTAAAAAAAAAAAAAAAAAAAAGAAAAAAAAAAAGTACCTCTTATTCTGAAGTATAAACTACCTAGGGCAGCAAATGCTATGATTTCAAGGGAATTCTGAATAAGACAACATATAGGACCTTCAAGACCAGAGTTAATTAAAACTTCTCCCAAGTATTGCACATCAGAATGGAATTTCTAAAACTCTCAGAACAGAGCAATAATGTTTTCCACACTGCTTTATATCTTACTCTGCAGGAAAAGAAGACGCAAGACAAAGAAATCCAACAAAACAATGATAGTAAGGCTTCCTCCACAAATATTTAAACCTTACTTGTAGTAAAAAATAAAAAATTATTGGAATATTAATACCACATACAGAGCAAAGTTATCATCCAAGTGACAGTAGTTTATCTTCTGACATATGGAGTGCCACCTTACATTGTGTCAAAACACAATTTTATTATAATTCTAGTCCATATTGCTCATGTTGTTTTTAGATGACAGGCAAGATACGAATATACTAATTTGGATATCAGTATTGCATAGTCTAGTTTTATTATCCTTGAAGAGTTGCACTATAATAGTCCTTTATTTCTCCTAGAACCTTTACTAGCTCAGAGGTTTTTATGCAGCAGTGAATTGCTCCTTACATATAGATGCCAATTACTTCTTACATAGCAAAGTTTCTGACTTCCATACTGACCTGAAGAGCATTGGGTTTTGACCTCATATAAAAATGACCAAATTTTGTAGACTGTCTCTGAATCCTCTGTACAGTAA
Source organism: Serilophus lunatus (assembly GCA_013399895.1). Taxonomy (NCBI): domain Eukaryota; kingdom Metazoa; phylum Chordata; class Aves; order Passeriformes; family Eurylaimidae; genus Serilophus; species Serilophus lunatus. The sequence goes on from VXBA01004704.1 coordinate 79,605, forward strand.
GTTCATTTCATAGGTAACTAAAGACTCAGAACCACAGCTTAGGTCTTAGAAAAGCCTTCTTGCGTGTGAACTCAGACAACATGCAGAAAGTCTTCTACTCTTTCTCGTAATAGAAGTACTGTGCTCCAGATATTGATCTTAATCTGAATGCAATACTGGTCTCTTCTATAAACTTCTGCATTTATGTGAGAAGCTTGTGTCCTATCAGCTCCACCCTATCTGATAGGAATTAAAGGTCTAGAAGCACTCTGGGAGTTCAGATGAATATTCTATTTTCTCTGAACTGGTGGAAACAACATTGGGTATGCATAACAGGAAAAATCAACAATGGATAATGCATTAGCAAACCTGCATTGGAAGGTGGAGTGATGGCCATTTTGACAGAAATGATACTTTTTTATCCCATAACTCATAAGCAGATGCACACAGCAAATGCTACAGCAGAAGAAGCCAGTAGGTCCATCCAGTTGGCCTTATCTCTATCAGAGGTCAATGCCAAAATCCTTGGAGGAGGTAATAAAGTCTATGTTATGTATCTAATTTTGTAATAATATACTGTAGGGGTAAATTTCATCATGACTCCAGCTGGTGATCAGTTTATGTCTTGAAATTCTGTGGATACACTCAATAATTTTTTTCTGGTTGGCAACATCTAATAATTAGAAAGGAAACAAATCCAGTAACACTAACATATCAGGACAACACTACACAACTCATCTCGGGAAATTATGGGTTTGTTTTTATTTTTTAAAAATAATGTTAGAGATCACATTAGCATGGAATTTTCAAAACTTAAGGGCTGTTTTGATAAATATCGATGGTAAAAGCCAAGACCTGAAAGAGCAAGTGCAGCTTTTTATTTGCTGCTTCTGCATCTTAATCATGGTCCTCAGACAGAGACAGGAACTCTTGTGTATAATATTGTGAAAGATGAAAGAAAAATGCTGTAATTTGCAGTTGATAAACCTTTATTTACAATATAATACAAATTATTTATTTTCCTCTCACAGGATGGAAGTGTTAATGTTGTGAAGTACGGTATAGAATTGATAATTCCTAATGAAGGTATTATTGTTAAGTATTAGCAGTGTGGTATGTTGTGACTCCTAGTAAGTAAGTTGTGTCATCATTGTATTCATTAGTCTCAAGACTTAGTACTTCACAACCTTAATTGTTCCCTAGGTGATCAAAAAAGTGTGATGTTTCACAGAATGATCCATTAAGCAAAAGATGAATGAAATAATACTGGAAATATGGAAACTTTTAAGACTGGTATTATCTCATGTAAGTATGAAACATTTATTTCTGGAATTCTCATTTTTCTTCCAATTTCTCCTTACTCCGATGAACTGTGTACTGCCTTTTGAGGTAACTAGTGTGTGTTTATGCAGGACATGATGAGATCTCATGCAGAATGCATTTTTCCAGTGTTATTTCCTTAAAAAAATAATCTCAAGATTATCACACTTGAAAGAATTTAAGGTAAAAAAAATAGTTGAAAATTTAGAAGAATTGTAAGAAAAACCAATGAATTGGCTTGTCCACTCAAAACAGCAAAGGCAGTGACAGCTGCAATGCTTGTGTTGGTAAGTTTACACTCTCCTTTCTATCACTGGGCTACTTCGAGTAGTCTGCCCATATTTATCATGTTAAATGAAATACAGTGCTAACAGGCAGGTGGGAGAGACTAACATCAGAAGACAAGAGAATGCTTACAGGTGAGTGTGAACAGGTGTAGTGCAAGCAGATATGAGTTAGGATTATGATTCTAGGCTCATATAAGGATTTCAGACCTTAATATGAACTATAAATTTGAAAAAATGGAGACAGAATCACGGAATCAACCAGATTGGAAAAGACTTCTGAGATTATCGAGTCTAACCTTTAACCTAGCACCACCTTGAGCGATTTCATTCTATTTTATAAGTGGGCAGTGAAAAGATAGCACAGATAATGTGTCCTGGTTAGGACAGTAGGGGGCGCTACCAATGATGAGAGTCTTAAAGACAACAACAAAAACCGTTTATTATCTATGGGCTACAAAATGTCCTGGAGCAGCTTATGCAAAAAAATCCTTAGTAACCCACACAAACCTCCACCTTTTACAATCAGCACACTTTAGAAAGGAAAAGGAGCGTTTTCAGATGGCAAGAATGTTTGAGTAAATTTCAATCTAGGATTCAAACAACTAGCTTTGAGAAGACTAGCACTGAAACATAGGCTACAAAAGTAAGTTTTAATAGAGGACAACTACCTAATTATGACGAGTGGAAACCTTTATCTCTTCTTTAGTAACATCTGACTAAAGCCAAGGAAGAGTTAGTCCAGGACCAAGGATACAAAGATGGTAGTTTGCTATGACTCCTAAACGAATGCTTGGGACAAGATACTGAGGTTGCAATACAGGCAAGAGAAGAGCTACTAGGCTGTACAGAAAAAAACCGAGAAAGAGCAATGCTATACATCCAGCTTCTCATTGGGTATATAGCCTTAACTGAAAAGAATATTGTATAAACTAAGCTAGGAAAGGTCCTGGGGTTGATGGAGTGAAACAATGTGACCATTCAACCTGAAACTTTGAATGCAAGATATATGTGACATTCAACATGTACAAAGAACTGGTTGCAAGAAGTTTTATTGGAATAAACCGCTCTTTTGTTCATCTCCCAAACTCCAAAATATACTAGTGACACTAGTGACACTAGTGACTAGAGACACTCCAGTGCTCTGGTGTGAAAAAAGAACAAATTTTCTGATAAGCCAGTGTTAAAGGTAGACAAACTTAGCAAAGCATACCTTTCAAAGTGCAACACTGGTATTTTAATAAGAATTGGGAAAAGTCTATCGACATGCCATGGTCCCTTTCTGTTTCTGAAAAAGAGTTCCAATACAGTCTGATAATACATGAGGCAGGACCTGGTGGCTCTTTTCTAAGAGGCAGCTGATGATTTGATCTAAGTCAGGCTGTAGGAAGGAAATACTGAAAATACTCTTCTATGATTGCAGACACTATGTGCAAATGCTAAGTGTGCAAAAACATGGTGAGCTTACAGCAGTTACTGAGTCAGGTCTATTCATTTTAATAACAGAATAGTCACAATCAATTGCTACTTTTATTTCTGGGAAGACAATTTTGCAAGGAACATGAGCAGGGAATTGAATGTGTGCTATATTCAGACAATGAGCAACAGTACACTTCAGGAGAATTCAGACAACTGACTTCTAAACAACAGGACAGCAGAATCAGTGCTGAAGAAAGAGGCTGATGGAAAAGATGAAACAAGCAGGGGATGATGTTACCTGGCAATGTTTAAATCCTTTCCACGCTCCATCATAACATAGATATTTAGAGTGGAGATTGATGAGGTGGAGGACTAAAACAGGCTGTTTCATCCAACATTTTCTTCTGTTTAGCAAAAAAAACCCACAAAAAAACAGCAGAAGAGGCTGAGGAATTAATTGTAAACAGACTAGTCAGCCTTGCAGAAGACCTAGCAATCCATGTCTATGGCTTAACAACTAAGCAGGCCTTAGAAGAGTTAAAGACAACGACAAAAGTAATTTTTAAAGGCAAGACTACATATCACATTGATGTTTGATAACGACATTCTATATTGACCATCAGAGCTCAATTCAGTTCTGAAGAATGTTCTGGACAGTTATATAGAAGCTGGGGGTACAACAATATACCCGTTTCAAAAGGTAAACAGCCCATGATCTAAAGGGCATATGCATGTTGCCTCAGGTGTTGTTATCTTGTCCAAGATGAAAGAAATCAGGAGCTATATGAGAAACAGGTGAGCTGTCATGCAATGTTAGAATGCCAGAAACATAGAAGAAAGTCCCTTACCAATAGCATAGGCAAAAAAGGCAATCCTGATGTGATTCCTATCATATTTGAAGGATATGAATCCCAGCAGACTTCAAAGGAGTTATGATAGAGATTGCAGCTCAGGTTTGGTTATTGTTTTAGCTTTGTTTGTTTGTTTGTTTGTTTAATTGACAGAGCACCTGTTTCACATCCAGTGAAATTTTGTGTGAATTTCCAGAGAATTTCACTTTCACATGCGTGCTTGGAAGCTAGAAGAACTTAAAACCTCAGTGCCTAGGTTACCAGACCTTAGTCCTATGTCAACAACAAACAAAACCCCTTTGCAAATCTGGAACACTTCACCTGAAGTAACAATATTAACACTTAAGCTCCAAATATGTAAAAAAGGTGTAACAGGATCAAAAATGCCTAGAAGTAAAAGCGAAAAAAACCCACAAGTGGAGAGTATTCAGGGCATCTCCACATTGTTGGCAGAAAGGATATGGCTCTCTCGAGCCACAGCTAGAGACAAAACAAAAAACAAAACTAAAGGGAGAACACTAGCATCATCCTGATTCTTGATGACTGAGGCAACTCACTACAAAGCAGTATCAATAAAATATTCCTAAACCTTAATTACAATTTCATATCTGCCTCTGTAGAGAGCTGACTTGACTCGGTGAATTCCCGCTCAGAACTCAGATGAGTTTTGAGATAGGTACATTTTATTCAGCGTGCTGGGAGGGAAGGTTACAGAATTCGAAATTCCCGCTCTCCTCCCCGAACTACCGGAAGAATGCATCTTAAATACCCCTTTCTCTAGTCTTTATCTTTAGCCTTTGATTGGTTCTCGGCTCAAGATCTCTCTCCCTGCCTCCAACTACCTGTTTCATGGTCGCTTAGCAATGGAGCCTCAGGAGACCTTGAGAACCTTGCTATCCCTGCTTAACTGTTATCTTATAACTGTTGCAGTGTCTACTTCATCTACTCTATCTCTAATTCTACAGACTCTCTATTTTCTTTCAGCTTTGCTTTTTCAATTCCCTAGAACTAAAATGAAACCCCTCCAACTCACTGACAGGTTAGACTCTTAAAAGGACACATAAAAACAGCGATATAATGCCAAATTACATTTTTTTCTAGAAAGCTTTCATTAAAAAAATCAGTAGAAAGCCTACTTTGTAAAAACTTTTGACATTTTTAAATCACTTTTTTAAACCAATGGTCTTAAGTACAGATAATAAATATTATACTTTTGAAAACAGAAAGCCCTTTGGAGGAATAATAGAGGAAATTAATTCAGTATTGAGGAAAAGCAGTTTAGGTAGTGGATGGTCGCTATTTCTATTTCATACTTTCTTTAGCAATTTTTTGTAAGTTATACAGCATTTCTGGTCTTATTTTTTTTGTTTTCTGTTCAACCCATTGATATTTACTGATTTTCTCAGTGCAAATGGAAAGTTGATTTGATTATTGCCTGAGCTGTCAAGTATTTGTTCATTAAACTGTTTTCCACTTTAAAGATGTGTAAGTAGCAAAGTAAAAGATGCATTTCTATGTTTCTGACTGACTAGTTGCAATAACAAAAATATAGTCAGAACTTCTCTTCCTTTGAAATGGGAAACATTTTTAGTGTTATGGCCATTATCCGGTAATATGAAAGAAACCTATGCTCTCTTATAGTAGAAGTGCTTAGTGTCTTGAGTATTGTGGAAACAGCAAGTTAGCAAAAGAGCTATTCTGCATTTTAGGGCTGTGCTAAGGCAATTTGAAGCTGTAATGATCATATTATGTAAGTACCCCTACTGTTCAATGTCTGGAATGCTGCCTTTCCTTGTTTGTTTGGTTTTTTTTGTTTGTTTGTTTTGTTTTTTTTTTACTTAAGAAAGCCACTAGTTCATCTCAGAAGTTCCTTCCTCAGGAGTTGACCCCTGTGTGCATGGTTGGGTAGTGCATGCTAACTGCCCATCTTTGCAAGGCAAAGGAGCATACATGCCGCCAGAAGTCCAGTGGGCAGATGTTAGCAAAAGCTCAAAATCTTAAGGCATTCTTTCATCAAGAAGTATGGTATGTTTCACACACACAAACATCTCCAATAATTTATTTTATAAAAAGTTTTATATAAATAAAACTACAAATTGAAATCAAAATATTAATTTCATAATCTTTCTCCTCCCACATTCACCCAAAGTTATAGCTCAAACACCCCTCAGCTCTACTGTCTGCAGCGAACATCTCATGAATTGCAGTGTTAATTCCTAATTGCTAAAGTTATGGTTTTCAAGTAGAAAATAAAGAATATTTATTTTTCTCAATTACTGAAAGCATTATGCTCACTTTACAGCTCCAATAACTTTTTGGCCTTTTTTATTAATATTCTAGGCCTTTTCACTCTTTATGCACGATAAAAAAAGTATTTTCCTAGGTGAAAGCTGGAACTACCAACACACATTATTTTACCAAATGGAGTTTGGGATGCAAAGTCTTGATGCAAATAAAGGATGGGTTTCACTTTTGGCAGATTTTCTAGGTAGTTGAATTACTTTGCTTTTAAACAGTAGGAAAAATGACTTCTACTTCTGAAGTAAAAATTTATTTTATGACCCAGTCCAACTGTCTTTGAGCAAATTTGTGTTCTGTGACAGAGTACAGGTTGATTCATGACTGATTAGAAAAATAAGGACTGATCAGTTGGCTGTCTTGTATAAGATCAAACTTGATAGTTTTGGGATTTTTTTTTTGCTCATGCTGGCCAATGCTTAAAGTGGAATTCTTGTTAGTATTGAAGTGGACACATAAAGAAATACCTTCTACAAAACACTTCCTACTGACTCCAACTATTTTCCTTTCAAAAAAAGGAAAACATGACTGAACTAAGGTTGCCAGCTTTTCCAGACACTTAACCCTGGCAGAAAAATGCTCTTCTTTTCCACTGAAAGTGAAATAAATCCCATTCAAAAATGTTGTCTAGCAGCAGCAAGCTGCATCTGCTGCTGTTGCTGCTTTATTGACTGTTGAGACACCTTTGAGTATGGTTGAGAGTGGGGGAAAAATAGAAATATTATTGTGGAATCAATTTAGTGTATCGCAAGGTGATAATAGAATTGTAACTTACTAGACCATTTTGTTCCCACAAATCATAACTGTTTCTTAAAGGAACAAACAGCCTACAAACAGTTTAATTTGAAATACTACTTCTAAATTCCTTGGTGCTTCATTTTAAGAGTGTTTAGTTCACTATTGGCTCTGAGTGACTGCCAGATCTAACTACATTGGCTGCTTGTCCTTGGCATATACTCCTTCCTGGGGCTAGCATCCTTCCTGCTGTGCCTCGTCAACTTTTAGGTTAGATCGACTTGGGATATGGATCTCCTGTTGTCTCATCTCTACCTATCAGATAATTGATTAACCTCTCCGGTAAGCTTTGTATTCTTCTCTGTCTTTGATGGATCTTGCAGTCTATCAGAATTGCAATTCATTAATATTGCAGATCCTTTGGTTAAGACTCTGTCCTCAGGGTTCTGAGGTTTTTCTTGCACAGTGTATGCAGGAAAAGAAATACGATTCTGCTTTTCAAATCAGCAAGCAGTGAATCAATGTTCCTGTCCTTTCTTGCATGCTTACTTCCTAATTTCCATTTCTCTTTACTGCAGTTGTTGATGCCTGTAACTTTGTTATGCTTGCCTATTTTTCTCCTATTAAGTTGTTTAGTTTGACTCTCCTGTCAAAAATATTCTCAGAACAATGGTTACTTTATGTCCTGGTTTGGTGGACAGTTATGCATTTTAAATTTAATAATATGAGACAAAACAATATAGAGAGGGTTGTTTATAAATGTATATATTTGTTTGAATGGAGAAACATAAAACGAACCCACAAAATAACCAAGACCAGGAACAATGTAGACACAACTATCCCTTTCCTGTATGTCCTTGGGTGCAGTGATAGCTGTGATGCTGATGGGGGAGCTTGCACACTCTTTTGGAGGCAGAGGAGATGTAGTTGTTCACTGGGACCATCAGGGCTTACCAGTAGGGGCTCCGATAGGAGCGGTTGGTGGGGACGGTTACTCACAAACTGCTGGCAGGACATATCATTTTGAACTGAGCTGTTGGACCGAGGAGAGAGATGAAGAACTCCAGGAGACAAAAAGATGGAGCACATGCACCACCGTTCTCACCTCCTGCAGCCAGGACAAAGAGATAGGGACGAAAACAGCGCCATGTGTAGTTCCGTCCACTGACCATGATCCGAAAGCAGATCCCACCTACACATGACCGCTGCCAAGTCCAAAAGACAATGGAAATCCTGCGTGGATTTTATTTTTCAGTACTCCAAACAGCCTTTGCAAGCTGGAAATACCAGCAATGCCTCACATGCCCATGCCACTTCTGGCCCCGCATACAAAGCTGCATCACTGCCACACTGCTGCCAGGCCAGTGCCCAGGTCAACCTGTCCTGGAGCCACCCCAACACCATGGACCCTAGGCACTGCTGAGCTGGGGCAACCCAGCGCTAGTCTGGCACCTCCAGCTGTGGCATGGTACCAGAACGATCCTGGTGCAGAGTGGTGTGGAGCAGCCTCACCGTGCATGCATACCACCGTCCAGGATGTGCAGTGCTGCTCCTTCATGGCGTGGCTGCCGCTGCCCTGCCGGTGAGTGAATCCTTGCGCGCCGCCAGCCCCAAGGGTGCCATGCTGAGCCAGGACTTCACACGGCCCAAGGCATGTGTGAGTGGTGGTGAGGCCCTGCAGGGTGCCTGCCTGACAGGGGCAGAAGCTACCCTCTGCCATTGGCAATGGGAATATTTTCCACATACAAAAAAAATCCAATAGATGTCCAATCACAACAATTTAATATAATTTTTTAAACAATTTATCAGAATTTTCTGCGTAGGAGTTGAAAACTTGAACTGCTGTATTCTTTTAGATTGATGTGTAATGCAGGCTGGAATTTAGGTATGTGTACTAAGAAGACTGAGGTGACAGCTCAGACAAATTTTTCAGTAGATTAATAACCCTTAAAGCACTAGCTTTGCCATTGCAGTTTAATGGTTTGAAGACAGATTAGAGATAGTCTTTAGCCATGCAAGCCTGTTCTACCAGGTCTTTTCTCCCATGAACTTGTGTTTGCGTATTCTGGTGTACACAGCACACAAAATATTTCTACATAGTAGTAGGAAGAGACATAAATATTACATACTGTTCTCTGAGATGCAACCACATAGCTTCTGCCAATTTAAAAAAAATAAGTCACTGATTGCTACTTATTTAAAAGAAGTCTAATTTTTTATTGCTGTAAAAATAATAGCATTTTTTCACTTTTTCCATGTTTATAATTTGTGTTCACTTTTCCAGCATTTAATAAAAACATTGTCATATTATGACAAAAACATGTGTTGAATATTCTTTCTCAATTAAAACTAGGAATACCTTTGAGTGGTACCAATAATCCTCTGCCTGGGCTGAACTTAGTAACCAAATGAGATCAAGTGGTTCTTAGTGAGGCTGCCATTTCCCCTGAAGCAAAATCAGATGGTCCATGCCCACCTCTGAGCACTCTTTCAGACCCAGTGACTCTGGCTCATATCCTGCTTTCTCTGGTCATACCTGTAGGTTTTTCAAGAAAAGTTGGAAGACAGTTCTTGTACTACAGTAATGACAGTAGAAGCTTTGCTAAAAGGTTGAGAAGATGCTCCTTAAGATGTGTACGTTTTAGCAGATGTCAAACCCTTGATTCACAATGGTATCAGCAGATGGCCAGGAATTTCAATAACCATGATTATCTACAATTGCAGCCTACTTAGTAATCTTATGAGGAAAGTAATGTTTCCAGTTATGTTCAGCATTTTTACATGCCGTGTAATATGGCCTACTATTTACATTCAGAATTCTTTAGAAGTAATAAACCTGGATTGTACATTAAAATGTGATATGACTCCCAGATGTACTCTGTCTATTTTTTTGGCACTTGACACCACACATTATTTTCCACTGGTTCAGATGACAGGGAGAGCCCATCTGAGGCAAAATAAAACAGTTTCCAACTGGTGGGCTTGATAGTGCAGGTGACATTAAATAATTAACAAGTTCTCTTTCAGAACCATGCCTCATGCTTTAATTAATATTGCTTCTTAAAATAAGAAGTTGTTTACCATTGCTGCTTCTGCAAGCTGATTGCTGCTTGCAAAAAACATCTGAGACATGACTATGCCCAGGGGATTGCTTTCACTTCATTGTTTATAATAACTACAAACAAAGAGCTGCAAAAGCTCATCTCGCCATGAGGCATCCTGACAATCTGCCAGTTTAGTCACCAATAATAATGAGACTGGCACAAGCAATAAGCTCAGCGCTAATCTAACGAGGGCCTGTTTCAATTGCCCATTGATATTACAGCAGCTGCTAAGCACCCAATGTTCAGGATGTACATACAAGAGGTATGTATGCCTTCAACCAGTGGAATAATTACCTCCTCAATACAGCTTTACTCCTATCCAGAAACTGTGCCACCTTTTTTAAATTTAATTTCTGTCCCCCCTCTCAGATATATGTTCCAGTCCAGCTCTGCTCAGGCGATGAATGTAAATCATCTGGGCTCCCCAGGCCATAGAGTAGGATGGAGAAGACGCCGAGCTGGAGCTGAAGCTAGAGCTGGAGCGGGAGCGGCAGCAAGTGCCCACGCGGAGCCGAAGGCGCTTGCGATGTACTGAGCAGCGTGCGCTGAGCTTGGATGATGTCACTTCCGTTGCTTAGTTCCTGCGGCGAAGGCAGTCATGAACAGATGGGCAAAGGACACGACTTCTCTGCTAATGAACTTCCCTACTGGGGAAGAGGACAGTGCATTACCCTTTTGTACTTCAGACTCTTAATTATCGTTCTTAGGGTTTGGTGTGGGGTTTCACATTTGTTTTTTGTGGGCTTCTTGTTTTGTTTCGTTTCGTCTTTCCCCCAGGGATAATTATTTCACAACTTTGAATGTTAAATTCTTTTGGAGATAGTTAACTATTTCCCGCCTATTCAGGAAAGTTTTGAGGAAGTGTCAGAACAAAAGGGTTTATTTCTAGATGGAAACAATGGTATATTGATGCACAGATCAAGAGAAAAAGAAAGCCTGAGTTCTTATATGGCATTCTCTTCTTTCCTCAGTTCCCATTGTCCCACTTTCCAACAAGTTTTCTCAAAGCAGCATTTGTAGATGAAGAGCTTATACTACTGTGGTTCATACATCAGTTTACAGGTAACGAGTAGAAAGAGACTAATTTGGAAGGGATTAAATAACATTTCTACTGAACCAAAGCACAAGCAAATTGAACCCAGAAAAAGTCGATGCTCAGGTTCTAAATTTCATATTTCGCTAAACTGATAAAGACACAGACTAAAAAATGACAGAATATTCTGAGTTGGAAGGAACCCACAAGGATCTTAAGTCCACCTCTTAAGTGACTGGCCCATACAAGGAACAAACCCACAATGTTTAGCGTTACTAGCACCAGGCTTTATGACCATCTTTTGGATAAACAGTTTGGACAAAGTGTATCTATACTCCAGTGTGTGATAATACCCTATTGCAAATGTGACAAGAGAATATTAACTTTGGAGATTCAGACAATGGACTGTTGTTTCTCTGCATTGTTGCTTGTCAGGATTTTAGAGTATATAGTAGGATGTCTAAATTTCCCACTATTGGCATGTCAGCACTAATATGTAAATCTTTTCTTTATGCCACCTTTTCATCTTATGCTGTCATTATGCAGCTAGTGACTTGGCCTAACTTTAATCACTTATATGAAGTATCTAAGTTAGAAAGTTGATCTCTCCAAATTATTCTCACTTAGTCACAGCAAGTGTGAGAGTCAATCTTCCACAGCGTGTTTCAAAATACTTAAGTGAGACATCTTAAAGGTAAACATTATCAGTGACTTCATAAGGAAGGTATAAAAAGGCCTGTTATGTAATAATGGAGACTGCAAATGACTCTCCTAATAGCAAGAAGCAATTGGAAGACTTAATGTCCTAATACATTATACAGCTGCAATGAATTTTAAAAGGCTTAAGAAAAAGGGATAGAGGAGGAGGTGGGAGTGGGAGAAATAACCCTTAAGCTGTAGCTGCTAACGTGGGACTCACTCTTGTGAAACCACTGAGTTTTGGTGCCATACCTTTCCAGAAGCACAAAGAGGTTTACATATTTAAAGTACCACAAACTATTAATGGTTTCCACTGAAACAGATGGCAACATTATGGTCATTTTTGCAATTAATGCTGACTGCAGGTTGTTCTTGAGGCTGCAGTCATAGTTCTCCATCCCCTATGCTACCTCAGTATTATTCTGTAATACAATTTATTTTACAAATTTCTGATAACCCCTTCTTCCTCAAGCTACTAAAAACACTCAATATACTTAGAGATAGTATGAATTGCTTTCTGCTGCTTGCATACCAAAGTTCTTGCTAATTAAGACGTGTCTTTCTTCCATGACCTTGAATATGTGATCTTTTTCTCTTGAACGATTAAATTGGTGATTAGAAAGCTAAGCACATCTTAAAGATACTATTTCTGAAAGGAACTGCATAGCTGCATATATTTGATACAATAGCACTTCTGATTTATTGAATAAGTGAGTATTTTCTCTCCATTTATTTGGGTTTCTCAACAATTTTCATTGCTGGTTAATCTGAATGAAAGAGCTTTCTTGCTTGTTTTGGTTTGTTTGGTTTTTTCTTTTTTTGATGATTAAGTTTTTGTTGTTTTTGTTGTTTGGGGCTTTTATGTTTGCTTTTTTTTTT
>VXBA01004704.1:92217-210169 GCA_013399895.1 Serilophus lunatus
GTTTTTTTTTTTTTTTTTTTTTTTTTAGCTGAGTGTGATGATCTCACATGCATCACACAGATTAAAACTGTTTTCTTTGCAGCCTTTTTTCATATATCCAGCAGATTCCGTATGGACCAGAGACTGCAGCAGTTTGCAATGCCTTTGAAAAAAAATAGAAATCCTGCTGCAAGAGGCACAAAGCTTTTCCCTGTTGGAATAAGTTTGGTGTAACAAGAAAAGTGAGCAGATTGTTTTGCAAATAATTCAGGTGGAAATAGAATCATTGCTACTGTCCTTCAAACATTAGTGAAATGCCTTGTCACATTCAAAGGAGATGTGTGGGTAGCAGGCAGGACTGTTCTACAGGCTGGTAGCATAAGTTAACTTTTGCCAACTGAGAAGCTGAAGAGAAGTAGCTCAAAGGGAAATTTAAAGAATAGCTCAAGATCTATCAGACATTGCTGAGATCAAAATTAAGGAGCAAAGGGATTGGGGACCACCTCTGCCCAGGTAAGGTTACAGCCAGTTAACTGTGTTAGTCAGTTGCAACATGTCATCTTCATCCCCACATGACATGCCACAGCACACACATGCAAAAATCCACAGCAGGCAGTGGGGAAAGCTGCAGTTTTCAGCTCAGGAGACAATGATCTGTTGAGAGGAGAAGCAGCTGGAGCCAGAAACTCACTAAGGGACAGCATCTTGATGCAGAGACTGGCAGCTGGTCGTGGTCCTCGAGCATCATGGAGGCCATCTCATGCCAGTGAAGTCCCACAGTGGGTCTACTCCAGGCTCAGCAATCACTGAAATATGGCATTGACCAAGGACCTTCTTCCCCAGCAAAAGAAAGATTTTGTCACTTGAGTTGCAACCTTGGTGCCAGGCCTCCCAGAGAAAGAAAACAGTGTCGGTGGGCTGCACCGTGCCACTGTGAGAAACAACTGCTCCTTCAAGAGTCTGCTGTATTTTAGAAGGTATGTCTTACAAATACAGCAAGGGAAATAGAACAGAGTGGAAGAACTGACAATATTCCAAGATGCCTCATTGAAAAGTGAAGAAGTTTTGTAAAATTTGATCCATTAGAAAACCTGGGGTTGATACCTGGTTTCTGCTTTCAGAGCTTATGCAGGTGAGCAACTTAAAGTGATAGGTTAGCAGCGTTCAGATGTTTGTTTTTTCAAGGGTGATATTCTACAGATGTCATTGTAACTAGGAGTGCTTTTTAGAGTCATATCACATTAAAAAGCTGATAATTGTGCAATTGTTCTTAATATGTAACTCTTGTAGTGGAAAAAAATACTCTTTTATCCACACAGTATTATTTTAAATTGTTGAATTACTTTGCTATGTAGATGAACTATTTGTCTCCTCAGAATTTTTCTAATAAAATAGAAAGTTTATAACAACATTACAAAATTATTTTACCAATCAGGGACCACAATAAGAGGTAATCATGTTTTATGTTTGTAAACAATGGGCATTTTAATAACAGAAAAGTAGTTTTAAGAGGATTTTATTATTACTGCAAGAGAACAACTGAGATTTAATCTGCAGTAGTGAATATCAAATGCTTTAAATTTCAGAGAAAAAAAAGGTCACAGATAAAATCTTTCCAATTGAACACTACTGAAATGGTAAAAGACATAGTGCATCAAACTGTGCCATATATCTTGAATACATATGTTGAAAGATTTTTGAGGATGTTGCAAAGTGAAAAATTTTTGGTTTACAGGAAACATACTCATCTGAGTATGTCTGTTCAGTTTTATTTTTGCAAAGTAAAAAGTATGTTAGCAAAAATAAAGTCAATAAAAACACTTCACAGGAAGATATCTCATATGGGCCATGAAGGCCTTTTGCAACAACCATGGAAAATACCAATAAAGGTTTATCTTAGTATCTAACTTAAAATCTAAGTGTAAATCAAACTTTGGATCATAGAGTCATGAGTTAAGTGAAACAAATAGAGTATTTGGAAAGATAGATCAAAAAAAAGAAATTTGTTTACCTTAATGCATTCATAAATATTTAAACTCTTATATGGATTACAAAAACAGATTTGGGGGATGCACCAGAAATCTCATTAACATCAGCCTTTTTTTTCTTAGGAGAGACTGGCTAAAGAAGCTTTTGTTTATTTTGTGTATGATCTGATCACTGATCATTGTACATAGAAACTGTATGTAAGGTATAAAGCACACATAGAATCATATGTATTTATAAAATAAATACACTAATAGGGCTTTCCATTTAAATAAAATCAGCAAAGTAAATCTTGAATTGATATATGAGAATGGCAAACACAAATGAAAATGAGGAAAGGGTCCCTAGGGAAACATCATGTAATCATTTTGCATTAAGTTTATTTAGCTGTGCAATGGGTGGATTTATATCTGCCAGATAATATTGTGATGCTTGTTTTATTAGTATTTCTAAAAAACAGTGACGTTATTTAATTAAACAGGCATGCCAGTATCTGGTGGTGTTATTTATCTGTCAACAACTGACATTCATAAGGATTTGGTTTTTCCTTTCCACCTTGAAATGATGTGTTATTCATGACACTAAAAATAGAACTGGGTGACAGGAAGTCACCTATCTTACCTCTTGAGGTGATGAAATAATCTGACTTTTCCGTGTCCAAGGCAAATATTTGCCCAGTTTATTGTTAGAGATGCTGCAATCTCTCAAGCAACTCTCCTATAGTGTTTCTGTAGCCTTCCTAGTAGAAGGTTAGTATCTATATGTTCACTGCTGCAAAAAATAAGAGCTTTTTCATCTTTGTTCCTCTTTTTCAGCATTTTTCTAGTCTGTCCAGCCCTTGTTTCTTCCATTTTTGCTTGTGCACCATCCTCTCAGGATCTCTAATGATTCTGATTGCCCTCCATTGGAGTCTATCTATTTGCTCAACGTCTCTCTTAGAAGTGAAACATCCAAAACTGAAGGCGAAATCTCAGTAGAGGTTTTATACAAACCAAACCTTCATGCACAATCTTGCTGCCTGTCTTCCCAAAGTGATATCCCTGGTGTGATTGCTTGAGATGACATTATTGATTCATATTCAGATTGTAATCCGCCTTAAGGCCCAGTATCTTTTACAGGACTTCTATTCAGCCAGCTCTTACACACAGAGTATTTACACTTGATTATTCCTGTTTAAATGTATTCTGCACTTGAACTTCAATATTTCCCAATAAGAAAATACTACAAGGCAAAAAATTTCATATCTGAGAAAAGGTCAGATATTCCTTCTCTTGTACAATAGGGGGGTTTTGTCTATTAGCACATACTGCTTGCTTTTATTACATTTGCCAATGAAATAATTATTTCATGCATTTATTAGCTCCAGAAAGAGTTGACTAAATACCAGTATTGACTGCTAAATCATGATTCAGCCACCGATTGACTTGAGATCACTCAAAGAAGAAAGTTTGGCCAAAAGGGAACAGTACAGAAAGAGGCATTTGTGCGCTCTTTTATCTGTATCTTAGCTTAATGTGTTCCTAAGTGAGAAAATTACTCCTTATGAACTGTTTCCTGCTTTCTTTTTGACTTTTCAAGTCAACTGGACTCAGGTCTGTACAGATCCACTATGAAATACTACTTATCTCTTTTGAGACTGAAGTAACTGACCTGGAGTATTGTAAAATTATAGAAATAAGTGTAAAAAAAGAGAGATTTGTCACACAGCCAGTAATAACAGCTTTTATATTGTGCAATAAAATTTCATTTATTGTTAGTGTGTAGTAGGATAAAAAATGATAGTAGAAAAAACACCATAATATATAGAGTTTAAAGAACATTTTTAAGCATTTCTTCTCATCTCTGATTAGCTGGTAAAAATCACAGATGCATAACACTAGTTAGCTATTTTTACATGGAAAATGCATCCATTAACCCTTCCGTGTGAACCACTGATGTAACTAGAGCAGCCAAAGATGAAATGGAGCTGTACAATGAAAGAATTAATTCAGACATTAATAGACAAGAGGAATAAAGCTTATATCCTGAAGTAGGAGATTACTAGCCATAGCAACATAAACAAACACTTCTCGATGTCTTTGTTTTCGTTATATCAGATTATTTACCAAACGATGAAGCAGTTTGGGATACAGATTACCTCATATTTTTCTTATTTTTTGAACCACTTTTCTGTTGTTATTGTTGATTTCCCTTCCAAATGGAATCTTTGCTGGAAGAAATGGCCCACTATCCAGTTATCATGTACATTTGCACCATAGACTTGTCATTGGTAGTGTTTTGTTCTGTTGTAAACATTGTGTATATAAATAAATTGAAGCAAAGAAACCTAATGTAATGTTTTAGCTTTGAACAATAAAAAGATTCTGAAAGATCTCTGTAGCATGCATTTTTTTTCTTTTTTTAAAATGGCCCTCTCCTGCAGGAACTCTTTTTAAATTTCACACAGTGATGGAGAGATGAAGCAGCAATCAAATCTGTGTGTGCTCTTCAGATGGATTCATATGCTTTGCTAGTTTAAAAAAAAAGAAAAGAAATTGAGTTTTGTAGAGTCTGTTCCTCAGTGACTAGAAAGAATTCATGTTGATTAAACAACTAGTGGAACTCTAGTTTTTTGAGATACTTTCTAAATAACCCAAAGAAACATAATGGTTGTCTTTGACCGGTCTATGGGCAATGAGCTGGGATGAGGAAAAATTCTGAGGATGTGGTACCTGCTGGAATGTAGTGGAAATTAATGTCTCATAAAATGCACTTAGAACAGTAAGTATTTGAGATCATGGCAAAAGTTCTAACCTTTTCTTTGTAAGTCACATCTATCAGACTATATATGAAAAACAAGCTGCCACTTACATATACAAGGTCAAAATCCTTCTTTTTTTTTTTTTTTTTTTTTTTAAAAAAAAAAAACCCTGACCATAGCCTTCTTCTGTAACCCTATCCTTCTAAAGCAAACAGAAACATAATTATCATCTGCAGTAGCTGTATGGCCAAATCAATTTAAGACTCTGATTTTAAATAAAAAAAAAAATAGTCCGAAGAATTTTAATAGAAACTGTTAATTTCTTCATTAGCATTTTTGGTAATATTACAACTCTTGTGTGTTTCTTTTCTATTAAAGAAATTGTAACTGTCTTGGGATATGTAATAGTAAGTAAGTTTTGTTCTATCATTTCATTTAGGCAAAATACTAAGTATGTGCATGGTTTAATCTCTAGGATCGTTCCATTCTACTGATTTGCTCACTCGGAGTCTTTATTGCTTACTGTCCTAAGAACTCCACTTGTCATTTCAGGAGCTAAATATTCCACTACATGTAGTAGGAGTTCATAACCACCCCGATATGTAGACTTTCCTCTCCTCCTACTCAGTGTCACCAAATTTTATTTCTCTGTAGGCATAATGAAATTACTCGGGGAGTTTGTGGTTGGAACACTCTGATATCAGGAATACAGTGTTCTAACTTTTCTAACGTAACCGGGCAATAAACATTTATGTACCCTCGTTTTGAATTTTGCAGCAAATTATCCTTCTTTCTACATGTTTTAATAGTAGCCCAGTTAGAAAGAATGAGCATGCATGGTTTCTAGTATAGTCATAAGACAATTCTGTTCATGCCATACCTTGGAAATGGGTTTCATATGAGTTTAATATGTTTGCTTTTCTGCATGGTAAAGTTTTCTGTTTTTAAAGTTTAAGCTGCCTATATAGATATACATAAAATACATATACACACTTTAGACATACTACATAAACATACATCGAAAACATACATGTATTTTACATTTTATATATTTAGTGTCTATTCATACATATATATATATATATATATATATAAATCACATCTATACATGAATAGGCTCACATTTCATTCAATTACATCTTTTCAATCTTTGTTGATAAATTATATTAATGTCCAATTTTCAATATACAGTGTACTACAACAAATTTTTAAGCATTATTTTAATTTTTAGGATTAAACAATTGTGTTAAATAAAACTTGAGGGAGACTTGTACCAAAATTCAGTATCATGTCTTCAACGTAGATCACTAGTGCACTTGTTGCACCTCTTATGTGAAAAACAAGTAGTGTCTTCCACGCTCTGCAGAAAGTTTGTGGTATCACATTGGACAAAGCTTGTCAACCTGGACATTTTTCCTGTTTCTGGGACAAGTATTATTTTTCTTCTTGCAGTCGCCAATTCTGGTTTCCTGTCCAGTGAAAGTGGGAGCCATCCCTTTCCTTAGATCAGTGACACAATGTATAAAGCAGTGGTGCAGCTTTTTAATGTAGGAGACTGAGGGGAAATCCTGGGATGAGGTTGCCATGGCAAGAGGCAGTCCCTGCCCTGTGCAGTTTACACTGCATTGTGAATGTCACGCGTGATCTCCACTTTTTATGTTCATTTGTATAATCAGTGATTAATTTACTGTGACTTAATTCTCAACAATGTATTTAGACTTTGCACACTTCATTTAAGGGCTGCACCTTTATTATCTTCAGATAAAGATTTCTGAAGATTTTGTAAAGATGTTTGAATAGAAAAGAAAAATTTAAAGGCATCTTTCTCAGCAGTGATGAAGACGTAGAAGGGGAGGGGGGGGCTATTCTTTGTTTGTAGCCACTAGATCTCTCTGTAAACAGAGCATTTTCTAAACATCTGCACTGTAAAATAGCATACAGCAAAATTTAACTATGTGATTTGGAGTCAAAGGTAACTAGCTACAATAAGCCCTGTCAAACTGCTGTTTCATAACAATAGATCTGAGACCCTTCCTATGGACTGTGAGAGGGCAAGGCTGTACCTCAAGATTACACACAGAGAAGGAAAGAAGAGGAGGGAACTGACTGCATCACTAGGGAGAAGGTCCTGTCTTTCAGCTGTTGAAGCAGCACTGACAGCCCTACAAGCATCTATTTCCTACTTTTGTACACAAAGGTGAGGTACCAGGAGGGTTATTGATGGCAGGAATGGGGTGAAGCAGAATTTTTCTTGCAGGTAAGACTAGTGGCAGGGGCTACCCTTGATATCTAGGGAGAGTTAAGTTAGCAGAACTCAGTGCAGCCAATGTAACTGCAGACAGGAAAAAAAAAAAAGGAAATAAACTTTAGGATTCATACTGAATATTTGAAAAGAGGGAAATCTAAGAATTCATCGGGTTGTTTAAAAATTAGTAAGATAATAATAAAGAACCCACTCCACTTTATTAGCCCATCTATTGGACCATCATACTATTTAACTTCTACACTTCCTAGCTCCAGTCTTTACAACGCCTTGAGCAAAGGGATTACAGCCTTACTAGAGATATTTGGGGTCTTGTGGTAACAGGAGAGTTTCTAACACAATTTTAGTTCCAAGGGGGAAATTTACTTAATTTACTTATAACTTGCCTCCATTCTCCTCTTATTCAGATGACACCAGTCAACATTGCACATTAGGATGACTTTTCTAGCTCTTTTGCGGTGTTCTGCTGAAAGTTTTATGTTAGGATTCTTATCAAATGATAGTGTTTTGCACTAAAGGTGTTTCACACATTAAATGATAGTGAGAGTTACTAGTAAAATGAAAAATTCTGAAGGCAGTGTTTTACAATATATGCTATAGCTGTTCACGTCTCTTTATACTGATGAAAGGAGTACCTTTCCGTTGCAGTGTCTACCTAAATTGAAGAAGTGCTTAATTAGATGTGCTACAGTGACTATAGCATGAAGGTGATGAAATTATTCAGACCAGAAATCATATGAAGACTCCAGCATCAGAGAAAGAGAGAAAAAGTTTTCTTGATATCAAAGGAACAAAAGACAACTGAGTGTCTTAATTTAGACATCCACTATATCTGTTTGATATTTTTTCTTTCCCATCTCTTCTGAAAATGAGGTTGTCATTGAATGGAAAAAAGCCACATCTGCAAAAGCAAATATTAAGTCAAGAACATTAAAACACTTAAAATCTTGTTCATTCTGTTTCCTTCCCATTTCTTCTTCCTAGTTCATCTCAGGAATCCAAAAAGCACTGCTGGAATTATCAGTTTTCTCAGTTTTCAGCATCTATTTACTGGTTTAAGAATATCTTTTTTTATAATCCCTACTTATCAAGCACTATAAATAGCTAAAAGCAAGCAAATGTTGTTCATCTGATCAAAAGATCCAATTGAGTTTGGAAATAATCCTGAAGATCATTGAGTCTGACCGTAAAACTGGCATTGCCAAGTCCATCACAAATTATGCCCCTAAGTGCCACATCTGCACAGTTTTTAAATGCCTCCAGGGATGGTGACTTCACCACTTCCCCAGGCAGCGTGTTCCAGTGCCTGACAACCCTTTCTGTGAAGAAATATTTTCTAATATCCAATCTAAACCTCCCCTGGCTCAACTTGAAGCTGTTTCGTCTTGTCCTAGCATTTGTTACTTGGGAGAAGAGACTTAACCCCACCTCACTACAATCTCCTTTCAGGTGATTGTAGAGACTTATAAGGTCCCCTGGAGTCCCCTTTTTGCCAGCCTAAGTAACCACATCTCCTTCAGTCACTCATCATAAAACGTGTGTTTCAAACTCTTCAGCAGCTCTGTTGTTCTCCATGCCTGCTCCAGCACTTCGATGTCTTTCTGGTACTGAGGGCCCCAAAACTGAACATAGGATTTGAGGTGTGGCCTCACCAGTGCAGAGTACAGGGGGATGATCACTGCCTTAGTTCTTCTGCCCACACTACTTTTGATACCAACCAGGATACTAAAGACTAGGTAGATAGCATCCAAATGCTTTTCCTCTTCCACTAGGTGCGCCATCTTGTCATAGAAGGCGATCAGGTTGGTCAAACAGGTCCTGCCTTTCATAAACACATGCTGGCTGGATCTGATCACCTGGTTGTCCTATAGGTGCCATATGATGGCACTCAAGATGAGCTTTCTCAGAAGTATGGTCACGATGATATGCCTGTAGCTCCCCAGATCCTCCTTCTGGACTTTCTTGTAGATGGCCGTCACATTTGCTAACTTCCAGTCATCTGGGAGCTCCATGGTGAGCCAGAGCTACTAGTAGATGATGGAGTGGATTGGTGAGTACTTTCACCAGATATATCAGTACTCTTTTGTGAATAAGGCCCCATAGACTTCTATGCATCTAAGTGGTACAGAGCACTACCATATTGCATCACCTTATTAATCCTGTCTGTCTGCTATTTCAATTAATAGAAAACATTTGTGAAAAAGCATAGGATATCTGGTATTTGTAGAGCAATCCTTCATATTTTGTGCTTTCTAAAAATGCAGTAGCTAGTGGTTACCCCCCTAGGCAGGGGTCTTGGAGTAAAACTGCATTTAACTGTTACTGCTCAATCTTATCCTTCTTCCTGTCAGTAAGAGTCCTTATTAGCAGTACAATTGCATATATTGAGATATCACGTGCCTAGACTAAGATAGCTAAACAATTCATTAGGCATCAACAACCTCAAACCAAAGAACTTCCTTAGATGTTGAGTGGATCTTTCCCAGACTATGGAAAAAAACCCCTCGAGAAACTAGACTGAAGCAGCCATAGAGAAGGTGGCCATGGCATTCCTACACCTTCAGTCATTCATAAACTTAGTCATTGCTGGAAGCTTCATTCATACCTCTGCTAATCCCAACCCACTAAGAGTTGAGAGCCTTTTAAATGCAACTCTCATGAATTTTAGTGCAGATGCAGTCTGTGAAAAAAAAAAAAAAAAGAAAAGACAGCTCTGCAAAACTGGTTGGTTCTCCAAATGTAAAATTCTGGTTCAGGACTGTATCTAGTTACACCATTTGTTAGCAGAGCTTGCAAGTTTGTGAAAGTTAAACCATCTTTTATATTTCTCTGCTCTCCACCATTTAAGCAGTTTCAGCACTGAACAGCTGTTAAATAAAAAGCATTTCAGCCTGCAGAATAGTGAAAGGAGAAAATCCACTCTGTATAATAAATGACTTGTCTCTGTTACGACATTTATCGTGTCTTCACTTATGAGACATTGGATAATGCTTTTGTGTCATAACAGAAGGATTATCCATCACAGATTCTACTCCATATATAACTGTGAAGTATTTAGATGAGTATTTGAGCATCCACATCCATATTAAGACACATGAAAGACTTAGCTCACAATGGACTTCTTAAGCCGACAAGTCCATTCCCTACAGTGTAGCAGGATTGTACACTATCCCTAAAACTTGCTGACTGATGTTACCTATTTAACTTTGGAGACCTCCTGTGAAGGTGATGAAACAACCGCCCTATGTGACATATTCCCTATAGCCTAGACCTTATAAAGATTTTATGTTTATTGAAAGCATGGTTTCCTTTTTGTAGCTTCCCAGTTAAACTTACTAGTTGTCAGTTGATGAAGACAATGCAAGAAGTATTGATCACTGTCCCTTTTGTTATACTCTCCAGCATATTTGGTTTGTTATCACGTCTTCATTGGCCTTTTTTTTTTTTCCTAGGTGGTATCTCATGGGACCTGTTTTCTAGATGCTTAAATAATTTTTTATTTTCCTCTGAACTTGCTAATTTACCTGTCATTTTTCAAATGTGATGCTTAAAATTGAATGTAGGACTCCAAATGATGCTGATACAACATTAGGTAGGTTAATACTTTCAGTATTTGGCTTGCTATAACCAATTGAGGAACATTTCATTCCTTCAACATTCCTATTGAGTTCAACTGAACTTTCTTGAAGAATACAGTTGTTTAATGCTAGTAACTAGTAATTTACTTCTCTGCTGTTGGTAATCAGCTGAATAAATTAAACTGCTGGGGCCCCAGGCTGGCTATTCTATTAAAGCATCCCTACTATTTCTAGGAGTACATTTAAGTAGAATCAAAAGTTTGGGGAAGTCTGATTCTTTTGTGTGTGTGTGTGTGTGTGTGTGTGTGTGTGTGTGTTTGTGAGTGTGTGTACGTGTGACAGGGAGAAAGAGTGGATGGAGAAAATGGAAATTTGAAGTGATGTGGAAAAAAAGTACATGCTGGCAAGTTTGCAACTGTCTGTGTTCAGAGATGGCAGGTGTGTTACTTTGGAGTTTCCATGTGGCCTAAAGGTAAAAATTGGGTTGATTCCACTCCTTTGTGCTCACTATCTTTTTATCAAAGTGTTTAAAAACTTTAATCCTTGTGAGGAGTGATAGCCCATTCATCCCTTAGACAGACATTTTATTTCTTTTGCAGGAACATTAGGAGGACAGTGGGATTTTCCCTTGGCTAGACAACAAAATAAATTCTGTAACTGTTAGCTAATATCTTAAACTCAAAAATAAAGAGAAGAAGAAAATATTTCTCAATCAGTTCTAGAACTTGTTTAGTCTTCAGCTGCATCTGAAGTCTCCATACTGGGATATTTAAAATTTTAGGCATATTATAAAGGCATCACAGTCAAACCTTTGGCATTCTAACCTTTAATTCTCTAGCTGTATGTAAGATTTATTACACAAAAATCTACAAAATGAAAGGAAAATAATAAGCATGGAAAGGATCCCAGGGAACTTTACCCTATTCCTCTGACATACATTTATATTAGATTATGTCAACTGCTGAAATCTGTGAAAATTTAAAATCATATTTACAAAGAGTAGTGACCACAGGAGACAATTAACTAGTGACCAGTATAAATTTGTATTTGCTTGTAAAAATATTATTTCTTGTTCATGTTCCAAATGTCTGTGCAACAAGACAAGCCTTCAGTATCTTTTATGAAATATTTTTGAGAATTATTAGATTGTAAATTCAATAATTCAATTATTGGAGACAACTGATGTATGATGACATTCTTTCAAGTATTAATATATACTTGCCACTTTTCTATGGCTAGACCACATAGTGTTGACCTTCCATACAAGTCTTATAAATTAAAGAAACTATAAACCATTCTTATAAAACAGATGAAATATATACTGCCTTCTGTTGGAGGAAAAAGCAACCCAATAAATACCCAAAAAGACTATTTTTTAGTATAATTTTTCAGTGTTTTTGGAGGCAGAGTATTTTTATAGACAGTAAGCTTATATGCACATTGATGCAACCTGAATCTTACACTGTTTTTTCATTTGTCTTAGGTTGTTGTTCTTTTTAAAATAGATACTATACAATGTCTATAGGCCAGAATATAAACTGTTAAATTGTTCTCTGTCTGTAGTATGTCTGATGTCAAACAGATTGCATTTTTCAATCTGCTTTGTATATGGTATTTCATCCCCTGTCCCACTGAACTGAAGTTATTGATATTGTACTGAAAAATTCAAGGGAAAGAATACTTCTGTTGAAATTCAACTATCAGTTTCAAATAAGGAACTAGCATGTAGAAGGAAGCAAAGTCAAAGCAAGACAAGTAAGGATTTGGTCTTCTTTCCTCTGACTCAGTCAAAGAGATCTATAAATCCAGGATCATTCTGCCATGTTTATTTAAACTCTAAACTCAGACTGTATAAAGCAGCAGCTAATGCTGTGAGGTATCCATCATCTTATTGTGGTAACCTTTCAATCTGCTACTGTAATGTAAATAGACACAGTGCCTTGTGCTGCTGCTTTTACTATTTTTTGATTTTAAAGAAAATAAAAATCTGTCATTGCTATAGTAATTGTTTTTATACTGAAAAAATTTAGCCCACTAAATTTGAAATGGATGTCTGGTTGCTCCAAGATAACTTGGATTTTCAAAACAGAAGTTTGGACACATTTGATGAACTCTGACAATTTACCAAAGACATCAATCTGATTGCCTCATCCTTAGAAAAATTATGTCATGAGTTACATAATGTTATCTGTTTTTATGAGTGCCAATAATAACTGACAAAATAAAAAAGTATTCTGAGTTAGTTTACCAAGAAAGGACCAAATCAGCCTTTAGGAGAATAGCGCATGGGTGCTCACTACAAAAAAGGAGAGGATGTGTTCAGTTCAGCAGACTCTGATCAGACCATCACTATTTCCTGAGTATGAAGGTAGCTCAGAGACATCAGTTCGCTTGAACAACACAAAACCTCAGGAGATATTTTGCTGAAGTTTACATACCATTTTTAGACATTTGAAAGTGGAATTTAGACTTGTAAAATAAAAAATAAATGAAAAATATTAGTCTTCTTAAACTTTTGAATCTAGCAATAGTATTAATTGTATACTAGATATACCCTAAAAAAAAAGACTAAGCATTTAATTATACCAACGGATGCTGAAAGTCTGTTGCAGAGACAATAGATGGACTTAGATATTGTCTAAATCATATTCTTTAACACAAATTGGCATCCACTTTCCTTATCAGTTCTTTTATTACAAAACTGTGATTTGTATTCTGTGGTATTGACAAGGTGTTTGTATTTCTAGTAATGTCAAGAGCTCTAACAAATAAACCTTTATACTCAGATACATTTAATGTTTGAATTTGATTATGCCACTTTTTATATCACTTAAAATGTTCAACAGTCTAGTTCCTAAGGCTTTTTGAAGCCTTCAGCACAGTTTTCAGAGAGTGAAATATTACTTAAAAAAACAAGTACAAAAGTATCTGAAAGTTTTCTTTGAATAGAAAAAAAATCCAAACGTCATTTCTTGCTGGGAGGATCAACTTTTCTCCAAGCAACAGTTTCAAGTTATTTGCTACTTTATAATTGATGTAAAATACTGCTAAGCAATCACTTCTTCAATATCTTCTTGATATGTCTAGGCAGCATTTGCTGTGACCGAGAAGCCCTTTATTTGTCCTAAAAAGCCACTTCCTAAAATGTTAAAACAAAAATAATCCTAATTTTTAATTATTTATTTTTACATAAATGAAAGATTTTCAAGCACTTCTTTTCACCACTTTTTTGGTAAGGTGCCACGTTATAACTGTTGACATAATAGCTATATTCAGTGCTGGACATCACTGCTGTCAAATATACTAATAATTCCTCTGATGTCAGTGACAGAAAGATTGTGTCTTGTCAGTAAGGAAAGTAGATGCCTTGGGCATGTTGAAACTGAGGAATCGGACTCCCCTAAGACAGCAACCATGTGCAAACTCTGATCAGCTACCTCCCAAGGAGGAACTGGTGAACTGATTTATTAAAAATGAGAACTGACACCTTTGCTTTAAACTAGTCAAGTATGCAGTATAGTTTCCAGTTTCCAGTTTCACTTTTTCCCAGTTGTGTTATTCTGCTTATGTTCTTCTGTTTTTCTCCAGACAGGTTTATCATGGACATATACTAAGGAAGAGGATCTCAGTACGCGGCTCCAGATACAGATAGCTTAAATAAAGGTGTAGATGACTTTAAGTTCACCCTTATGTATTTTTATACCAAGAAATTTCATTAAATATGTTAAGGGTCTACTGCTTTACTAACCCACCAAGCTTTCTGAGATACCTTTCAAACATTTTCCGGTGTAGACTTAATGCTTCAGAAATTGCTTGAAGATGAAGGATATTGTGGTTCTGATCCAGGAAAGTCCAGGAGGTGGATGTAGCTTTCAGCTGCCCCCTAGGATAATTAGTAAACCAGAACTGAGTGTGTGCCAGGGGACTTTCTGGAGCAGATGCTGTGGTATTTGGCACAATGAGACTGCCAGGGTGGTTGTTCTACTTGTGTAAATAGGAGAAGGGCTACTAGAGGTTGTAAATCCTTCTTCACCTATTATTTGACCCAAAATCAGGTTAAAGGCAGATTTCTTCTCTATTATCTACCCCTTGGACTTCCTGCTAAGTATATCCATTCCCAGCACTGCACGGATCTATCTGAATTAATTTAATCTTACTGATATAATAAAAATATAAAAGATGCAAACACATAGACTCTTTTTTTGTAATTCCAAGACGTGGTAGACAGGATTGGACCTTACAGATAGCAAACAAATACCTATAATTTAAATGTAAACATTTTAACAAAAAACACTGCTGGCTGGAGGTAGCATATTTACTGAGGTGGATCAACATTTTAAACACTTTCAGAAAAGTCAGGAGTCTGTGTTTAAAGGTAGAATTCAAAAGAAGAGATGGCATTACATGGAAGATGAAGTGTGATGTTCCAGATTTAGGGACAGATTAGGAAAAATGTAAAGAATTAAGAATGAAAAGAAGTTAAATTGGTAGACAGGGCAGTGGTTATCCCATCACTACATCTTTCATATATGAACAATGGGAAGCCTATTCACAGCAGGATAATGGAAGAAAGAATTTTCCCAAGAAAACAGTATGTTTAGGAAATAGCATTGTGCTGGAAAAAACACGGCTAGAAATAAATCAGTTCTAGCATTGAATATTAATTTACTATTATTCTAAAATATTTATAGTGAATGTTATTTCTTGCATTCTGTTTTCAGATTTTGAAAATGAACATTAGAATAGTTTTCTGTGGCTTGATGTGTTTCAACATAACTGGTCAGTACTCAAATCAAAGAACATCTCTTTTGTCAATGGTAGAGTAGCAATATATGTTCACATGAAAAATGAGGCTTCAGAGGTGGCTCTGTAAGTAACTGCTGAATTCAACTATGGAAAGTGTCTCTGTCATGGTTTAACTCCTGTAGGCATATAAATCTCACCCTGCTGCTCATTCACTCTGCCCTCAGTGGGATGGGGAAGAGACTGGAGGATGAAAGAATGACGATCTTAGGTAAAGACAGTTTAAGAGGCAAAACAAAAGCTGTGTGTGCAAGGAAGGAAAACCAAGGAATTTCTTTACCACTTTCCATGGGCAAGCAGGTGTTCAGCCATCTCCAGGAAAGCAGGGCTCCATCATACTCAAGTTACGTGGGAAGCCAAATGCCATAACTCCGGACGTTCTCTCTTTCTTTTTCTTCCTCTAGCTTTATGTACTATATGTGGTCTGGGATAACTCTTTGATCTGTTAGGGCCAGCTGTCCCAGCTGTGTCCCCTCCCAGCTTCTGTATACCCCCAGCCTCCTCACTGGTGGGACAGTAAGAAGCAAAAAAGGACTCAATACTGTGTAAGCGCTGCTCAGCAGTAGCTAAAACATCTGTTATCAAAACTATTTTCATTGCAAATCCAAAGAACAACCCCTTACGAACTCTTAGAATTCAGTGGAAAAGAACAGTTTCATGAGGAATCATAATTCAACAATAAAATATTGTTTAGTTTCATACATGAATAAAAATGATGATGAAAGAATCTCAAACAATGAGCTTGGGAAAAGGAAGAATTAAAAGATTAGTGCAGTATGAATCTCTTTTTCTATCCTAACAAGACTGGGATTCCTTCACATACTGTTTGGCACAGTCTATGAGAGAAAGCCTAATGCAGAGCAAAATGTCACATGCAATAAGAACATAAAAATATGGAAAAAAATTAGAATTATGGCTATATTTCTAACTCATAGAACTAGATGGGATTATTTTATTGATTTGTAAAGGATACAGGGGACAAAGGGGAATATTTTCAAATGCAGCCAGGGAAGTTACAGCTGGAAAAGTACAACCTGACAGGCTCTTATCTCAGAAATTAGGAACTCCATTTAGAAAAACCTTTAAAACTGTGAGATTTTGATCTTCGTAAGTCTAGTTATTTTTTGAAAAAAAAAAAAAATCTGCTGAAAAAAATATTCCATTGGTTGTACAGAGTTTAGTTTCATACTGCCATAGCTTACCTTCTTCATATTCTTTCCTTTAATTGCTTTACTTTTTCAGAGCAACTACTTTTCTTTTTACATCTTACATTCTTTCACCAGCCAAACAGGTGCTGAAGATGACGTTATCCAGCCAAGATCTTATTTGAGCAAGCATATTATTTAGCAAGCTTATTCCTTCCTTTAGGTTTTTAAAATATATATATGAAAAAAGAAGATTGATTTTAAGAATGAAATATCAAAATTTGTTATATCAATCTGGGAGACAATTCTAAATATTACGATTGGATTCTGAATGTGAGACTTCATGTTTTCATGACTCAAGATATTTCTTTTTTTAGAAGTAATTTATATCATAATAAGGTGAACCAGTTCTTCAGGGTTTGCACTTTGACAACAGAAAAGTCATTATTCTAGGTAAAGATTTGCATTTGTCACTGTTTATGTTTGTGAAGGCGGAGAAAATACATCACAATAAACAATTATGTGGATGTGTGGGCAAGTCTGTAGTTCTCTTCCTCAGCTCTCTCTGAAATCCAGATGGATACGTGATGGATACTGATAAGCCATGCTTGTTGTAATGGCCAGTATAATGAAAGAGTCTGGTTCATAAGAGGACATGTCTAACCTTTTTACAGCAGCAGTGGCTCTTACTCCTCTCCAAGGAGCTAATCCAAACTTTAGAAGTTTCCCTATCCCAGGACAGGCATGACTTAGCTGCTCTGTTCAGGAGTTACTGGTGGGGTCGGTGTGGCTGGAGGATGCCCAGGCAAAGAGGGACTTGGGGGTGCTGGTTGATAGGAAGCTGAATATGAGTCAGCAGTGTGCCCAGGTGGCCAAGAAGGCCAATGGCATCCTGGCCTGCATCAAGAATAGTGTTGCCAGTAGGACCAGGGAAGTTATCCTTCCCTTGTACTTGGCACTGGTTAGGCCACAGCTCGAGTACTGTGTCCAGTTCTGGGCCCCTCAGTTTAAGAAGGATATTGAGTTGCTGGAGCATGTCCAGAGAAGGGCAACGAGGATGGTGAAGGGGCTGGAGCACAAGCCCTATGAGGAACGGCTGAGGGAGCTGGGATTGTTCAGCCTGGAGAAGAGGAGGCTCAGGGGTGACCTTATTGCTGTCTATAACTACCTGAAAGGAGGTTGGAGTCAGGCGGGGGTCGGTCTCTTCTCTCAGGCTCCCAGTGACAGGACGAGAGGACACAGTCTTAGGCTGCGTCAGGGGAGGTTTAGGTTGGATACCAGGAAAAACTTTTTCACAGAGAGAGTGATTTCCCACTGGAATGGGCTTCCCAGAGAGGTGGTGGAGTCACCGTCCTTAGATGTGTTTAAGGATAGGTTGGATGATGAACTTAGTGGTATGGTTTAGATGGTTTAGATGGTTTAGATGGTATAGATGTTAGACTGATGTTGGGTAGGTTGTTAACTTAGGGAAACGTTGGTCTTGATGATCTCCATGGTCTTTTCCAACCTTATTAATTCTGTAATTAATTTCTGTGTGTAACAGTGTTTATAGTCACATATATGAAGTAAAACCTGACACCAATTTCATCTTTGCTTGCTATGCCAGATCCCTGAGGTTAAATAACTTCATCTTACTTAATTCAAAACCAGACACATATGAGGCATAAAACCAGTCATATCTGAATGGGATAAGAAACTGCAGTAGAAACCACAACAACCATACATGATTCAAGAATATTAGTATTTCTCATTATGAAGCATATATTCCTACAAGTAAAGAAAGGTTTGATCATTGTTTTGTGTTTGTTTTTGTTGTTTTGGTTAAGTTTGTTTCATTAGTTTGTTGGGTTTTTTTGTTTTGTTGGGATTTTTTATTCTTTGTTTTTTCTTTATTTTTTTTCACTAATGAATGACTAGAGGAGTATAAAAAATATTTTGAAATACTGTGGATGACGGGTGAAACAAAAAAACCCCAACGTTAGCTGTACAATGCATTTTAAGGATTTTAAGGACTAGCTTCAACTTGCCTCAGCATTTGAGAAAATAAAAAATGCATGTTCCTCTCTGTGATGCACAGAAAACTCCAAAACTTTGGAACCTCTCAAGCTGTTTTGACAGTGCTAATACATCTTTTTAATTTTTTTTAACCCCCCCCCTCTATCATCTTGTTCAGAAGTGTACCCTAAAGATGAGCATGATATGTAGTTAGAGCAAATGGAGGCAGATCTTGTTTTTTGTGTTCTTTAGAACAAAACACAATTAATACTAAGATTCTGTTAGTAAACTAGGTGGAAGCAGGCAATTAAATCAGCTGTTGGAAAGGCTATAGTAAACCAAAAAGACTTCAGGTAGACAGCAAGAGAGCTATGTTGAAAGCAAATATCTGTGCTGTGAGATACTGGATTCAGATTTCACTGAATTGTATAACTTGGGTCACACCAACCCAAGTTGGGGGAGGGCCAAGACTGCAGCCCCACAAAAGGCACATGGCCTATAGCCTCAGTGCACGGAAGGCACATGGTTGTTGAATGCCATGTGGCTGTCGATCAAAAAGGCCTGCCTGGTAGCCTGCCCACACCACACCAGCTGGAGCCTTTGACTGGCTGCATCAACCCTCTGGCCTGGAGAGCACTGAGCAGTCAATGGCTGGCTGTCACACCTGAGAAGGGTGGCCTGGTGGGCAGACCACAAAAGTACAACAGCAGATAAGCCCTATTTCTTGCCTTTTCTCTTAGGACTTACTGTTGTGATGTGACTTCCACAGGATTCTTTAGTGTAGTTGTTTAAATCTGTTATTCTAATCTTTTCTTTCTTTAACCTTTTAATCTCTTTTCTTTCTTTTCTCTTCCTTAATCTCTTTTGGGTAACTTAAAACTGATGGGTAACTAATTGCTTTGTACTGGGTGCTTTGGTGGAGTGTTTATTCCTTGGTTTTATGTTACCCTTGAAACCTTTTGCCAAACCATTTATTTTCTCACTAAATTAAAAGAAATCTTTTGGGAAAGCATGTTACCATTTCCTGTGTATGCAAATTCAAGATAATAATGAACTAAAGGTTTTGCAAAAGTTTGTTTAAGCAAAACCTTTGGAAGCCTTAAATATATTTTAAAAAGTAATACTTCCAATTGAGCTTGTGGCTCTTGGGCTGGGCTGTTATCTGTTCTTAGACAAATTCTGCCTTTATATAAGGAATGTCATTTGGACTTTGCCTCTCAAAGGAAACTGTAAATAAGGAGGCACTACCAGTTCCATGACAATTTCAAATGATCACTGCTGTCTGTGTAGTATTGAAGCCAACATAAAGCAAATAATTATTTCCTAATTTTTTATCTCCCTTTCACTGTGGTAAACTCTTGAATAGATCTCTGGAACAGCATAAGAGGTCTTAACTACTCTGACCCTTTCCTTCTTTTTTTTTTCATCTAAAACAGATGTTTTCCTGAATGTTTTTCTGTTCAGTTTTTCGTATTCAGTAGAGTCTCTAAAGAAAAAAACCTGAAGCCTCTAGCTTATTGAAATTACTGATGGAGTTATGTAAAAAGTGGTATAATGTTACCTATCAAGAGATGTCAAAAGTCAGTTGGCTGAAGTTCTTGACTGGTGTAGTATAGAAGTTTGTGCACATGATAGAGCAGTTGCCTTCCTTGTTCCTGCAGGAAATGAATCACGTTGTTTTGGTTTAACCCCAGCCAGCAACTAGTCATCACCCAGTTTCTTGCTCATTGCCCACCCCCAACTCCTCTCAGTGTGATGGCGTAGAGAATATGAAAAGTAAAAGTAATAAAACTTGTGGGTCAAGATAACAATAGTTTAATAAAATTAAAATCATAAAATATTGTGTTGAAAATGAAAATAACAAAAAGGTACGTAAATTAAACCCAAGAAAAACAAGTGCCACAGATGAAAAACAGTTGCTTGCCACCAACCAACAAATACAGAGTCTGTTCTCAAGCAGCAGTGCCCAGCCAGCTTTTCCCCTACTTTATATGCTGAATACAATGCCATATTTAACTCCAGCTGTTCATGAGAAGGAAAAATCTGTCTTTGTTGCCTTCCTTCTTCAAGCTCTATCAACTGAGAGTTACAGAAATTTTGGCTGAACCATCTTTATGTACCTCTCTGCAGTTCAGCCCTACCCTAACATCTGGCCCCTGCCCTCTCTTCATTGGCCCTTGTAACCAGGATTTGAGGAACTTCGTGTGCTATGAAGCAGATGATGTTTTACTTTTCTTCACAGTCTCAATTGTCCTCACTGAAGATAGATGTGCTTCATTTGTCTCTTAGCTGCTGTAATTGGTCATCTAACGGTCAAAGCTAATATAACTGGGAAAATCCCTCAGGCAAATAGAGCCTCTGCTAACTCATTGCTCTTATTTTTACCCGTCATAATTGTCTCAGCCTGTTGGTCTGTGACAGCCTCCTCCAGGAACAACATTGCTATCTGGCAATTATTAGACCTGGAAATATCAGAAGACTTCTCCAAGTGCGCAGCAGCAGATAGACACAGAAGCAAAATGAAGGGCAGAAAAGAAACTTTCATAGTTAGTCGAATAGGAGAGCTGATTCTCTTGGCAGCCCCTATTATAGAACCTTCACTCTCCTTTCTGTAACTTTCAAGAGGAGAAAAAACCAAAATTCCAAGTCAAGTTGCTGAACTGGACATAGATATTTAGAATAGTCATGCCACTATATTTCCAAAGCAGCTGCTGAAGTAGTTGTGTTTCATGAAAATTTTATGGAATCTGTTTTGTACTGAAGATATGAGCCATTGCCTAGTAATGAATGCAATCAATAACGCATGTATTGACAGAACATATGAAGATGGACATACCTGTGGTTAAATTTGGAATGGATGTTTACAGCTGGAGAGCTATCCTTTCAAAAGTTTCCTATGGTCTTCTTCATAATAAATCAGGACATTTCTTAGTCAGTTAAAGCCTGAGAAAAAAATGTTATGTAAATTAGTGTTGGTTGGGATTTTTAGTTTTGTTTTAATTGCAGGTGATCACATGTGTGGGAGCCTCTTAGCCATATACGGTCTCACAGATTTCACTACTGGCTCAGATACAGCAATACTAAATTTTGCCAAATCGCAAAATACCTAAGTAGGACAGAATAAGGCAAGAGAATATTGATTTGCCTTAGGCATTCTGTTTAAAGTCCTACAATAGGCAGTGCTTGGAGCATTTGAGGATTTCACATGTTGTCATTCAAAATATAATGTATTTTGACTTTATCATGAGAAAGAATTCTTTTTTTTTTAATGCGCAGAGGAAGGGAAAGAGATGAGAGATCTGTATGCTGTGGTTTTGGTTTTTTTTTAAATTATCTTTGCAAGGAAATCTTATTGTGACCATAGTTTTCATTTAATGACTGCACACTCTGTCTCATCAGTCACCATTATTTCTCTGTTATTTAATACTAGGATCTTTCCTTTTTTTTTTTTTTTTTTTTTTCCTGGCTCAGCAGCTTAGAACTGGGAGTAGTTTCTTCTAATTACATAAAACCACAGATCTTCTCATAAAAAATGTTTTCATGTGAGTATTGCGTCTATAAACACTGTTTTCAAAAGTGACTAGTCCATAAAACATTTCAACATGATATTTTCTAGACTACTTTATTTTTTAAAGTTAAACAAAGCTTTTGAATTTGCTGATTGCATCACTGGTTCTGGGTTAATTTTAATAACTTAAAAATTTTTAAAAATTTTTTTCTTAACATTTGATATATTTTTCAGATAGTTAAGGATATTTTTAAAGAAGCGTTGAGAGGTTATTTGGAATTAGGTTGAAAGTGGAATCCTAAATTGATTTTAGGAAAGAGGAAGGAACCACTGAATAATTTCAGAATCTTGATTGCATCTTGAAATTATTAGCCTCCCAGACCTATATACCAAAGTCATCGTTGAGGTTATTAGTTTACCTTTCAATTAGAAAGGGTTATTTACTGTATTTGATGCATTGCCTGTTTTTAGATGATCATTGCCTTTTGACAATTCAAGAAAATATAAAGGCATAGAAAAAATGTATCAGAAGCTGTCTATGAAGAAATATGCAGTAACATCTTTGCTTCATGTTGTAGAAGATACTAAAATAAGGCTTTAACTTGGACAAATTACATGGTCTGTATTCAGACAGAAATACTGAGCTAAAATTTAAGCATCTATAGCTTTCATTTTTCAAGACACTTCCTTTTTTATAATTACTACTACCTTTTTAGGCCATAATTGCTATTGCCTTTTTTGTTTTCATGTGAAGCAAAATGTAAATGCAAAAAAAAAAATCACAGACAAACAAACAACCCTCAAAAAAACAAAAAAATAAAAAGAAAACAAAAAAACCACCCCCAATACCCACGCCCCAGCATATATGTGCAGAGGTCAGAGCTAAGTAGAGGCTTTGAGCACAGTATGGATTGTCATGACAGCCTCAAGCAATATAAGAAATATTATTGATGAGCAGGCATGCTGAACAAAATTCCAAGGTGAATTGTAGGAACTTAAATATAAGAATACTTTCCCTGAGGTAAATATTTTTATTTCAGGAAAGTCAAGCACACTGTTATTGTGCTATAGCTAAAATCTAAACCGAATTGAATAGGCAACTAATTTTATAGTTTTTGGTATAATTCATTTGCTATTTCAATTCTATCAGGTATCAAAACTTGCATTTACTGACTACTTTGCAAAGACCTGGTAGTAAATGTACTGGTTAGTGCTACCCGTGGTCCCACTGAAATAATTTCCTATTTATGAAAAAAAAAATAAAAAATAGATAAAATTATTGAAGTAAAAACCAATCCATATGGATGTGACAGAAATCTAAAATTTCTAGGACTGTTCACAGGACTAAAATTTTGTTTGTTAAAAAATGCAGGATCATCAGAGTATATGAGTATATTGGTTTTTATTCTATCACTCTCAAAATACTTAATTTAAAGAAGCATTTTAACTTCCCTGTGGAAATAAAATGTTATAGCCTCAATACTGAGAAGTTCCTTAAAGACATGCTGCACTAGATACAGAAACACAAGCTTGTTTCTTTTAAGAAAATGTAAAGGTTTTTCTATTTAAGAGAAATGGATTCTTTCTATAGAAAACATGTTTACATTTAGACTATACTAACAGTATTTGAACTGGCCTTCAGGCATTTAGACTTCAGTAGTACCACAGATATTTGTCTAATTTAACAAACATGTTAACTATAATTCACCTCTGTTTCTGATAATAATGTGGAATTTTCTGTTTACGCTGGTTTAAGGTTTACCTAAATTAGATGACATACTGGAGGGAAAGTGGATAAAATACTAAATTCCTCCCTAAAATATTGTTTCTTTGTCCTGCAGAAGTTTAGTAGTGCCTGCCTCTGGCAAGGTTAGCTTCTGGATGTGTCCCAGTGTTAGGGATTCTGTAACTGCCTGCACTCAGGAATTCATTAGGCTGAAGTGCAGTGAGAGCAATGTGGGTGAATACATATTCTCATATTATTTCTAAATCTATAATTAAGCTGTAATAGGAGATGCAAACTACCTTTTGCTACTGCTGCAAGTGGGTGGGGTGAGGAATGTTATCTATATAAATATGTCTGGATATATTTGTATGTGGTTCTTGCACAGGACCATGAAGACAGCTCATGCTTGCATGAACTATCATGCTTTTATAACTTTCTTCCTGTCATGAACTAGAAGTATGTGGTCACTGAGAAGAACTCAGCTGCTGATGTCTCAATAGGACACAATGGCTCCATCCTTTCTTGCCCCAAGATACAGACCTGTCAGACAAGGCAAATAGAGTTCACACAGTAATGATGTGGCAAATGTAGTATCATACCAGAGCTTCTTGACTCCTAATAGGTATTTCTAGATTATTTGAAGCTGGAAATACTAATTTTTTTTTCTGTGTGAGATAGATGGAGAGGGAGGGAGAGAGTAAGTGAGAGCAAGCCAGCTGTAGAAGTTCTGAGAATCTATAACAAATTAATGAATTTAGTGTTTGAGTAGACCAGAATGGGAAATGGCCATTAGAAAATGTGATGAAACATGAAATAAACAAGGAGTGCACAGTAAAGGATTCTGTAACAAGGTACTGCTGACACTGGAAAGGGAAAAGAGAAAGGGGATTAGGTGGGAATTACATTAATAAAAACCTGTAGAAGCTAATTGAGATGATACAGGAATAATAACTGAGGAGAAGCCAAGAAAGAAGCACCACAGTGCCATGGTAGTTTATTAATATGTGGGAGACAATTTGCCTGAGCTATTAACTTCCACTTGTAGTAAATTCCAAGGGCAGTGAATCCTCAATTAATTTTTCCATAAAGCCTTAGAGATGCTTCAGGGCTTGTCCAGATCATTAGGATTGCTTTACAGGCCCATAACAAGAAGAGGACAATTTTCCAAGTAATCCAAGACAAATTCAGTGCCAGATTAGGGAAGAGCTGAATATTAATTACTCCTAAGTACCAAAAGAATTTATTTTCTTTCATCCAATTCATAAGCAGGTCCAATGTCATAAATGATTTTAAAACACATTTTTGCTTTTCTGAGCATAACAAAGCAGCAATTTCAGCTATGAGTTCTATAGTGGACAGTGATATTAACGTGTGTTCAAGCGGAAAGAAAGGATGTTTTTTCTCTCCATGCAGAATTGCACTTTGCACAGGCTAACAGACAACTGAATGTTTAAGTAACTTGTTATATGTGTAATAAATCAAGTAAATGTTCACCATTGACTGCTCCTAGGCTATGCATGCTGCTGTTTGTCTGCTACATTACAGAGTGACAGAATAATTATTGCTTAGAGTAGCCCTGGGACACTTAGTGTGCCACAGATAATGACACAAACACACAACTGAGAGTTGTAGGAATACTGTTTATTATTAGCTTAAGTTATGATCTGGAGAAAAGACTTCAAAAGAATTTACGGTTTGTCTGAGGTTACCTTTTGAAAGCAGTGACCTTTGGTATATATGGAGACGATTCACAGTTTTCTAATACTTTCACACAGTTCTAGGGTACCCTACAAATGCTGCAGGCTCAAAGGTTTCAGTACTTCTCTTGTCTACAGATACTCTTTCTAGTTATAATTAGCATCCTTATCATCTTGATCACTCTCTTGAGTGATTTCTTCACATTTTACAAGACTATATTGTGAATGTATTTTCCCTTCCTCACCCCTTGGAAAAGACTTAGTGAACTTTGTATTTTTCTGGTGAATACAATGGAATTAAACACTGGTGTTAGCATACTAAGTTTATATCATATTCCTTTAACACAAGGAAACACATTACTTTAACTACAGGAAACTTTCCAAGCATTAACTACTCACAATATTTATGCAAATCTCTACAGTCTGAAATGTTCAAGTAGCCTACACCCAACTCCTGGTTTCAAGTGCTGCTGAAATTTAGGATAATCTGCCGCAGTCCCACACCTGAACTCCTTGTTCACTAGACCTCCCTCCTACTTTAAATAGCAAAGCAGATATTGCTGCTTGCTTGTTTTTTGTTTTGGCTTGGTTTTTTTTGGGGGGAGGGGTTTGTTTGTTTGTTTGTTTTGATACAATGGAATGAAGCTGCATTTGTTTTCTATCTACAGCCAAAGTAAAGCAACCTCCACCAAGGTGGTGTTTTCATTGTGCATTGGACATCAGAGTATACAGAGCCTCCTACTCTTGCTTTCTCCCCTTCCTTTGGTGCTTCTGAAGGAAGATGATCTGCAGGAAGAGGGAAGGAGAAAACAAGAAAATCTTTGAATTTTCAGTGATTATTCACACCTCTTCCATTTGGTTAGAGCTCATAGCAAAGTTACTGCAGCCTGACTTTGAAAGCAACAGCCTTGGGCATAGCAAAACTGCAGTCTGACTTGGAAAGATCTCCCCATATCTCAGCCACAACACGTTACTAAGAGTTAAAGTTCAAGTGGAAAATGTGAGGTAATTCAGCCTATAATGGGCAGATGAAAAGTTATAATTTCCCAAGAAAACAGATTTTCAGTTTTGGAAAGTTGTAAGCTGATATAAAATCATCATCTCCTTGTAATTTGTGGAATGAATTGTCCAGTATTATATTCCAGTTGTATCTCATAGTTTGGTTTCCATATGGCATATTTATAAACATCTCTTTAAACAAATAGTACTGTCAACAAATATTTCTGTTGAATATTTAAGGAAAACAAACAGAAAAGACAGGAAGACAAAGGAATATTGAAAGCGAAGTTATATATTGATATCTCAGATTGATTGATATCAATCGTGGAAATTGTTGGGGGTTTTCCAC
This sequence comes from Serilophus lunatus, assembly GCA_013399895.1. Classification (NCBI taxonomy): domain Eukaryota; kingdom Metazoa; phylum Chordata; class Aves; order Passeriformes; family Eurylaimidae; genus Serilophus; species Serilophus lunatus. The sequence goes on from VXBA01004704.1 coordinate 118,986, forward strand.
TCATAATGACCAAATTCTTCGTAACTACTCTTCGTTTAACTTCTCTGTCGTTGCAATATTTCATTACCAGGTGAACTGGAGAAAACTGAATATATTTATGTTTAAGATTTTTTTAAGCTCACGGAACACAGGTTGAAGTTCTGCATATTAATTTTTGTTCTGAAATTTGAGGGTTTTTTGGAAACTTGGTAGGATATCAGAAAAAGCTCCTATAGAGTTTTGTTTCTGAGCTTTTTTTTGTCATTCAATCAAAAACAATAGCTCAGTATTTATTGAAGTTGAAGAACATTATGTTATTTTATGGTAAATAGTTTCTTGTATGCCAGAAAACAACAACAACAAAAAAGCAAAATACACGGACTGAGTTTTAATATATTTGCACTGCTTTTGCTATTAATAACTAACTGCAGTATATCTAAATGAAATAATCTGCCTTTTTTTTTCTCCAGCATACTTCTTAGGAAAAGGCAATTTTGAACTTCAAACCTTTTGTAACCTGATGTAAGCATGTAGGGAGTTAATTAATGAAAGCATCATTTTCATTTTATGTGTGTAATCTAGTGTTTGCTTTTATGCTCTACATCAATTCAGAGTCCTAGTTTTCTCAATAGTTATGAAGCATGGATGTTATCACATTAACTTTTAATGTAATTCACTGGTGAGGCCACATCTTCAGTATTGTGTTCAGTTCTGGGCCGCTCAGTTTAGGAAGGATGTTGAGATGCTCGAGCGTGCTCAGAGGAGGGCAACAAGGCTGGTGAGGGGCTTGGAACACAAGCCCTATGAGGAACGGTTGAGGGAGCTAAAGTTGTTTAGCCTGGAGAAAAGGAGACTCAAAATTGACCTTATCAGTCTCTACAACTTCCTGAGAGGAGGTTGTCCTCAGGTGGGGGTTGGTCTCTTCCGCCCGGCAGCAACTGACAAAACAAGAGGACACAGTCTCAAGCTGCGTCAAGGAAGGTATAGGCTGGATATTAGGAAAAAGTTCTTCATGGAAAGAATAATAAAGTACTGGAATGGTCTGCCCAGGGAGGTGGTAGAGTCACCATCTCTGGATGTGTTTAAAAAAAGACTGAACATGGCACTTGTGCCATAGTCTAGCTGAGATGTTAGGGTATGGGTTGGACTTGATGATCTTTGAGGTCTCTTCCAACCTAGTTATTCTGTGATTCTGTAACTCAATCCTGGTTTTAGGTCCTGTTATCCTTATATGCATCCATGGGACCAAGCTTTTATGTATACTTTTACACTTTGTGTGATTATGCAATCTATGTAGAAAGCCACATGACCTGGGAAGAAAGACATCATTCTTTTCTGCAATCAGGTTGCGTGCGGACCCTGCAGATGCTATAGAAAATAAATATTTACTCTGTGTAGATGTGAACTCATGCTTTCAGACTTTCCACTTTAAAGCAAGCCTACATATCTCCCAACACTGCAGTTCATAGATTTAGTGGCCTCTTTAGTTTTGAAAGCAGAAGAGATTTTGGATGAAACCTCTCAGTAAGGAAGGTCAACATTTTGAGTGGAAAGTGGGATAAAACACTCTTGTTTTATTGCTGGCAAAATCAGCTTATATAACTCTCTTCTTTGGAGTTCCCTATAAAAGGAAGGATACTGAATTGCCAGTGAGTGATGACTTATTCTGAGGCTTTGTAAGTAGCAGAGATTATGAACTCATGAAAACACTGGTAAGGAAAACAGAAATCCAAACTGCAGTCAGGCACTTTAATTATAGTAAGTTTTATGGGTGGTCCTTATGAGTTGAGTAGTTTTTGGCATATAACAATATACGTTGTCTTTGCCTGCCTTTTCTATGTATATTTATTCATAGATAAACATACAGATGTGCTTACATGCATCTATAGTAATCACCAAGCTGACCCACAGAGTGGTATATATAATACCAGCACTTTGTTAGACATGGACTACTGAAAGTTCCGTTTTGACAATACAGTTGAAGAATACTGAGAGACTCCATGTGATCTTGAGAAATGTTATTTATTATTACCACAAGTTTATATAGGGCATTACAATGCGCTGTGGGTTATTAAATAGTTGAAGGGCATTTTCAAGAAAAAGAAAAAAAAATTAATGAGCAGAAAATACTGAATACATGAAGCTGTACTTTGATTTCAAATCTGAGTTTACACTTAGGATATACTTTAATAGTCTAAACTTGTCATGCAGCCATGGAAGTGGTAAAAGCTTTCAAAAGTAAATATATCAAGATAATGGAAGCCACTTCAACCTGAGCATAATGGATGTCTCTATAAAATGCAGTAGCATATGTCGGATAAAACATATGGAATACGACACTTGCAAAACCATTTAGCAGACACTGTGTACAGGTGTTCAAGGAAGATATAAATATCTCAGTCATGATAGATAAACTGTTACAGAATCAGGGCCACAGTTGTTGCTTTTGCTGTGTATCTGTTAGTGCAAACACACTGGGGAAGGAAGATATCCACATCTGAACTAATTGTAAGCTTGCCAAAAATGTTCTTTGGGAATTCAGATTTAATTGCTTTCTTGAACTCTTGTATAAGGAGTTGTTCTCACTTTGTTTTATGTGTATTGTAGTTGTTAACTATTAGTGGGAATCCTGCACTTAGAGTGCAGGGAGAGTGCCAGTTCACCTGATTTTGGGCACCAAAATCAGCACCACTCCATTGGATGCAGATTCTTAGCTTGTTGCTGGATATGTGCTCACTTCTTACCCATGCAAAGTCCTGCTCAAAGAGTTCTGAGAGATTTTAATTGTTTGTTGTTCACATTGCTGTGACCTCATCATCTTAATATTTGAACTGCTGTTCTTCTGTGTAATGTGGCTATATAAAAATAGCACTGCCTAACTCAGCTGTGTTCCCTCTAGGTATTTGGAGCTGCTGACCAATATAGTGGTATTTTTAGTTTTACTCCTTTTAACCCTGCAGAATCAACACAGGTATGACTATGATCCGAGAGAATGTATTTACTCCACAGATCCACTGAACGTTTCAGATGTTTTTCACTTAAATAATTTTCACCACAGCTGAAAAGAAAGCAAGTCTTCTTTGGTTAAGAATGGATGATGGAACTATGAACAAGTGTGATAAATATACTGAACCAATGCTAAAAATACAGTTAGTTCTCCTTGCTCCTTACTGCATGATTTACAGCTTGATGACTCAAATAATTTTTTTATTACTTTTAGGTTTATTTGGTATATTATAATTTGGGGTTAGATCCTCATTTCTACTGTCTGCAAATCAAAAGACCCACCAAAAAGATCTTCCAGATCTGTCAGTAATACTGACTGAACTACAGATGAGACTCTTTGTCAGTCTTTTGCACCCTCCATTTGGAAAGCTGTCCCCTCTGAGCAGCTGAACACTCTCCATTTGGCATATCCATTTTGCAGTAATAATTCTACTGTAGGATCCTTGCTTATGCCATCAATTAAGGTAAATTGAGAACGCTGTCTATTTCACTGAAGAATCTGACCCAGAGATGCTACACTTTGATACAGTTGTCATTGTGTCACTCAGACAACATTAAATAATGTTGGGTGTCACTGGAGAGAAGCAACGTGCTAAAGAAGTAAGTTGCAACGATCTGACTTGCTTAAATTCAAGGGAAATTTCAGAAGTATGTGATTGTTAACATGAAGCTTTCAGTTGCAGAATCCACATTTGTCCAGATTATTTTAACTCTCACTGACCTTGGCAATACCGCAAGGGGTATATTTTTCTGTGAGCTATTTTTGAATAACCACACTAGTGATTTGAGAACATGATTTTCAATAGCAGACTTACTGATACACTTGTCATTTCTTTCTCTTCAGGTTAATCTTTTAAAAAAATAACAACAGTTATTGTGAAAACTAGTATACGTAACAGCCCGGATACTCTTTTTTCATCCTTGCTTTGTAAGTAAACAAAATACATTTTGATTTTTTCTTAGTGTGTTGGAGCTTAGTGGTCATGGAGGCTGCAGCAATGCAAAAATGTTAAATATGATGGTGATGCCTTAAAGTGGAGGAAAAAACCTTCCAAACAATATTAATAGAGGTAAAAGAAAGTGCAGGTTCTTTAACAAGGCTTCAAGATCAAAAAACACACGTCAACCCTCTTATCAAACCATCTTTATAATATTCATCAATTCTTCTACCCTCGACACATCCTACCAGAGTCCTGTTTCTCCCCTACCACCACCTCTAAAACTGTCCCCTGGAGTTTTTCCAGGTTCTCTGGACCTCTATTTTTCTTGCCTTCTACAGTGTCCTTGCAGGCAGCTTCTGAAAAAACATGGCATCTTTGTCCTAACCTGTTTGTCTCAAAAAGAATGCTGCACACACCTTCACAAATCATAAGAAAGGCCTAACAAGAAGGCCCGTGAGTGAAACCATACAGTCAAGATAAAACCCAAGAAATATGTGAGAAAAATGCCAAGGCATCAGTGGAGGGCCATGAACAAGCCCAATTAGCAATTTCCTGTACATATGAGATCCCTTTTCCCTGCTGTCATTAAGAAAAAGACATTTCTTTGGGACAATAATAAAATAATATCTCTTCCCCTGTAGAAATGCATGAAGGTCTTTTTCCTCTGTATTGTTGTAGGTGGGTGATTCACACAACTACTTCTCAAGGCATGTATTGAAAACCTTGCTGCACTGGAACCCTCAGAAGTGCCTACATGTTTCTAGGCAAGTGCAGGATGTGTACCAAGAAAATCCACAGCAAATACAGTCAATAGAAATATATTTACAGATCGGTATTAATTTTTAATTAATATGTTAACACTTCTGTTGGATGCTTTATAGGATAATCTCTAGAAATTCTTATTATTCAAGAACACTAAGGACCTTGAGTTTTAAAGATGAAATGCATACAAAAGCACACACTTGACATTGCTTTGTACCCTAATATTGCTGAAAACAACTCAAGTTTAGACAATCACAGCTGATGATACAGTAAAGCAGAAAAAATGATATATGGTATGAAAAAGAAGCACAGGAGCTAGAATAAATAGAATAAGGCTTTAAGGAAAGACGAAGAGTGCAAAAAACATGAAAGAGATAAATTGAGAAACCTGACAGGCCATCAACACAACAGTATGGAAAGGAAGAGTGAAAAATGACACTTTGAAGATATGACTGCAACAGCCATAATAAAATGCACAAATGGGCATTCTTCCCATACAGTCTTTCTTCTTCCAATATTTTAGCTCTATATGTCAAGGCCATGTAATTACTGCAGTTTTAAAAAAAGCCCAAACAAATAAGAAAGGCTAGTTAAACTAAAGCCTACTCAAGAATATGATATATCGCTCTCAAATAGAGAATTACAGTGTGTAGCAATTTCATCTGAGTGAGTGAAAGTCAAAAGGGAAAAAATGAAACGAGAAGGAAATGAAGCTAAGTAATTGGAGGAAAAAGAGATGTCATGAATTGGAAATGAGTTTTGCTTTGAGGTGCTGACTCAGATGCATAGCTTTCCATAAAAGCTACAGTAAGAATAAAAATAGACCAGAATTTTAGTATGAATAATAATAAAAGAGACTTTTATTTGCTTCATGTGCTCCAGAAATATCCAATTCTTCTGCTTATGAATAAGAAAATAGAAAATCTGTGCTATCCTTCTTTCAGACTTTGAGCCTTAGACTCAAATCTGAAACCTGTAAATAGAAAATGAAACATATAATACTTGCTCTATTTCTTCTTTATTTATAACTATTCAGATGGATGGTAAAAGAAATGAAATGTAGGTGGAAAAAGGGAAATCATCTGTAGATAGTTTTTATACAGATGATCAAATAAAAAAGTGCCAGACCCTTTCTTTAGGCTTCATTTAATAATTAAAAAAGAACAGTGCAAATGGATGGTAAAGAAAGTAATCAAATACATTGTTAAGGGAAGGTGTTCTACATTAATACTTACTACCTTTTGCTGTTGTCTTCACAATATCAAGACTTTTAATACTGCCTCTACCTCTGAACTATATTTGCAGACTTTGTTTCTTTGTTTCTGGTTTCTGAATCTTCTCTTCTACCATCCTAATCACAGGTCCTATTGCTCAAAAGACTTCAAGACAGATTCATGTTCACCGAGTTATAATAGCAGGTCTCATAGCTGATAACACAGGGATTGTTAATGGAGCCGGCTATAAAGGTGGGGGAGACAAAGCTAGAAATGAAAGAAGTGAGGGAGGAAGAAGGGAAGGAAAAGAGGGCAAAAGAGAAAAAGCCAAACCAAAATTTAAAAATTATTAAAAAAAAAAAAAANAAAAAAAAAAAAAAAAAAAAAAAAGGTGGGGGAAGAAAAAAAAGGAAAAGAAAAACTAGTATCCAGTCAGAAAGTGCAACGACGGGGTCCTCAGGCACAGCAGAGATGAACATCCTCATCTGGGTGTCCTGTTCCATAAAGCATATTATGATGTCGAAGGAAGCAGGGTACCTCAGTCTTTTGTCATTCTTACAAAAATATTTAAGCTGCTTCTTGTCTTTGGTTTTCCTTATAACTGCTGAGCCAAAGAGTTAATTGCTACAAAAGAGATAATCATTCTTCCTTGTTGTTACCCAGAAGTCTTTATGTCGAGAGGCAGCAAAGCTCTGTAACATCTACTGATGAAGTCCACTAATGTCTGGTAGAGCAGAATATCTTACAAGAATTTTTGTCTTTTCTTTCTGATGCATTTAGTAAGGGTGTTTCAAAGTTACTTTTTCCCCATCAGCTCCTGTAAAAGAAGGTAATGCAGGTATCCCCTAAATGCCAGGCAGTGGAAGGACTCAGGAAAAATTTATTTTTCAAAAGCAGGAACGCTGCCTAATGGCACGTGTATGTGCCGGGCATGAAAGAATGCAAAAACCTTTTCCTCTCCTAGTCTTCTTAACAGCGTGCCTTGTCTCCCCCCACCAAGTTTGTCTTTCCAGGGAGAAAAGAAAAAGGCTGAAAGGCTGGAGAAGGAAAGAAATCCAAGCCTAAGCCTCCCAGCTACCAAAAGGTCTCTTGGACAAAAAGAGAAATCCTTACATCAGCCTATCTCCTCTCCATTTCTTGTGCTAGGTCCACTCATCCCTCTAAAGCTCCCATACTATATTTTTATTGTGCCAGGGATTACAGACTGAGATCCACTGTAGGAACATTTCACTTTTGCATTCAGTGCAGCATGAATATAAATGCAGAGAATTTCCTTGAATTGTGCAGAATTACATATGATATTAGTCCAACTGCCAAAAAGTACATGCCTTGGGAGTTTACTTAAAGTTGTGTCCTTCAAACACTGCTTCAGACCTTCTCTGCAAATAGTTTTGGAATAATCTCTTCCTTCGAGATGGAATCAGTGTTCGATGTGATCTTGAGAAATTATTCTTTCTGATGATTTTTTAAAATATCATGTAAGGGGAGAAAAAAAAGAAAAAAACCAAAATTGGAGTAATAATTGTCTAGAGTGACAAAAATTTTAGTGATATAAAGTTTTTATGTTATCTGGTAAGTGGAAACAATTTCTTCATTGGTTGATATCTTTTCAGTATGTATGTCGTCTTATAGATATCCATTATAGCTGGGTATTAGAATTTCATTAAATCAGTCATTCACTGGGAAACACAGCTCAGAGGCAAATCCACCGAATTGTTATTGTCCCAAATAAGAGTGACAGAGCATTCCGAAATGTGAAGACAGCTTATAAGCATTTAGCATAAAATCCAGTGACAAAAAGTTGCCTTTCCCAAAAAAATGAGGTGCTGGAGCCCTGCAGAATCACAGTTCTATTTTTGGCTCACTTGGAACAAGGATTTGAATTTATGTATCCTGTACAGAAGAACACCTGAAAAAGCAGGCCATGAAGTCATTTTTATGCTATCCCGTTGCCCCATGAATATTTAAATAGTCTGTGCAGAATATTATGGCTCTGACAGAAAAGGCTGAGGGAGAGCTACTCTACCAAAATACCTGAGACTGCTTCAGTTACCTCTGTGTGCTGTAAATGGTCAGATCCCTACATCAACAAAGGTCTTGACCCTGTGCCTTTCATAATTTTACATGAATCCTCTGAGCACTGGGTTATTAGATAAAAATATAAAATCAGGACTCATTTTGCTTATCTAAAATGTGGCTTCTCTTTTCTTTTATCTCGAATATGCCAAAATAAAATATTCTGTTTCAGACTGAACAAAGTATTTTGCACGAGTCCCAAGTGGCTAGGTTTTCTTTTCAGCAAAAATGAAAAAGAACTATGCAAACCAGGATGACCTAAAATGAAATATTTATATTTCAATCCAGCATTCATATAAAAGGATACATCTCTTGAATGGCTTTAATACATAGGTCTGATTTGAAGAGCTGCTGAATATCTTCTCTCTGACTTTTGCCTAGGTACCAGTAAAAGCTGAAATACATTGTATCTTTGAAAATCACCTCTGGAACATTTAAAAGTTGGAGGACCAAATGTTAGCAAATTTAAGTAAACAAAGAGTTAGGCTAATTTACAATAGAAAGAGCTCTGTATAGTGTTTGTTGCTGGGATCAAGAAAGTATTCCAAGGTTTTAATACCCCTTGTTTTCATTTTATACAGTAAATGAAGAAGGTTAATAATTCCCAAGTTAGCCCATGGCTGGTACTTATATAGTGAAAGTGAAAGAGAAAAAGGCACTGTGGCTTTTGTACTTCTAAAGTAATTACTCAGTATTAATCCCACAGGTATCTGAGACAAGTGCCTTGCACAGGGAAAAAAAAAAGAAAAAGAAAAAAGAAAGTGCCATAGCTGTCACAGAGCAATTTGAATGTTAAAATCAATATACCTATAAGATAAATTATGCCTTCAGTTATACCTGAGTCAAAGTTTTACCCTACTGCTTTGTTTTGTAGTTGCACAGAAATAGAAATAAATTAGAGTGTGTATGTCAATGCAGTTTATTGCATATTACTATAACTACTCAGGGGACAAAAAGTATCTACCCAAATATAACCTACTGGACACCCTAAATTCAAACCAGTGTATAGATGGCACTGAAGAATATGGCATAAATTAGCAACTAGTCTTGGAGAAATTAATGTAATGCAAAAATTAATAGTACTGGCACAGGAGGTGTTGCAAAGATCATAAGGGAGCAGGTGTAAGTGCTGGACATGATTTTAAAATTTATGCAGTATTAAGTAGATTTTTTATGCAGACTTCTGTACTTTACTATAAGACATATATGTCTCTCCTCATGACACTTTGTCTACCCGTTGTATACAGAGGAAGGGTTACACTCTTACATTTAAGTATGAAGAAGGTACTGAAGTAAACAAAGGATAACGCTTAGGATCTAGTCCTGCAAGTACCAATCTATCCATCTAGTGAGAACCTGTTCATCTGTAGACAGCACCGGGAGGTGCAGGTACTGCTGAAAAAGATTTTGGAATTCAGGAACACAAGAGAATTGATGTTAATGAAGGTGTCAACTTGAGTGTCTGACTGCTGCATAAAAGCAAAGCACAACTGCTTAAATGTCCCGGGTTAAAGCCTTGTCTTATAAACCGTGTTGGACAAATATGAGACAGACTCTGCATGTGATGTGATGTTAGCATCATCAGAAAAGAAAAAGTCTGAATAATTGAATCTAAAAGATCAGAAGAGAACTACTTTAAAGCGCTCATGACTTTGTGGATGACTTTGAAATGCAATCTGTTAGGACATAAAGTTGCATAAATACTTCTAATCAAATAGAGCTTGTGTATGTCTTCCTTGATTTTTCCTAATTAACAAAGGAAAATTGAATGAAGATTTTAATAAACCCCAGACTGTCTCAGCTCTTTCCTTTATACTAAAAAGGAAATCAAGATAGATGGAGAAAGTGAAGACACCCTCAGTTCCTTTGCTTTCACAACAATATTTCCTTCACTGTGTCTTATTTGGTTCCAGATATTTGAGCATGGGTCTTTTTTCTGATGTCCTGTGTTATAGTTTTGATTCTTTCTATCCGGTTGCTTCTCTTTTTAATATTTTTTTCTATTTTCCCCTTCCCTACCTTTGCCACTACAGAGATAGTTGTTGGCATTCCTGAATATAAAAGCTATTTGCTAGCTGCAGTTTGCAATGGAGGTACTAGTTAAGTTTGTCAGAATTTCTGTCTAGCAGCCTAGCATTAAAGATGCATTACTAGAGGCATTACTGGTCCTCAGACTCACTTGCTTTGAAACACGCTAAAAAAACATGGCCTGAATCCTGAGACTATTATATAGCAGTTTGGTGAAGAGGCATTGGGAAGAATATACAGCTCCATAGCTTCTCAGTTAGGAACAAAATACTTCGTTCCTGTCAGATCTCCCTTGAGGTGCTTATTACTGGCAAAGGCAATGATGAGAATGATGTGCAGTTATTCTAGAAAAATAGAAGGTGATGTTCTTGATCGCAAAATCATAGGATCACAGAATCAACTAAGTTGGAAAAGACCTCTGAGATCATTGAGTCCAACCTTTGACCTAACACCACCTTGTCAACCAGAGCATGGCACTAAGTGCCACATCCAATCTCTTCTTAAACACCTCCAGGGACTTTGACTCCACCACCTCCCTGGACAGCCCATTTCAATGCCTAATCACTCTCTCTGCAAAGAACTTCTAGTGTCTAACCTAAATCTCCCCTGGCGCAGGTTGAGACTGTGTCCTCTTGTCCTACTGCTGGTTGCCTGGGAGAAGAAACTGACCCCCACCTGGCAACAACCTTAATTTGAAAAAAGCCAAGCTAATTTTAAAATAAACTCCATGATCTTGGGCAACGCTTTCGCAGGTGATCATGTGAATCTCCTATAAGATCGCCTCATCTTTTTCATGGGTTGGTAAACCTTAGTGAGTTAATTTAAACTCTGTCTCTTTGCTATAATTAATTTTTTTCTTAATCTCTTATCTCTTCTATTGCCCACATACATACAATGGAAATATCATTTGACCTGTCTAAATGTCCATCTGTTTTTATTAAAGCAGCACTCCCTTGGGGTCCTCTTGATGCTCTTGTCCACTTGATGCTCTAGCTGGGGGACTGGAAAGATCCCTGGATGAGAACATTTAGGCTAACTAGCATAACATAGAAAAACCACATTCAATTTATTCATAATAAAGATGACACTGTTATGACTTTATGTGCTTTTCTAGAATTCCTAACTTTATTTGCACTTTTGGAGATCTATGTAAAATGGTCATTTCAGTCCAGTTGTTCTTTTGCATTCCCATCGGCCTTTCTCCTTCTCTTTTAAGGTCTGTAAAATAATGTGTTTTTTGACAATAAAATCACTACACTGGTTTGTAGGTCATGAATTTTCAGCTGCCAACTAGGCATAACACCATTTTTGAGTATGTTGCTATTGCACTATTGTTTATTTTTGATTTATAACACACAGAATTAACAAGGTTGGAAAAGACCGTAGAGATCATCAAGTCCAACCTTTCCCTAAGTTAACAACCTAACCAACACCAATCCATCATCTAAACCATCTAAACCATCATCCAACCTATCCTTAAACACATCCAGGTATGGTGGCTCCACCCCCTCCCTGGGAAGCCCATTCCAGTGGGAGATCACTCTTACTGTGAAAAAGTTCCTCCTGATATCCAACCTAAACCTCCCCTGACGCAGCCTAAGACTGTATCCTCTCGTCCTGTCACTGGGAGCCTGAGAGAAGAGACCGACCCCCGCCTGACTACAACCTCCTTTCAGGTAGTTATAGACAAATAGTTATAGTTACCCTTTCAGATAGTTATAAGGTTGCTCCTGAGCTTCCTCTTCTCCTCTTCTCTCTGCTCCTCTTCTTATGACTGTTTCTTCCCTGAAAAATTCAAAAGCTCAGCTTTGTCCCAGTGAAAAATAGGGAAATTTCTAAAATCTCAGTCTGGAAAATTTTTTCCTCGCTCATTTCTATTTTTACATAAAATTTCTTCCACTTTTAAGGTTTTGGTGTCAACTAATCTGAGATCAAAGGCTCAAATAACCTACTGACACAAGTATTGCCAGATCTGCTAAGCCTACCAAATGCGAAGCTGAAACCACATGAGTGGAGACCCAAATGAAGCTCTAGACCCTAAATGAATATTAGAAAGCAAAAAGTACTGTTGGCAAATCTGTATTATCTTACTTGTCACCTTGATCTCCTCTTCCTCAGAGGTGAGATGTTTAATCACAATAAATCAAGGAGTCCACCACAATGAATGAAAAAGCCAAAAATGTTTCACCATTACAGCTGAAAAAATTCCACTTGAACAGCTAAAACAAGAAATGTGAAGACAAGCAGTGCGTACATGGCAAATAATTTGCTATGGTAATATGTGTAAAACAAAATAATTATGTTTTTATGTATATTACATAGGTACAGAATGAAATGAATAACATTTATTGCCTGTAGACTTTATATATGTAATACCAAAAATAAAATTAAAAAGAAAACACTTAATAGGGACGTCTCAATTTGGTTGGTAGCTTTACTTATTTTACAGAATTTCAGCAGTGAAGTTTTAAGAACAATTCAAACATCTTTATGTGGGAACCTGTGCCTCATCTTAATCTAGCTATGACTACAATTGTAACATTTTGTCAGTATCTGAATAATGATAAAACATATTGTCTACTTGGACTATTTCTTCTATTCTTTTGCCCTTGAAAGTCCCTGAGTCCTCTAATTTCTGCTTAGCCTAACTAAAGCTAATGTATCAAACCTGCTTTCAAGTGACTCAGACAGTAAACTGCTACTTATGTTCATTACTTATTCTATCTCTAATAATTATATTCAGTTATAGAAAGTACTATACCTAGGCATACAGAGAGTATTACTGCTGACCAGGAAAAGTAAATATCATCCATACAAAACATATATCTGGACTACTGAAGTATTAATTCACTGCAGAATTAACTTTCCCATGATTTCATAGAAGAAAATAATCCCTTTCACCTTGGCATGAGGAGGGAAGGATCAGATGGAAATTAACAGCAGAAATCTGAGACCTGTCTAGGTTCCATATAAGTATTTCATATTTGTACTAACAGTACGTGGAGAAGAGAGAATATGTTCACTTGCTGGTCCTTACTGGTAAAACTTCAACAGTTCCAGCCCTGTAAGACTAGTAAGGACTCCTATTGCAAGGAAGATTTACTCACAGGGAAGAAGGAGCAAATCGAGGAAAACTTAAACAAATTGGACATACATAAGTCCGTGGGACTTAATGGGATGCACCCAAGAGACCTGAGGAAGGTGGCCACTGTCATTGCAAGATCATACTCAATTATCTTTAGAAGGTCTGAGGAACTACCAACTGATAAATTGTTGTTTCAGGCCCTGGGAAAGTGAGAGAGGAAATCTTCCTGGAAGCCATTTCTGAACATATAAATGTCAAAAAGAAATTGAGCCTAGTCATCATAAATTTATGAATTTATATTTTTGACCAGCTCAATAGCCTTCTATGATATAAAGACTAGCTCCGTAGACAAGTTCTGGCAAGCATGTGACATCGTTTATCTTAATTTCAGCAATGCTTTCAGCATAGTCTCAAATGACATTCTCACAAACAAACTGAAGTACAGACTAAGTAAGTGAACAGAGATAGACTGAAAGTTGACTGAATCGGACAAGAAAAACAAACCTAGACACCATCTGATATAAAATGGTAAACCAGACCCTGAAGTAAAGAAACTAACACTAAACTGCCAGGCTGAAAGGCTTTCAATCAGCAGAACAAAGTCCAGCTGGAGGCCGGTCACTATTGGTGTGCCTCAGTGGTTTGTAGTGGGGAAATGCTGAATGCTTATTAAGCTGACCAAGGGACAGGAATGGGCTCTTGCATTAAAGATCAACAGCCTCCTGGCTTCATTCAGAGAAGTCTTGCCAGCAGGATGAGGGAAATAATCATGCCCCTCCACTTAGCCCTGGTTAGACATGTCTGGAGTGCTGGGCGTAGTTCGAACTCCCCAGTGCGAGAAAGACATGGATTGATTCTAGAAAAGGGCCACATGAATTTAGTTACTGGAGGTTCTGTCACACAAAATAAAACAGAGAGCTGAGTCTATTCAAAAAGGCTCAGGGGGATTGTGTCAATGTGTAAAAGTATCTGACAGGAAGAAGCAAAAAAGACAGTGCCATTAGAAACTGTTAAAAAACAGTTCTTCATCCAGAGGGTGGTTGGGCTCCCCAACAAAGGCTCCCCAGAGTCGTCACAGCACTGAGCCTGATAGAGGTCGAGAAGTGTTTGGACAATGTGCTCAGGCACGTGATGTGACTCTTGGGAATGGTCCTGTGCAGAGACAGGAGTTGAACTCAATGATACTTGTGGGTCCCTTCCCTCAATATATTCTGTGATTCTTCTCACTGTTGCCCAATGTCAAGACAAGAGGCAATAGGCATAAATGGAAATAAAGTTACATCCCTTTAAACACTGGAAAAAAAATGCACTGAAATTTGAATTAGAATACGTTTTCTGAGAGAATAGTCAAATACAGGTTTCCTAGCGAGGTTTTAGAGTCTCCATCCTTAGAGATATTAAAAACACAACTAAACATGGTCCTGATGAACACTTGAGAAGGAGGTTGGCCTAGATAATCTGCAAAGGTTCCTTCCTGTTTCAACTATTCTGTGATACAACAACAATATCAATTTCAAAGAGGATGCTGGCTCTTTTAGGGCTTGTATGGACACATATATGTGAGGCTTTGACCCCAGCTAGACAAACAGTTAAAATCTAAATTTTATTTGATCTTAATTTGAAAAATTATATCTTCTTAGGAGATTATTAATATGCAATACATGTAGTTTGTAAATTCTAGGAATGGATTAGCAAAACTATGTGTTCTATGATGTTTCTGTTTCCTAATTTGGTCTTAGACACTGCCTAAGAACTGTTTAACAAAAATTAAGAGACTTTCATCTTCATCTTCTGTCTTCTTTAAGCCAACAATACCAGCTTTCAGAACTGTTGAAGCAGACCTTCACTATTTGCCAGGATTTAGTAATCTTTACCAAAGTTCCTCAGTATAGAAAGGCTTTTACTACTTGTTTCTATGCCACACATATTTCCTCCCACCTTTGTTTGTTATTTTTGCTTTCCCTGTAAGATTATATTTTCTTTATACGGAAAGCATAATATATAACCTAGTATATTTCCCCTTCCTTTCACACACACACTATTTTTTTTTTGTGTGTGTGTGTGTTTGAAGGCTGAAAGCAATGTATTCATCTGAACAGCTGGGTAACTTTCCTGCTACATGCAAATCAGTTTGAAAAGTAACAAACCTCAGGAGAATGTGACGAAAACCTACAATAACTCAAATTGTAGATCTGATAAAAATCTCTCACTGTTTAGAAAACAGTGTTCATTGTCTTTTATTTTTAGAAAATTCATTACAAGAACTTAGAACAGAGATGCATTCTTTTGCCTTGTGGCATATCCAGAAATTCCATTTTTATCCTGTAATTCTATTCATTTGGGAACATGCAGTGAACCAGCAGGACAAGGCTAATTTCAGAAACATGGCAATGACAAAAAAAAAAAAAAAAGCATTTTCCATTTTTCTATTAACTTGTATTCTTGTTTTTATAATATTGTAAAAGATATAATTTTGAAATGAGCCTTGGCTGGAAAAAATTAAAACTGAAAAAAATAATACTGCATTTTAATGCATAAAGTTTGATTCAAATATGGAAATGCGTATGGAATATGGACTTTCTCCTTGTTGGAAAACAAACATTATGAAATTAAAAGTTACATACAGAGAAGTTTGGAATGATGAATTTAAATTTGTTCTCATCATAACACTGAAAATGACGCAATTTCCCTGAATTAACTCAGTGTAATTTGAATATGGATTAGAATTGTGACAAGTCAAAAACTGAAACTAATCTGCCAAACAGTCATTGTTATCAAGAAAAGATTTTACTGGGCACAAAAACCAATTCATTAGTCTCCATAAATATTGTTATTTTCTAAAAAAATCCAGACACTAGGGATTGATCTTTCTATTTATTAATGAATGCATTCTCCTCTTTTCTCAGAAAGGACCACGAAGAATTCTGAATGAGAAATCAAGATAATCTAGTTTGAGGGTTCACTGTCCAAACATATATATAGGATTGTAAATTACATGATAGGCTACTTTTTTCTACTAATGCATATTACTAACTCTTGCAAATGTGACACAGCTTGTAATTGTAGCTGTGTTCTTCTAGGTAGGCTTTAAAAACTAAACTATTTCAGTCACTGTTATTGTAGCCATTAATATCAATGCTAAGTGTGAGGAATTGAACATCTTAAGAACTTTTGAAATATGGTTAGCACTTGTTTAAAGAAATATGTGTTTGAATGTTTGATAAAGAAATGTATTTATAAATGTAATTAGATTTCTGCAGGGAGAAATTCTGCAGGTATATAGAAATGAAGCAACCATGTTCTTTCATTTAATTTATCTTGTTAAAATGATAGCTCTAACTTCTTCAGGATTATAACCTTTCAAAAATTTGAAACATTACATGATGATCCAGCCAAAATAAAGGGGAAGAGAAGAACTGGGACATTGTTAGGAACCTACTTATTAAAATTGAAATCATTATTTAAAAAGTTGGTTAATCATTATCACTAATATTGAGTGCTGTGTTTTATCCAGAGCAACTAGTGTAATAAATATTCATGGTGCAGACTGCATCTCTGAGCTTTGCATCACAGTGATAGCACATTTGAGTTGCAAAATTGCAAAACTAGACTACATTTTTTCACAAAAACTTCTGAACTATGTTATCTTTCTGCAAGAAGTTTTCATTCAGGTTTGCTTTTATTAATAGCCTAAATTTACTTGAAAATATGATATTTAGTTTTCATAGATGGAATAGATGTATTTTTAAGAATTACACCTTTATTGCTCTTTAGTGCTTTATGGTTTTAAAATCACATTTCCTGTAACCTCAATGTGTCTGAAATTCTTTTGATTATGTACTACCTCTCATTTCTCTGTAAAACTGGCAATCTGACTTTTACTGCTCTCAAGTACAGGTACAGAGTCTAACTCTATTATTCTTATTCTCAAGCAAATAGACTTAACACTGAGCTCATCGGCACTAATACCAACACATCACATATTCAGAGTCACACATCTCACGAACTTAGGATGACTTAACACTGCTGATCTCTTAGTTAAGATTTTTTTGGTAGAGGTGAAGTCCCAAACTGAGATTTGTCATACATTCACATTCTCTGTGGAACAGACACAGAATTCCATAATATGAACACAAGCACAGGCAAGCAGAAACAGCAGTGGATTTATAAACAAACTTCCACAAAGGCAGTGGAAGAAACTTGGTTCAGTCTGCATGACTTGAGTCCAGTTTTGTGTTACCATCATTTTCTTAAAGGCTATTTTATGGAAGTCTCATTTAACTACTTTATTATCTTACATACTTTGATAGTTGTGTTTGTCTTTCTCGTGATTCCTGAGATGGATGCTCAGTCTGAGGCCACTGTATCCCTGTTCCAACATTTCATTAAACTCAACTAAAGACCGACATGCTTCCCCACTTTCTGCCTCTTTCACCTTCTTCAGGAGAAAATAAAAAAACATGACATTTCTAGACAGTGATTCAATTTCCAGTGGTATTATTTTATTAACTAAATTTAGGCTGAGAGAGATCAGATCTTGTTGATTAAGGTAGAAGAGAGGTGGTTCTTTGAAAATAAGTGGCTAGTGAATGACTATATACTTATACAGCATATAGTAACTACATAATTAGTCAGAAGCAGAAATATGATACAGTTCTGCAAAACGTTTCATGTTGGAAAATGATAATATTCTGGCAAGAGTCCCCTTAATGACAATGTATTCCATTTCACTGTAATTACACATTTGCAGTGGTATTGCCTAAGCTCATGCCTGGGGATTTTTTAAATAGTAGTGCATGTTCAGTCACAGGGTTAGGGGAATTAATCTCACTTTGTTGAAAAATGAATACTCAAAGTTTAAGATATTCAGCCTTCACAGACTATGGAGAGATAGGACCAGTCATATCACCAGTCATATATATCTCAGCATGAGACCAACTGCCCTTTGAAAATGTAACTTTTCTCCCCAAGAAAAGGAAAAATTTGCTGAAGAGATCTTTGGGCAACTAGCTTAAGTGCAAACTACCAACGTTAGATGTCTATACAAAGTGAAATACATTCAATAGTAGCTGTTTTTACCCCAAGAGCTCATAAACTCAGGGTGGATTTAAAAGCACATAGAAGTAAGATTTGGGCTCCAGATATGTTATTCCCACAATAATAATATTCTCTTTGCATGAGAATACAAAGGCATAGTACACAAAGACATAAAATTGTGGGATACAATTTATAACATAGTTGTCAATTTATGAGGACCAGTGCTGCATAGAATATACAGAATATAGACCTTTCAGATTTTTACACAGGGGTTGCATAGGAAATGAAGAAAATCATAGGATCATGGATTGGTTTGTGTTGGAAGGAACCTTAAATTTCACCTAGTTCCAAACACTCTGACATGGGCAGGGACACTGCCGCTAGACTAGGTTGCTCAAAGTCCCATCCAACTTGACCTTGAGCACTTCCATGGGTGGGGCATTCACAACTTCTCTGGCAACGTGATCCAGTGCCTCACTACACTCACAGTAATCCAGTGAAAAAATACTAGAAGGAATTTTATTTTTAAAGATTTTGTTTTTATTTTAATTTATTTTTCACTAAACCACCATGAAAAACAAAAGTATACATTAGGTTTATATTCCCTGTTTCCATACTTGCACTTCAAAGATACATTTTACAGAAGAGAAAGCTAACTTATTAAAACTAACTCTGCCACCTGCCCTTCACTGTAGAGCATATTCTAGCTCCTAATTTGCTGTTGAGGTAGATTTAGTTTGTTTGTACATATTTTTAAATGGTTGTCACATTTCTGTACACCTAAATCCTTCACAGTTCATCCTAGTGAGAAAAGAGGAGGAAAAGTGCAGCCAAGTTGCCTCTGCAAACTGCTGAGAGGAAGTGTATTGGATTTGCGTGGAAGGGTTTTGGCAGCTAGGGACTGCAGCAGTGGCTTCTATGAGAAGCTGCCAGAAGCTTTCCCTGTGTCCAATGAAACCAGTGCCAGCAGGCTCCAAGATATATCTCCTGCTAGACAAGGCCAAGTCCACCAGTAATGGCAATAGTATCTCTGGGATATTGAATTTAAGAAGGGAAAAAAGCTGCTGCACAACAGCAAAGAGAGGGACGAAAATATGCGACAGAAACTGCCCTGCAGACACCCGGGTCAGTGAAGTAGGAGAGGGAGGAAGCGTTCCAGGCATGGAAGAGGGATAGGCTGTCCTTCTGCAGTCCATGGAGGTCCGTGATGCCGCAGATATCCACCTGCAGCCCATGGAGAACACACTGGAGAAGGTGAATGCCTGAAGGAAGCTGTGACCCTGTGGCAAGCCTGCAGGTTCTTGCAGAACGTGTGGCTCCATGGAGGGAGGAACCCATGCTGAAGCAGTTTTGCTGGCAGGACTCATGGCCTCACAGGGGACCCACACTGGAGCAGTCTGTTCTGAAGGACTGCTCCCTGGGGAAGGAACCCATGCTGGAGCTGTTCATGAAGAACTGTGTAGCCTGTGGGAAGGACTCATATTGGACAAGTTCATAGAAGACTATCTCCTGTGGGAGGGACCCAATGCTGAAACAGGGGAAGAGAGTGAAGAGTCTTCCCCCTCTGAGGAGGAAAAGGTGTGATGGAGCGACCACAATCCCCATTTTTCCATCTCCCATTGCTAGTGTGGAGGACAAGAGAGAGAAAAATCAGAAGTAAAGTTAAGCCTGGGAAGAATGAAGGTGTAGGAAAAGGAGTTTTAAGTTTTGCTTTTATTTCTCCTTATCTTACTCTACTTGCTTGGTGAAAAAATTAAACTAAATTTGTAGGGAAATGTGTCTTTGGGGGAACCCGGGTAGCCACATAAATTCTCTAAGTAAAGTATGTTTTGCCCATAATTGGTGAGTGATCTCTCTCTGTCCCTATCACGACTCATGAGACTTTTACTACATTTTCTCTCACCTGCCCAGCTGAGGACAGGTGTGATAAAGTAGTTTTGGTGGGCACCTGGTGTCCAGCCATGGTCAAACCACCACCAGTGGCTTTTGAGTGACCCAGTTGCTGTGGAACAGAATTCTGTTGGTTGTGATGAGGTTTGAAGGGTCTTTATAACGGGAAGAGTTTGGATGCCATGATAAGAGAGTGAAATCCTCTTTATGATGAAAAAATTATCAAGAGTGCCATTTATTTAGGGTTAAAATAGCTCCTTGGGAATATCTGTTCCTGAGCAACAAAGTCTTCTGGCTCAACTAATGTTTTTTTGACTAGACTAATTTACCAAAGGAGTTTATTGAATCAGATTCATTGTGTTTCAAGATCTTTGGACTAATGCCTTGTTTGTTTACCATTTTGAACATAAAATACACCAGCTGCATGCAATAATGAAAACCCTCCTGGATTTTCTAGTTCCAGACTAACGTGGAAATTCGGAAACAAACAAGGTGGGGGGAGAAGTCTTTTTTTCCCCCCAACAAACTGAATTAAAGTACTTAAAAAATAGGAAAAAAAAGCCAAAAAACAAAAACCACTCCTAAACAATGGAAACTTGACCACATGTCAGAAGCTTCATTAAGAACCAGAAATGAAGTGGCTTGTCAACAAATATTGGCAATTTCCTGGTGGAAGTGATACTGAATTAATATAGTAATTGATATAGAATTTGGTTTAACAGATAGAGGCATGTATAGATGAATACTCAAATTAAGTAAACTGGTAAACGATAAATTGATTTTAATAAATGTCCAGGAGTTTTATAAAGATTCAGGAAGCTGATAGAGTCTTTGGCTATCTGCTGAGTTCTGGCATTTTAATATATAAACATAGGATCTTTGTGTTTCAAATCTGAAGAGAAGAAATTCACATGGATACTGGCATTGACTCCTGCTGATTCTTTTGACACTACAGCACTTAGAGTTAAGCCAACCTCCCTGCTGCTTTGCAATGCAAACTGAATAGAAAAATTAAGGGTACATTACCACCAGCATGCATGATATTGTAGACAGTCTCAAAATCTGCTCCTGTACACAAGATCAAAGCATTTTACTTTCAGCGGATGTAACAGAAGGCCATTATGGACGCTTGCCTAATGAACCGTGCCCAGCTCCATAAACCATATCCAATTATGTGGGTTTTGAGAATACCGTGCAGAAGGGTCCGCCACAAAGATCAAGATGGGATTTTTCTCCCAGTAATATTATTTTTTATCTCTGGTATCCTGACCAGCCCCAAACTTGAATTACTCCAACAAGCTGAGTAGAAAGTACCAGTTCTGAGTGTGGCGATACACTATGACACATGCAGTGCTACACTTGTGGAGGCCACTGTCTGAAACAGGCTTCCCACTCCTTCCCAGAGAATGACACCTCCAATTTATCAAAATCACAGTGGGAATGTGGAAGCCACTGTCTCATCCCTAGACTGCTTTTTTGCTGAATAGTTTTCTTGTAATGCTATGGATTGACTTCTCTGCAGTATTCTGTTTCTACAGTAGGCACTTGTTAGAACTTCCCTTTTCTACAGAGCAGATAAAATAGTTTTGAAGCATGCAGGTGTGCATTCATGGAAAGCCTTTACACAGGTAACACATGCAAGACATGTCATGGACTGTTCTTCTCTCTGAGCTGTTTTAGACATTTTGGGGTTTTTACCTCAGCAGGGGGGACTGCTAATCAGTTTTTCTTCTGTAAGAAATATGATCAAAGTTCAGAGTTAATTTTTCCAAGCAGTTGAATGGGCAAGAGTAGCGTTCTGAAAGGGGCCCACATTTGCTCTCCTTGTACCAATTTCAGGTTCACTGCACACTGACAGGCTCAAATCTACATGAGAATGTGGCCTTGGCAGCTTGCCCCAGCCTACCAGGGCTACATTGCTCTGGCATCATCTCGTCTCTGCAACCAGAGCATTGTTCTGGGCTGGAAAATCTCTCCCTCCTGCTGAGTAGCAACTCCACAGTAGCCCATGAATATCGTTCCACCAGTCAAACTCCCTCTGCAAATGTTGTCCTGCGCTACCACACACTCCAAAAGTTTGCAATCCCAAGATGTGCATTAGTCTACCCATAGCAACTGCTTGAGAATTGCCAGTTCGGAAACAAGCCAACCTGTAAATAGGACTCCATTATAGAGCTTCATATTTTTCCATTGCTGTGCCATGGACAAGAGAGGCTTTCAGAAGATGCTGACTGCAGAGTGTGGAGCTGTGCAATACACCATCTTCTCCTTTATGATAGTAAAACTTTGGTTTTAGTCAAGTAATTGTTCATTTCTGCAGTGAAGTTGGAGGCTACAAAAGTGAAGCTGCTTGAATTCTTGGCATATTTGAGCATAAAGAGAGTCAGACAGTTTCACCACACATTGACTGATTTCAAGGTAACAATGCCATTTTTAATAGATTTGCCATATGAGAGGTTTCCTTTGAATAAAATTGATCATTTGACTATTTCATCGCAGTTCAATGTTAGCTTCACACTAAACCTCTGATTTGTAGTTCAACATAGACATTATTTGTTCCCTCCAAAAAGGTAACTGGTTTTACTTTCCTTAAGTATGAAAACACAAGGACTATGCATTCTACAGGAACTTAAAAAAAAAAAAAAACAAAAACTATACATTTTAAAGAAAAAAAAAAAAAAAAAAAAAAAAAAGGCCTTTATGAATTTTGAAGTCAAATAAATGTTTCTGGTGGGGTGGATCTTTTTGCCTATTTGTCTTTTAACAGTTACCAAAGTTTTGAGAAATTCTGTTAGATTATCCCGAATAAACATTTTTAATAATACTCTGGTGTGGTGTGAAGGATTAGAAAGGTAACAAGGGGCAATTATTCAGCCATAATTAGGTGGTGACGCCAAGAAGAGGAAAAGGAGAAACTGATGGAGCTTTTAAAATTTCGAGTTCTTTGGGAATCACTCTTTTAGGACACACAAATCTGTGCTGCTAGATTATATTATGCATGATGTTCATATGTGTTCGTGCATGACTGTGTGTATACCTCAGTGATGCTTGTGGGTCCCTTCTGGCTCAGGAAATTCTGACTCTATGATATGTATGTATACATAGAGCTGTGTCAGAGTATAATATTTAGTATGTTTTTTAGTTTCATCATTCGAATATGGATGCTTAACGCAACTGTGTAATGCATTCTGCTATGATCCATGTTCATATGCATAAACTGTATGTTTCCTGATGAATTTAACTTTTCATTTCCTTATAAAAAAAAAAAGTTGGAATGAGACATTTGATTTTACTTTAAATTTCATTGAATTCTGTCCTAAAAGGGTGACAAATGCCCAGATATCAAATGCCCTCAAATAAACTGTGTAGAAATAATAGGCTTTCATTTTGTAAAGTAACATAATGCTTTCCTCTTGCAAGATGAAGAATGAATGGACCATAACGTGTGATATAGACATGAAAATTCTTTTGTCCACTCTGACCTTTCTGTAGAAAAATTACATGACCCCTCTGTAGTATGTGCTTTGTTTTCCATATTTGCATTCAGAATTTGGAATAGAGAATTGACTTTTTGCTAATTCTCAGGACAGCTTTTTAAAAAAGGAAATGGCTAATTATTTACTTGAGAAAGATGGTTTCAGAGAATGTACAAAGTCATGAATATTTAGCAAATCATAGCTTTATAATGTCTTGGATGTCATCCAGATATTTTTTAATATTAACATATTAAATTAAACAATGCTCTATTAAATTTAAGATAAGCTTGTTCCAGAACTTTTTACTTGAGTGTCCTTCACATTTGGAACTTTAGGAGGGAAATTTAATTTAAAATTTAATTTTCATATTCAAATGGTATATGACACAACAAATCTATCTGTGCAGATGTCTGTATTTCTGTTTGATACTGATACTGGAGATGCTCCATGAGTCACTATATTATGACTAAAATGTATTTTGTATGTGGGACCAGTGTCTCTCTCTGTCATCTTATTACTTCCTGTTTTTGGAGTATTCTCCATAGTGCAGTTTCAAATGAGGATGATCCAAAGTGACATCAGAGGGTTGTTAAATGACGATGATCTTCTTTTCAGGTGGAAGCCCCTTTGGACAAAATGTTGACTACTGCTCAAGACAAAGCAGTTTGTCAAGTCATAACTCCAGGGAATTGGTAACTAAGCAACAGATCAACTGTTGGAAAACTTTGATCTCCTAATGATGTTCATTTGGGAACATTCTGACAGGGAATTCTCTGAGGGCTGGTGAGTTAGAAAGAAGAATCTAGCATCAGAAATCTTGAAACAAAGTCTGCCAGGAGAGAAAAGGGGAAAAGAAGCTTTGTGAGAGTGTTCGTGTTTGGGTTTTTACATTCTTTTTTGTTTGTGTGTATTTTTATTTGTTTGACTAATGTTTTTGATTTTTTTTTATATTAAATGTAATCTTTTCAATTGTTTGACCAGAAAAGGAAGAAACAAATTTGTTGGACACATAATCGAGAGACTACACCTTTCAAAAGAAGTCCATGTGCAGGATCATGAATCTCTGGAGGAGCCTGACCTATGGCCTTAATTCTTAATGACATAGAAGAAACTGATACGTTGAGTGTATGTCTTGTTTTTCTTTGCTCTCTATCAATCAGCTCTAATTCAGCTGCCTTAAATAGAGACAATTCATGCCATTTGAGATATACTGGTTTGTGAGAGACATCAACGTGGGACTGGCATGTGAGACACAGGATCTACAGGGTACTATGATGCCCCCCTTCTTCTGGGACAGCAGCTGGACCATCTGACAGGATGAGCAAGGAAGTTTCAAGGGGCACAAAACACTTACTTAGGTAACTGAAGCCTGCCTTATATTTCATGGTCTGTTTTAAGAAAAAGGCAATAAACTTTAGCTGCCTGCAGTGTGTGAAGATATCTGCTTCTTCTACATTGCAGAAGGAGAGGAGATTACCTGTACAACAGTGTTCCCCACAGGGAGGGATCTGACTCAGGATACCAGACTACCTGAGTCTTGGTGTCCCACTTCCATAGAAGAGGCAACAACCCAGGCAGTGTGCCAGATGACCCACTAGTAAAGTTTAGAGGTATGAAATATGGATGTTGCACACAGTTACAATTCAGTCTAACCACAATGTTAATTTAAACCCAATTCAGGTATATATGTATTAGCTTACTGAGTTATTAAGCCTGTTTTTCTTTGGCACAGAATTACATGGTAAATATATATATATATATATATATATACATATATTCTATAATTTGAGCGATCAAGCTAAATCCTTGTATATTTGATCTTCCATCATGATTATCCAGGCTACATTTTTATTATGTAGTTTCTTATGCATTTATTAAACACTGTATTTATTTATTTTCTCTAAAATATAACTTGCATGGTTCATTTCTTGACAACAAGCAACGAACAAAGCCACTGCATAAGATTTTAGATATACAGTATAAAATTATCTCAGATTTTTACACAGTTTTTCCATAAATAAAATAAGGAGTGGATTGACATACAAAAAGAAAGTTCTCAAGTCATGTATTTAAAAGAATATGCAATATTTCAAGTTTCTATATGGAACAGAGAGATGACAACTGGGAATGTTGAAAATTCCAAATAGGGTTTTTCTCCAAATTTTACTTCTGAGTTTTTGGAAATGTTGGTGACCTAATGGACATATTGACTCTGGACAAATTCTCTCTTACCTGAATCCTTAGGCTGCCACAGCTGTAACAGCTATACTATATTAATCAGGTAAATTGAAATACGTTGATCATTTCAATATGTTATGATGAATATGAAAACTAGAAAGAGAAATTTCGGAAATATACAACAAAAAAGACGCTTTGTGACTGCAAGAATAGTTCATTTCTAATACCTAAATGTCTTGAGTCAGGAGAGTTCCTCGTCACATTCTCTGAAGCCTTCAGAAAACATGATTTAAAATACATAAGAGGGATGCATATTAAGGAACACTAGAGATACTCCTCTGTGTTAAGGTGATTCAAACAGCCAGTCTCCAAAGTAATAAATTCTATAGCATGACCTCTAGCTTATACAGAAATATATGAAACACACATGAAATATCTTATGGGACTGCTTGTACATTTCTAAATATAGACTAATCTTACTAAATTTGTCAGTGAATAATTTGCTATGTGGATATCATCAGAAGCTGATAGAAACATTTGGTAGAGAATGAAATGCATAGTAATTTATACTTATGTTTATAGATATAAAGGCCTGAGAAGTCCATTAAAGAAATGAGTCTCATTTTTAGTACAATACCAGATGGAGAACTTTACTGAATAAATTTTGAACCATGTCTATAACTTAGGAATGGAGTATTTTTATCGAGTAACACAGTCTGGATTTAAAATTATATGGACTCCATTACGTCTTTTGATAGGTTACGCCAGGATTTAATTATCTTCCAGGTAGAAAAATACATCTCTTTCCACTCAGTCTGATTGTGTGCAGTATGACAATCTCATCTCATTGTGCCTTTTTATTTCACATGAGAGAACTCTCTCTTACCCTAATATCTCTTTTGAGTTAAGCCTTTTTGGGATGCAAATAGAATGGACTGATTTGCTTAATTTTTTTTTTTTCCTTGAAGTCATGTTTTATTTGAGTTCTATATTTTTGTCAGGTTTGGTCAACTTTTATGTCATATTTTCCCTGAATTTATTAATGATTTCTGCTTTTTAATCTAGTTCCTCTCTTTTGAAATGAATTTTCAAATTGTTCAGGCCTACAGCAGTTGTTTAAATGTGTCTAAGAATAGTCTCACTAATTTAATTTACAGAAGTAAATGAAAGAAGTAAGTACATTGTATAATATAGAAAATCACATTTGTTTTTTAGCAAAATCCTTGTTTTGAAAGTATCTGGCTTATAGGCAATGGATACCCTTCAAAGTAAGATTTCCTTTTCTGCTTTCAGATACACCACCATGGCTGCACAAGAGCCCATTGTTCACAAAGCTTAAGGAATTCAATTTAGTCTATCAAAATGTTTCAAATTCATCATTACTTACCACTCTCTTCTCCTGCCATAAATGTTGAGCAACAATATAGCCTTTTATTCATCTCTAGAGAGTAATGTGCAATTTGATAAGAGAAGGATAACTGAAAAATCGCTTCAGGAAGTGGTATTTCCAAAACCTTCCCACTGATATCACAAAATTAAATACTTTTAGTAGATGATCAGATAAGCAGGTAATCAGAAAGGGTAGATTAAATACTGAAAAGATGGATTGTATTTCTTCTTAAATGAGTACAGTGCAAGAAGGTCTTTTGGGATTGTTCTCTACGCTCCTGAAGGAAAAGAGGAATCATGTAGGAGGCAAAGAACACAGTGAGCCTTGGCTTCATTGCATTATTATTAATAAATGTCTTTGGGAAAAACAGAATAATTGTCAGTGAACAAAGGCTTCTTGGCACTGTATGACAGAGTTGCTTTAGGAAATGCTTCTGTGTCTCAGCTCAGACTCAGACAGCTCTAGCTGGTACAGTGTAACCTTGCTAATTTATTAGCTTTTCTGTTCAGAATTGACTAAACTGTAAAATAAAGTAAAATATTCTAAACTCAGCTGAGGCATTCCACTCTTATATTGATGAAATAATACATGTGTAAAAACAGGAGAGCATCCTGTTCTAGAAAATACAAGGGAGAAAGAAGGCAGCATGGGAATTTTTTTTTTTCTTACATTAAGAGTAGAAAGTTTAGTCTGCAGAGATATCGAAGATATCCAAGATATCCTATTCTATGATCTTAGAGACCTCAGCCTGGAAATCTTTCCTGAATCTCTTCTGAGTTGCTAGTTCTCCAAACTTTCATGCTGAAAGAGGAGCACTCGTGGAAAACAAGGGATAAATAGGTGTACTTCCACAAGGAAAATAGTCTTAAAAGATTCCTTTCTCTGTGGCTTTTAAAGATGGATGGGTTATCTTCATGGATGTAAATTCCAAACAGATACCCTAATTGCCCTTGTTGATATTATCCTGTGAAATGATTACCTGTGGAAACAGGGGAGGTCACCAGTAGGAGGTAGATTTAGCTGATTGAATAGTAATAAAGTCACATTTGAATCCCAACTTGCTGCAGACAGTTTGAGCTTTATATCTCTGATTTATTGATACCACCAGTGTAGGCTCAATGGCTCATCCAGCACCAGTCCACTAGTCGGAAACAGAAAGGGCAGGATATCCAGATCAAAAAGTAGTCCTACAAATACACATTAATCATCTCAGCAAGGCAGCCCAAAGCATCCAAGATGTTTCAGCAGTGACACAAGAGGAATGACCAAGTGTCTGTTGTACAGCTGTTTCACTTTTTCACTGTGAGTAACATAGCTAAAATTTATA
Organism: Serilophus lunatus; assembly: GCA_013399895.1. Classification (NCBI taxonomy): domain Eukaryota; kingdom Metazoa; phylum Chordata; class Aves; order Passeriformes; family Eurylaimidae; genus Serilophus; species Serilophus lunatus. The sequence continues at coordinate 147,375 of VXBA01004704.1, forward strand.
TCGATGTCTAGCAATGCTGCCCTTCGGGATTTTTAATGGTTTGTTTCCCAATAATTTCCAGCTGTGACAGCAATGAACTGAATCCTGCAGTGGTCCAGAATATGCTTGGAATATCTTTTATTCCTACCTTAGGAAAGATACTAAATTTCTTCATGAATTCACAGTTTCACTACTGAACCATATTCTCAGCTACATTTCGTTTACAGAAGATGCTCTTGCTTTCTAGGTCCCGCTGAACTGCTCCACGTTGCTGTTGTATGCTGCAATTCTTCCTTACTTTATTGCTAACCCTAGCACTATACATAAAGGACTACTGCACAATGAATAAATAAAGTGACAAATGTAGCCTCTTCAGAAAGATTTCAGTTAATGCCTTTGTTTCATAGAAGTATTTTTGGAATATGGCTGAATTTTACTCTGTATTAATTGTGTACCTATGTAATGATTTGCTCTTTGTAATCAGGATTTGTCTGTTACTTGTAAGAGCCTAGCTAAGTTGCATGTTACTGTTTCTGTTCTGCATTTGGTTGTACACACAAAACCTGTCAGACCATTGGTTGTATGTATGTGTGTGGAGCCAGATTTCTCGGTTAGCAAAATTCCATGGTTGCGCCACCAGAGAATTAGGCCCTTTCCATTCAGTTTCTGTGACTCTTTGAACAGTTTAACATTTACCCTCCAATAATGTTCATGGCAGATCAGCAGGAGTGAAAAGAGATACAAGTGAAGCCAAAAACTTTTATCTAAAAATTTGGTTAAGTAGTCATGGACAATTGCTTGAAATAATAAGCCCAAGTACCATTTGTCATCAGTGGTCATTAGAAGTTTTAATATTACAATTGTTACTCTTTTGTCCAGGATTTATTCTGTAGTGAGGTCTCTTAACTTTTGTTGAAACATTATTGTGTAAAGTGGTGTTTAAATCTGTACTTTTTCCTTTTCCTGGCATTCTCTTAAAGATAATGACTGTCTGTGGGTATGTACTTGAGTTCAACAATGACTACTAAAGCTTTCAAAGAGCTCTAGAGCTGTGGCTGATTTTCTTTTAATTACAACATATATCATTTCACATTGTTTTTTCATATTCAGCAGTCTTTTCAAAGACTAATTACTCCATAAAAAAAACCCTGCCAGATTGATCAAACATTATCCCTACCTTTGAGGCAAGAATAAGAGAAATCATCAGGCTAAGCTTTTTATTTTGGCTGTCTCAAACTGGAGATTGTTTCATATGCCACTATGGGGTGCAAACCATTTGTTTGTCCCCAGATGGAATCTCCATACATGCAGTGTCAACTGCTAGCAATTTTAGAAACATATGGCATTGAGCTACAATATTTATTTACTGTATATGTCGATAAGACTGGGACCTACAGATCCCATCCCATACGCTGTAGTCTATCTGACTACTCTTAAACAACCAAAATAAGATCTCCTTGACCTAACAATATGAGTGACTCGAAAATATATATTTACTAAACTTTAATTGTGTCAGGCTTTACCTTATTTGGATTGCATGATATGGAACGTTGTTCCTAAGGCAAGACATTCACATTTGCTGAGGTCTTCTCTTATTTCCGAAGAGAATAAGTTCACTCTGGAACTCAGATTAGGGAATGAAAAGTCTGGCACTAGCTGGGTACCTCTGAGGTAACTTGAGCATTTGAAAGTGCTGACTTGTACTAAAGGAAGCAGAATTTCCAGCTGCAGTACTTTTAGGGGAGATATTAGAACGATTTACATGCAGATGATTCAATAGGTTCTACTCTTAGAAATGACTGCCTATTTCAAGTACGAAGTATCTATACTTTTTTCATATAAAATCTGGGGGTTTGTCATTTTCATTAACCAGATTGTTAGTTTCAAAGCTTTCCTTGTTTGTTGCTTGTTATCAGTGTATAAATAAAATTTTCACTGCTGTATTATAATCTCATAATACGTATTCATCTCAGGGACTGTAACAGAATATAAAGTCATATTAGGTTAGAAATGTAAGAGTAAGTAACTGACTAACATTATCCATGTTTGTCTCAAGAGAAGTGCAAAGACAGCTGATCTTTACTAACATTATACCTGGAAACAGCAGAAGCATGTTAATGGTGTGACATATGTGCTCGTTAAACTTAGTAACAAAAATTCGGGACTATCCTGCCTTGTGGGCCAAGAAAGTATTTTATCATGGCTCTGTCCCTTGCCGTATGCACTATTCCTGATTCTGGGCAGAATCTGTGGAAAGGAACATCTCTTGCAGTACAACTTCCAGACAGTGGTCCATTTCAAGATGCTGACATACCCCAGAAAGTGATGTCTCCATCAGGCTATGGATTGATTTGTATCACAAGCTTTGGAACATCTATCACTAAGAAAGCCAAAAAACAAGTGCAAAATATAAAGATGTGAAGCTTGACATTTTGCTAAGTCCCAAATAACCCGATTGTCTACACATCTCAACTTGTTGGTATACTCAAAATCTAGTAGGTGTTTCTACCTTTAAAACATTCTCTCCCTCCTGCATTCTTTAGCTATTTTTTGCGGTATTTACCTCATTTTATCAGCAAACTTGGACTATGAAAAAAACAATTTCCCAAATTCAGAAAATAGTCTTACACATAAAGCTTTGGTTGGTTGGTTGGTTGGTTGGTTGGTTGGTTGGTTGGTTGGTTAGTGGGGTTTTGATTTTTTTGTGTGTGGGTATTTATATCAGAAAACTATTTCTGTCTCTATTTCATAATGATATTTGGTAACCACATTATGCATTTATACTAAGAGATGTCTCATACCTTCGGTTAGCTTTTCCCCTCAAGCCCAGAGTTCAGTTTCTGTAGCAGAAATGCTCTCCAGTTCATACAAATGTTGTCTTAAAAGTGTCCAGCAGCTTGTTTTTGGATACTTTCTGTGTTAAGAGATAAGATATCATTTGTTGACTGGCAGTTAACAAGCTCTTTTAGTGGGACAACAATATCTAGAACAAAAATTTGACCCAAATTGTCCTCAGGGCACTCACTGACTTTGTATGAACAGGTAAATAACGAACATTATAACAATAGAAGAAAGATGCACTTAGATCTTGTGGTTACATCCTGTTGTATTTGAGGTGCAATCTCCATGTGAAGCTTCTAAGCAGCTGGGATTTTTATAGCTTCTGTTTCCTTTGTGGAGTCTGAGAGCCTCTACTTTCCCCACTCTTGGTGTGTTAATCATGTCTTTCTTGGCAGCCTAGGAACAGAATAACTTTTGAGAACCTTACATAGCTGGTTGTTGTGGTGGTTATTTGATTTGTGGTTTGTTTGGTTTTTTTAATTATTATTTGGTTGGTTGGTGCTGCTTTTGTTTCTTTTGGTTTGGGGTTTTATTTGTTTGGTTTGTTTTTTGTTTAGTTTTTTTGGTTTGGTTTGGTTTGGTTGGGGGTTTTTAGTGGTTCTTGTTTGTTTTTTTCTTCTCTCCCCTCCCCTTTTTCTTTTTTTTTTTTAGTAAGATACTTGAAGACCTTCACAAGCATAATTACAAGTATGGTGTGTGAATAGAATCCTCATGTCCTTAGGATACCAAGCTACAAAGCACTGAGGAATTTAACACAGACAAAATCTTTACTAGCTTAGAGAATGAAAAAGATTAAGAAATTGTCTACTGAAATGTAACTTTTCAAAACATAATCATAAAGGAAAATAATCAGTGCTTTTTTATACACTACACAGGAAGTAACACTATGTTTGAGGCCTTTACCTCAGCTCAGATAAACTACAGAAAATTTGTATACACATTTCTGTTTTATTAAGCTTTCTTTCTGTTGGCAGAAGACACAGATACTAAGTCAAATAACACCAGTAATCACAGTAATTGAACAGTTCAGTGATCGGGCAGACCAAACAGTAGGTGGCTTGAGATGCTGTAAAATTTTTGCAGCGTGTGACTAGATTAGAGAAATTGTTTAAACATTACTGCTCTATGCTTCTGCAGATAAATATCAATTCTTTATGGAGGATGATGCTGACAAGAATTAGAATTTCCATAGAAGTGGCAAAAAGCACAGAATACACAGAATATTTTTTTCTGATCTGCATACTTTAGAGGTCCAAAGAGTTGAGAGTACATATTCAGTTGTCCAAATAAAGTTATGTATTTATTGGTATAATACATTGAAATTTTAATTGGACCAATATAAAGAAACACAAACACATGCCTGAGGCTTCTTACCAAAAAGGTCATATTATCCGTAGGAACCTGCATTGCTGCATACATTTCTAAGAACTCAGCTCTGGAATTTAGGAGAAGGTAACTGTAGATTGGTGCTGGTTTTACTTTCCTAATTAGAAGAAGATGGTTAGAAACATGTCTTTTTAAAAGAGTTACAGAATGCAATATTTAGTTATTTATTACTTTAAGTTCTTCACAGCCATAAAAATGTTCTTTCTGTGAATCACCTTATTCATTTTCATTTTTAAGGTTGCTATGATAAGATTGGCTTTTTTTTCTGTTATTTATTCAAATATGTAATTATAGGTGTTGCTTTACTTAAAGTATCCATTGGTGGCTTGAAAAAAAAATAAATCAACATTTTTTTCTAGGTAATAAGTTAGCAAAAAGAAAAAAAAAGTGTTTTACCCAGTGAATAAGATGTAATGATACTAAAAAATGTGGTTAGATTGCTTCCTACATAGCAGTATAATGTTAATTTAAAGCTAATAATTTCAAAGTCTTTTTGGAGTTGTATCATACAAATCTTACACCTCTGAAAGCACATACTCTGGTAGTCAAGGCATGTTGAAAGGCTTCAGACTTCAGGAATGTTGCCAAGGATTTGTCATATCAAATGTAGTGCAAACTGCAACACTGCAAGACACTGCAAACTGCAACAGGCACTGCAAGGAAGACTCCTCAGTAGTTTATAAAGGTGTTTATTTATTTGTTTTAATTGCTTTTTTTTTTTGCTTGTTGCTAACATGGTGCAAATCCATATATAGGAAGTATGTGACAGACCATGGCACCACGAGCTTTTATTTTTTCTTTTTTTGGGATGCTCTTATGACTGACATTCATGTACTTTATAAGACTTCCCAAAAATAGGAGGAGAGAATCAAGTGTTTTGTTAGTTCTGCATATCTACTTGCTATTTTTACTGCATGTAAGAAGGGGCAGAATTATGTTGCAGAGTACTTTCCCCCTCATTTGAAATTCTTTGGTTTCTATGGAAACAACGAATTCTATTGTTGTAGTAACCAGGGGGATGGTAGTGCTCCACTATTTCATAAAAAGCAGTAGCACAAGTTCCCTGTGACTAGTTAGAAAAATTCACTTGATCCATGATGCTTCCATATGGAAATGCATTCTGAACCATAATCAGAAGTCATCTACAGAATTACCTATTTTATTACATATTTTATTAAAATAAAATTTTATTAAAATATTTTTTATCTCTAGTTAGGATTACCTAACACAAAATCTTTAAACACATATTTGCAGTATTTACACATGCCAGCATTTAATGACCCAAAAATTCCATGTCCATGATTCATCAAATCCAGTGACCTATATTTATCAGTTGCATTATTCTTGCAGTATATAGTTGTTTGCAGAAGTGTAATTGACACTTCTCAAGGATTTTTGGATTTTTGGCCTGGACTTTCAGACATCCAAAAAATCTGGAAAATAATATTAGAAGTAGTAGGATGCTAAATCAGTTCTAAATTGATAGCTATGACTGAATGCATGCAAAATAACATGTTGGTTTACTCATAACGCTGTAAATTAGGGTGATTTTAAAAAATAATTTCTTAATCTTTTCTCTATATTACTTTTCTACGTAAAAAACAGACAAAAGTGTAGTTCTAATGGGAAATAGCTACCTTTTCTAATTCTCAGAGGTTTTATTCAGAATTTCTGTTAGTAAGTTCAGAACTATTTTTAAAATCTCTTTTAGAAATCTTAAAAAGGAAAGAATAAAAGAAATCATAGGGCCTTAAACTATGGATCGTGTTATATTTCCATTTTTACATCAACCCTCCTTCTTTTAAAAACTGAAAATATACCACTCATTTCTTTTTACTGGACAAATAGTGCAAAGATACCACCGTTGCTCAACTGGAAGTTAGACTCTACCCACCACCTGCTGCATGTGCATAATAAGGTTGGTATAAAAATCACAGGACACTTTGAGAAACTTGCACACTCTAGTTTCTTTCTAGATAAAATTAGATTTTATTTTCTTTATTTTTTTATACAGCATGAATGATTATTACTAATTAGCTTTAAAAAATGGCATTTCAGTGGGCAAATTGTTTAAAAATATAGTTGTAAACAGAGACATAATCAAGTGATTCATGACCCTGTGCTCTGACTTTTATTTAGTAAAAGTAGGAAAAGGATATTGAATTACTGTCAAAACAGGTGCAACCAATACAATCATGGGAGGAGCTGCCACTAGTTGTGATCTAGATCAATTTGTTTGCCTGCTAAACTGATATATTTTATTAATATAGGAGATATTATAGCAGTAATAAAAGATGAAATGAGTATTTCTTCAAGAGAAATAAGTTTCTTCTAGGAAATAATATCTGAAAAGTTCTGTGATGGGACTAAAAAGACTAACATTACCTCAATGATGACAGTAGGAGAAGACAGACTAAATTTCTTCTGATCTTTATAATGACACAAATAGGTGTGGATTCCTGTGTTTCTGTTTTATATTATTATGGGAAACATATTGAAATATTGGATAACATTTAGAACAGCACCATGAAATGTACCTAAGTAGGTACCAGAAATCCTTTTTATAAACAGAAATAATATTTATTTTAGCAAGAAAAAAAAATCCAAAGAATAATTTTGGCAATATAACACAGAATGATCCTAGTTTAAATATAATAAGAAGAAGAATATGCAAGATAACTGCATCCAGTGTGCTGAAAAGAGAAGTTAGGTGCGTTCTGTGCCAAGAAGCATGGCAAACATTTTCTGAAGCAAAAATAATTATCTACTTAAGCAACTTGTCATGGTCTAAGACAGATTAGTCCCATCATTGAAAATATTTATAGGAAAGCTGAGAGGAATATTATTTTTTAAAAAAAGTATAAGCTGTAGTTCAATGGAAAAGACAGATTAATTCAGGAAACATCTTTATAAGAAACAAATTAGAAAGCCTCAACAGTCCCTTTCCAGTTTTTAAATCAACGAATCTTGATTGTCTTCAAAGTTGTTGCTTTATGCTTTCTACTCTTTCATTTGCAACTTTATCAGTGAGTGAGTACACGTATGAGCATATTTATATGCACATGCCATGAGGGCAGGTTTTGGAGTTGGCACAGTCCAGCAATCTATTACACAGTCTCTTAGACATTTTATGTTTGAATAGCAGTGCTTTTAATCCTGTTTCTGAAGGAAGTCTGGGGTGAATATGAAGGTGGGTTAGGAAGTGAAGACACTCCAGAATATTCAACAGCTAAACAGAAACTTTCCTCTGAAAAACCCTCATAAGGAAAGAGCAATATCAGGTGGACAGGATCAAAAGAGTTTAGGAAGTTATGATAAATGGATGCATTCCTTAATTAGGCTCTGATTTTATATCTATATATATTCTTTAAGTAGTTTTACCTTCATCGGATATAAAACATAGTGCATTTGTGATGACCCACCTATGCCTTTACAGCATTCATGACTGGGTCCAGTTCCATAAGCATAGGTGGAAACCTGGAGCTCTCAGCAGCCCATGCAGCAAGCATGCCTAACTGCACTAAATTCTTATTGTGTCATCTAGACTCTTTACTCCATACCTTCATGCACAATAATAACATTCAGCCTTACTCATGGTTATCCAGTGGGCCTGTCTATTTGGGGAAAACAGCCTCTTCCTGACAGCAGCTAGTTAATCTGAACTGGATATATATGCTACTGTTTTAGTGGTCTGGATATTTCCTCATCTTTCTTCTAAATAAAATGGCAACTTCTAAGAAGAAATTCTTAAATATTTATAACGTATTAAATTTTTCTGTGCTCTGTATTCTGCCTTCAGGATATTTTATTGAGGTTATCCACAAGGTTCACCATTTCATAGAATGCTCTGCAAATAATCTATGGGGTTACTATTGCTGACAATGTTTCTGTACTATCTCAAAAGATAATCTTGCTGTCTTAATCCTAACTGTTCTCCTGATGTCCTTTTCATCTTAAAGTTTTAAAATAGCAAAATCAAAATTTCATGGCATATAACTACTTATACATAGGCTCCATTAGGTGAAATTTGAAGGAGTTCTCATTTTCCAAGCTGGTGCTTTTATCTCTCCAATAGCTGTCATTTACCAACTGTCCATACCCATTCTTATGACATGGTGGTCAGAAATTATCTTTAAGCTTTTGACAGATGAGCTCAATTCAAGATTTACTCTTCTGATTTCCTTCTGCAGGCAATTTATATGTCATGGTTATCAGAAATGTTGTGTATTACAGGAACTTTGGCTATGATGGAGGGCTTACTTAAATTTTTAGCAGAATCATTAGAAGTGGCATTTGTGGAGTGCATTTGTGTTAAAAAAAATTTCTTTAAAAGAGGACAGCTAAAGAAGTACTGGTATTTGAACAGTAGTCTGAAATGTTGGAACACCAAGACCATACTGGGGCACTTTCCTGGGAATTCACAGTTTTTACAACAGAAGTGTTCTGTCAGGCAGATAACTGTGCGAGTGTCATTTACCCATTCATAAGAAATATTCTCAAAACTAGCAATAATTTACTTGTCAAGTCCTTTATGCAAGACACTTTTTAATATATTTACAAATATTAGTGCTAATGATATTGTGAGAGGAAAATAAAGTATTTTACTTATTTTTTAATATAAGCAAAATAGAAATCCATTGTGAACAATGAGAACTCAGGAAACTAAAGTGATGAAAGTAAGATGAGAAGAACACATTGCTCTTGAATCTTTTGTCTGTATCTTGCAGAGTTGGTGCAAAGAACATCCATCCAGTGTTATGTGTCTAATGTTAGACATCTAACATTTAATATAATCTGAGTGCAACACGTTCAGCTGGACCCTTCAGTTGAAATTAAAATCACTTTTCAGCTCAGCCCTAACATTCTATGGTGTGAAAAGCAAGGAAAAGCTTTTTAAATAAGCAAGTGCAACTACTTTATTTCTCTAATTTACTTCCCATGTCTGTGGTGTTCTGAACTTTACTGTTAGAACTCCACTTGTTGTAGACAGAAATTTACTGAAATAAGATAAAAATATGCATCAGTACTCCAAATCACATGATAATAATGATATATTAATGGCAGTTCCTCTTTCCCTTACAGTGCAGACTATTCAAAGCAAAGAAGGACCCTATGGAGAATCCTGGATTAAGAATTTTCTTCAGTAACGGAAGCTTTCTATGCTGGTGTGTCCTTTCCTTGGTAAGAGTAAGGATGGAAGACACTTCTGAAAGGACCACTTGTCTAGAGCATAGGGCCAAGCACTCAGTTTTCCTGTCAGAGCAGGGCTTCTCATAACAATTTTCTGACACTTCTGTTGAACCCAGCCCTATAAAAGCAATTCTTTAGGAAAGTAACAAACAAATGTAATTCTTTTTTTCTTTATAAGCTTCTTTTTTTTCAGTACGGTTTATATTCCTCATACTTTTTTTTACTATTTTCAGATATTGTTGTGTAACATTGCTTATTCCATGTAGATATTTAGCCATATCAGAGATGATGAGCTCTGTTTTGCTTTGTCCATAAAAAAAAATAAATATATGAAATGTGCTTAGCTCTACAAACTTTATCAGCTTCATGGAAGCTAAAACTAAAAAGTCAAGTATAAGCATATGTAAGTGTAGTATAAAATGTTTGTCAGTTATCTTAAATTCATCAATTCATTCTCCTACTGTTTATTTAGAGTTCTTGTAGTATGAAATCACATGTTCTATGTTATCTATTAACCAAAGACCAAGATGATCCATTAGTCACTTACCCAGTAACAGGATGTCTTCAAAATAGCCTTTGCTTTGTACTAATCTGATATAATTAAGTGTACTTTCTGCTATAATCCATACATGTTCTATTGTTTCAAGAACTTGAAAGACAGTCTCTCAGAAAATACAATAGCCTAAAGTCATCAGCTGGAAGAGCTTCTTTAATGGCATCTATAGGAAAAGGGGTTGTGTATGACAGTTATGCACAAAGAATAGGTCATGAAAACCATCTGAAGACACATGAAATTTGTTAGTCTCAATCTGGAATAACTGGAACCAACCATGTTCGTCTCTTCTTGCTGAAATAAAATTCTGTGATGTGGCTACTCAAAGAAAAATGTGTTCCATATAAGTTTACCACTTCTTCCAAATCTTTGTAAGTGACAAAATTTCAATGGAAAAAAGCATCAAGATTTGTTCAGTATCCAGTTCCTTAGAATTCAAGGTCAAGATAAGGTACATACATATCTGTTGATTTTTAGACTAAGATATGTAATATAGCTTTTCAAGATCACCATTTTATCTTGATTTGCATTTTTGAGTTGGAAATTATAGATAATGAAACTTACTTCTATTTATGGAAATTTTTCTGCAAACTGTACTACACTTTATTTATTTACAAAGTGTTCATACTTTACTTGAAACAACTGAAAAGAATGCTGGAGGAATATTTTAATTTGCCACAATCTTACATGGCATTCTTAAGTTACATATAACATATACATATAACAATGGAGCTGGCTGCACTACAGAAAGCTAAAATAGACATTAGCCTTTTCAGGATCAGCCTCCAAGCTTATTAAATCAGAGCACAAAATTAGGTTAGATTAGGTTAGAATTGCACTCTTAGTCAGGTTAGTGAAGCCCTATTGTCTAAACCATTGTTGCACAGCTGAGAAAAATAGCAGAATTCAACACAAAGCATAAAATACCTTAAGGGAGGCGTGCACTATGGCGTACAAGGTAAATATGTAGCATAATTCAGGCTAGGCAATTAAATCATCTCATTTTTGGTGAAATCCATTATTCTCTTGAGTAGTTATATGCCAGAACCACATCCTAATGGTTTATACTGAATTCTTGAAAATGGTCTGACACGTTTCAGCCAAGAACATTCAGTTTATATTCTTAGTTCTAATATTATCTGATACTGAAGAAGTGACCTTTAAGTGGTCCCCAGTGCACTCATGCACTTTGTTCTAGGAATACATGGAATCTTTAGTATTGTCAGCTGAAACGGGTTTTTATATACTTTATTTTTAGGAACACTTAAAGTTCATGCTTCTCTGACTGAGACTACCAAGATTACAGGAAGATCAAAAAGCAGAGGTAGACAAAATTTAAGGAGTGAATCAAAATTTGAAATCTAGCTTTGTGTATAAATTAAGTTGCCATTCAAGCTGCATTTATTTATACTGTGATTTGTAGAAGTGATTATTATGAGAAGAATAATGTATTTAATTTTCTTGCAAATTACTTTATAGTGCATCTTATCTCTGTGAAGCCTGGATAATGAGAAAGGGAATCAGTTATTCCTTAAAAAAAATAAAAAATAGCAGTCTCCTATAGAGTTTGGAGGAGAAAAGTTTTCCCCAAAATGTAGTGTTCAAGGTAAAACTGTTTCTCTGCAAACTTTGATCTGGCATCTTCTCTAAAACTGTCAGTGTTGACTGGTGGCAATGGCAATCCAAGCTGCCGTGGGCCTGGCTGCATTCTTGGCCTTTGCTGCTATCTTAGGTACATGCTTTCTTTTGTCTAAGGGCAAGTTTTCCCAGAGAAAATAGGAGCTAACAATGAAGGGTTTTGGTTTTAAAACGTTTTAAATAAACTGATTACATATGTAATATGTAATTACAGGAATTGCATGACATTATAAAATTCATGACTCACCCAATGCCTTTTGGATTTCTTATTTCATAAAAAGGGGGTTGGTTCAGCCCATTCATCCATTTAATTTTGGAGAGACATCTCTTGTTCAGACAAACCTGGGAGAGTTTTTCTTTTAATTGACTTCGAGGGTAATGTATATAATCAAATAAATAACAAATATCTGTACTATCAGTAGGTAGACCATCTATAGGTAGACAGAATTTGTGCTGTTTTTCAAATTGGGACTAGCAAAGTAAGAAGTGCACAACTAGAGTACACCTGAGAAAAAAAAAATGGCCATAGTTTACTTGCCACCACAGGATAAATCTAAAGAAGACAAATGACACAGCTCTTTAGGCTTTTCTCATAATTCTTAAATCCATCCTTCTGTCTTCAGTTCCTTTCTATTTGGTTATGAAATAAAACTTTGTGTCACTATTATCTATTTCAGTTTTATTTCATAAAACCAATTTGCTTTTTCTCTACTTAAACAAATGTTTACCAGGTCACATGGAAACTCACAGACATCAGAGACCACACTGTTTGACCCATGCCATATGCTTGGATTTACAGTGAAATTCGCAACAAGACTTTAACTTCCAACAACTACTCTGAAGCAGCCATTAGCCATAAAGAGGTATCTTGGGGCTGATCAAACACTGCTTAAGAGGTATCTCCTTGGTAACAAAGATCTGATTAATCCTAATAGATTGTTTGAAATATAATAAATTTGTTTTATGTTAACTGAATCTAAACTTTCAGCTCAATATAACTCAAAACCAACTTTCTCCTTTTGTGTTCTATGAAATAATATATATAGCAGTGGAGAAACTATTAAATAATGCCTGGAACATCTTTACACTTATGAGGTGAAAATAACTGATTTCTGCATTTCTCTTTTATCTTACTCTAACTGTTGAGCTTTAAGGTTTATGTAAAATATATTTTTCTTTGTCTTACAGATGGCAGAATAAGATGAAGAGCCGTGGTTCATAGAAAATTGTTCTGTAATTTTGTGCACATCTATTGCTAAGTTTCATGTAACAAAAATGTAAAATGTTACAGCCGATACTGTAAAAAATAAATACTGAATACTTAAATCCTTAATACTTTGCTCTCTGTAGAAAGTACATTGAAATTTACTACTGACGTTTCCATTTCTGCTGGTATGTTTCCCATCTCTACCCATTATCAAATATTTAAAGAATAATTTATTATCCGCTGAAGAACATTACTTTCAAGTAAAGAGAATAATAGTATTTTTAAGGTGATGTGTCAAAATTTAATGACTAAAAATACAATAAATATTAGAAGTGTATTAGACAGATCCAAACAGGTTTTATAGCAATTTAAAGTATTTCAGACAAAAAAAAATTCAGTTCCTTAAATCCAAATTCCAAAGTGGATGCATTGTGATTCAAGTCGAGCTGTTAGGGAGTGTCCAAAGGAGGACAACAAAGATGGTGAAGGGTCTTGAGGAGAAGCTGTATGAAGAATGGCAGAGGTCACTTGGTCTGTTCAGCCTGGAGAAGAGGAGACTGAAGGGGGATCTCATTGCAGTCCATGGTTTCCTCATGAGGGGAAGAGGAGAGGCAGGATCTGATCTCTTCTCTGTGGTGACCAGTGACAGGACCTGAGAGAATGGCCTGAAGTTGTTTCAGATGAGGTTTAGGTTGGTTATTATAAAGAGGTGCTTAATCCAGAGGGTGGTTGGGACTGGTACAGGCTCCCCAGGGAAGTGATAGCTGGAGCCAAGACTGACAGAGTTGCACTAATTGCAACCCATTCTTTCAACAATGAATAAGAATAAACATGAAAAAGCTATTTTTTAACTCTGGGACCTCTATCACCTTACGGGTAAAAATCAGTCTTGGTAGGCTAGATCTTTGATCTATTTTGTGTACGTCTGGCATATATCCATATTTTATGGTTGCTTTACCAGTCAAATATAAAAAGCTACTAAAACCAATCATGCCTGAGGCTGAATAACCTGAGGCCTAATTGAGCTTGAATAAGGTAGGCCAATTTAAGTGCTGTGTCAGCACTTAAATGTTGGCTTAGCTACTGATGCACTGAAGTGTGGAGTGGAATGTGGGGTTTGCTCCATTTAGATGTGGTGAGTGTTCCAGCCACACACCTTTACTGTTAGCTATTCCATCTTCAAGTTATCCTACTGTAGCTATGCTTTGAAAAGAGCAGCAATCAGTGAGGGTCCTGCATACATGTGTTTTTGCTGTAGATAAGTATTCTCATCAGCAATTTATCACCTCTGCATCTGACATCCATGTTTCTGACATTCCTGTTTTAATAATAACCACTTCTTTTTTTCCCTCAGAATTTAATGCTGAGAAAGTAAATCTAAATATCCCAATAGACCATAATAGTCAACAGATACTGATAGAAAAGGGAGATGAAAGTGAGTAGTCTCAAATGAAAAGTGAGTCGGGTTATTTTTAGTTGTTACTGAATAAAATCTGCAATTTTATTGATATATTACAGCTCAAAACAATTACAGATGCATAAAATTTTGCCAGTTGTTGACCAGAAGTGTTTCCTTATAGAGAAAAAAACATGAGCAGTTTTAATCCAGTACACACACTTCATGAACTATGTACTGAAAAAATTCCAACTTTGACAGTACAAATATCTCATATATGGGCTAGTATTCATTACTGAATTACACATCACAGAATATACTGAGTTAGTTTTATTTGCTTGATTTTGCATCTGTGAAATTAGTTTTATAAAAATAAGCTTTAGAATGTATTAAACTGCTTATTATTTAACAGTTTATTAAGAGGTGCTCCTGGAAATAATGGCATTTTTACTTATCATTAGGCGTAATTTTAAACGCAAATATTAAAATAACTTGCTGAATGATGATTTGCCCTGACTACACCAGGGCACCATGACAAATCCCGAATTAATTTCCAGTCAGTATTCCACTAGTGTCTGCTAAGTGTTTGCTAGATTTTCTATTTCAATCTCATAAAGATATATTCGTTATTTCTATTACTTTAATGCCTATTTTGTCAACTTTTCTAATTTTATATATACTTACAGAAACACATAAAATGATCTGTTAATTAATAAATATACTGTTATTGTTTTATTAAGTTTAAATTAATTGTATCAGTGAAATGCAAAAGTAGATTAAAAGTTATCCAGTTTATTTTTCATGTTATCTAATTAGTATATACTTTTAAAATAAGAATTTTTACTTTATGGCTAAGTGAAATTCTGTTCATCTATTCTGTAATCACAGTTTATGTATGTGAAGAGCATAGCCAGAGTACATTAATTTAAAGTAGTCTAAGAATAACAAATACACTGTGGTTTCAAAGTGGTTTCATGCTTACTGAGTCAAAGGGAAAACCTGCTATGTTCACTAGTCTTGAGGCTTATTTTTGATATGACAGAAAATAATTGCTCTATTACATAGAGTGAATCTTGCTTTTGTTTTTCACCATATTTGTTTGTTTGTTTAGCTTTTCCCTTCATCTAATGTCATTTGACAGTGACTGTTACTGACACTCTCTATTGATTATTGTTTTAAGAATAATACATGCTATTAGGTTGCTACAAATATAAGGATTTTCTTTTATTTTTGCTTTTGCATGTATATAGGCATAGGTAGAACAATAACTATTTGTCATTCTTAAAAAGAAAGAAAAAAAAAACCCTACAATTTATATGATTTAGTCCTTAAACCTTTACTTCTTGTTTTCAAGTCAATTTCCTATACATAGGTTTCAGTGAAACAGAAAACCTCCTTTCAGCCATCATTCCTTTCTTTCACTATTAATTGCCAATCGTTTGAAATCCCATACATTAAAACACGGAAAATTGATTTGTGACTTTGAAATACAATAGGCTCAGTCCTATTCTAGTAACAAATTACATATTGTTTCACTACCTGATAGCAGAAGCAAAAGTATCATCTCTTAGAAATTATGTCATTGAGTTTTTGTAGCTGTCGTTCCAGACCCTTTAGTTATGCTACTTTTCTACTCTTTAAAAAAAGCTGCAGCTTATGTCTCCAATGTCAATGTGTTTATAAAAGCAGTGTAACTATTAACAAATGGCAGTTTAAATATCTAGGCTGAAAGGTATATTACTGATTAAAAAAAATTCTCAAATGTTCTGGGAATAATTTTTTTTAGATTTTTTGTAGGATTTTCATTAAATGTTTTCTATCTTTATGTCAACTTCTAATGTACTCTAAAAACAAGTATTTTGGCTTCTGTAACAGCTCTGTCCCTCTGTTTTGTCCTTATTAAGCTTTACAAGGTCTTTAAGAACATCATCTAAAATGAACACAATATTGCAGAGGTAAACATATACCAAGACAGATGTTTTGTACATGACTTTTAATTAAGAAAATATTTGAGTGATTTTATGACCTCCTCAATGTCAAAAAAGAAAACTTTGCCTGAGGGTAAATGAACATCTTACAGCCTTTATGGCATTGCAGCTATTCATTTCTAGAGTCTTGCTAACAGTAAGAACTATTTCATATTCAGGTTTATATTCAAATATTATAGAACTAAAAAATCTCACATATTGCTTTCTTCTAAGCTAATGCATACACTATCATAGAAGGCACAAAATACACTAAAATTAGGGTTACCAAATGACTTTCAGTCTATGTTTCATTAAGTCAGAGTAGTCAGAAATTTCTTTATTTTTCAAAAGTAAATTTGTGGGCTTAGTGTATGCATGTTCTTTTACATTTAAAGTTAAGGAATTTTTCTCAATTGCAGGCTCATGCATTATTCCTCATACAACATTTTCAAAAAATAATTTTGTAAAACAATGTGCTTTTATGCTTATGCAGAAAAAAATTGTAGAATTTAAATAAAATTCTTTATACATTCATAAATAATAGGAATCTGTATACAAGAGAATAATATATGCATCCAGAGATGGCAATAGTGTTAGCAAAATGTTTTTTGAATTTATATATATTTTTATAAATATTTTAAAAGCTGCTTTATGATAACATTCAGATAGACGATTATTTTGCTTGAGTGGTGAAAAACTGATTATAATTAGTTAAAGGATAGACACAGATTGATACTATGTTCCCTCAGCTACTTGCTTCTTTTTGAGAGACATGCTTTAAATGCACGTTCTTCATTCAACAGTGAATAATATACATGTAGAAACAGACACGAGTGTGGTGTATCTGTTACTTTGAAGTTTTATATTACACTGTTACTTAAACATTTGGTAAATTATTTTCCATTCGAAATCTCCATTCTTCCCAATTCTTCAGACAGCTTCTGCATCGAGATGGTTTGCACATGTGTTCATGTAAAGGGGGAAACAAAGATATCATAATACCTAAATTGGGATTTAGATCAGTTTAAAGGTATTCCCACAAAAATTAAGAGACTGCCTATCTTCTTAATATATGCATGCATCTAAGGTAGATGCCTGTCTGTGTAAGGGTGTTTTAATTCTTCTTGTAGTTAAGGGAGAGCTGATCAACTCAGAGCAGACAGTGAGCCAGTCAATACTGAACTAAACGAAGAGCTAGGATTGCCTCACTTGCATGGAGACAGCTACATTTATCTCAAAGTAAGTCTTACTTCAGTTACCTAACCTTTCAGTCCAGTGTCACTTTATAAGCCTTAGATTAGGCCACGAAGCCTTCACCTGCCCCAGATCTGTGTCATTCCCTCTAATTCTGTATAGGCACTCCAGGAATGTTTAAAATAGCGCTAGATAATGTGCAGGAATAAGGAGGCCTTGCTCCTCTCCCAGACTGGCAAAAGACCTCCTTCGAGGTTGAACCAAGCCCTTTAACTCTGGTATATGCAACAAGACATTTGTAAATCCAAGATCTAATAAGGAAAAACATTAGATATACGTCCTAAATGCTTTTATGTAAACCTCAAGATATGTCACATGATAAGACATTTTTAAAAATCCCGCCTTGGTTAGGAGATTGGATTAGATGTCCATACAAAACCAGAATATTGTTATGTGGAAAATATCAATAATATGTATTATTTTAGATTTTAATATAGTGTAATGGGTTGACCCCAGCTGGATGCCAAGTGTCTGCCCAGTTGGTCTATCCCTCCCTTTCCCAGACAGGCAGAGGGAAGAGAATAAGACTTCAAACAACTCGTGTATTGGGATAAGGCAGTTTACTAAAGTAAAGCAAAGCTTGCACACACAAAAATAACAAGTTTATTCTCTACTTCTCATCAGTATCAATGTCTGGCCATGTGCCAGGAAACAGGGCTTCAGCACGCTTAGTGATTTCTTAGCAGGCAGCCATCAGAAACAAAGAATGCCCCCCCTGCTTCCTGCTTCTTTCCTTAAATTTTATATCTGAGCTGATGCCATATGGCATGGAATATCCCTTTGGTTACTTTAGGTCAGCTGACCTACTTGTGTCCTCTCCTAGAATCTTGCCCTTGACCGGAGAAGGAACATTACAGCCCCGATGTTGTGCTCAGCAGCAAAGCACTCACTGCACCTGTTACACCTGCTATGGGGAAATGAATTCCATCTCATACAGTCACAATAGCTATAGCTACATTATATGTGTATACATATGAATATGTGGGTTACTCAAAGGTTTTCGAATCCCAAGTTAGGGAACAAGCTCAGTTAAACAGCTTGGAAACAAGAAGATTTTAATTGACAAAATTTGGCAATGCCGTCTTGCACAGGAATCCAGGCTCAAGAGAGTCTACAAGTTTTCTTAAAAAATTTTCACTTCTCTAATTTTTCATGAAAATCTTAGTCCTGAAAACAGATATTTAAACACTTTCACTACAGAGACTTTCTGCATTTTACCTGACCCTTGAGTCAAAATATTTGATACCTGGGGGACAGGAGATAGGGTAGCATTTCATGCCATCACTTGGCCTCAATATTGAGGGTGGTATTAGGCTGAATAGTGCCTGATATTCCCTAGCAATGTTTATTGTGTATTGATGTTCTCTAATGAAAAAGGGGTATAAGGTCAATTTATTTTATGTGAATCAGAGAACAGCTACTTAGGATAACTACTTTTGCTCATGTATTCCAGATTTTATAGCTATCTCCCAGCAGTCAATGATTCTGTATTCACGGCTCATAAAAAATAACATCATCCTTAACATAGCTGGAGAGGTCAGGTGAACCCTACTTAAGAATGTGTCTCACATATATCTTCAAGAATGTTAATCACTCAACACTGATTAAAATCAGAGAAGCTGCCCACTTTAGAAAAATTATATATCCTGAAAAGCTTTAAATGCATGCAAAATAGTTGCAGAAAGGTGAACCATTGATAACTGAAGGTGAGACAAAACCATTGTCTGCACAATTATGACTTCTTGGCATGTCTGTCATACAAATATCTCACACGAATTTATTTATAAATCTTTCAGGTTGTATGACTCAGCACAGAAAAATTAGAAAAGACTAAAGCAAAAAATTCAAATTATGCTTCCATTTAGGCATTTATTTTCTGATCATGCATAATAATTTTAATAAATTCTGCCACCATACATAAGGATGTCACTTTACATTTTATTTCAGTGAGGTGATGAGAAGACCACAATCCTGTAAATGCTCGTCATCCTCAACTTTTTTAATACTGCTCCACATGACTGCTTTTCCATTGAATCACACTGTACAGCATATTTCAGGATGGCACTCTGTCAGAGCTCCGAGACGTCTACATGGCCCTAATCAGCTCCACTGGGCTTCTTGTAGGCCCAGGAGCCCCATTTCACCTCAGCCCAGGGCCTTCAATCCCTTCCTGAGCTATGCTGAAAGGTTCCCCAGCTCTTGCTCCACCTCCTAGAGAGGCTTGGAATGTTCACTGTGGTCTTGTTTCCAGCCCTGTCCCCTGCTGCTTCTCACCAGGTTCTGTGACCCTGGTTCACAGATTACACTTGACAGACCCTGTTACCAGTACCTGGCTCTGCCTGCAATGCTTAAATCTTGTGGGATGGTGCCCCATTGCTAAGGGTCCAATCTACACTGAGGTCATCCTTAGCTGCCCTTCCTTTGATGAGCATTCGGGCCTCACCACTGCTTGGCACCTAGGTATTAATGAGTAAAGAGACAGAAATTTGTACTTCAACAATAGAAAGTCCAAGTGTCATAAAGATTGGCAGAAGCAGAGTCACACTGCCTTCATAGCTGAAGCGATTTCCTCAGCTTGTCATTCTGAAGTCCTCCTGTGCCATTTATTGCCTCTGAAAATATCTCCAAAATGCAGAATATTTTTCCAATTTTAGTCAATTAAAGGCCACAATATGATTTTTACAAATTTGAATATAAAAAGTGATGTTTATTTTCCTATTTAGAATTTCAACACTTCTTCAAGGACAGCTCTTCTTCGGCTTACACTCTGTAGAAAAACATTTCCTGTGTTCCCCTTTTTCCTGGTAAGATATTACTTTTGAAATGACTAAGGGACTTAGGCTTATGTATATCATGAAGAGTTTAACAAAACATTTTCTGAAGAGGGTCATATTTTAGGCTATTTCAGTGGCAGTTCTTTTATTTTCAGGAAATCAGTACTGCTTAATATGCAATAATAATCAGGGGTAGAGGAAGAGAAAATACACCTAGTTTTCAAAAAAAAAAAAAAAAAAAGGATAAAGCAATTTGTAATCTTCCAAATGTATAGTGTCTTCTGCTGTGGACTTCTACAGCACTTTGGCAGCCCATTTTACAAAGACCTTTTAAACGAAGGGTCTAGCCCTTTAAATTTCTGGCATTCACTCTACTGTAAAGCAGGCACACATTAAATCATAAGCCTGCCCAATGGGTTTTTTTCCACCCAAGATGAACTAGAAAGCAGCAGACTTGCTGACATCAGTTTTCATGTTGCTCAAGAGCTCTGACAAGCAGATGTGAAAATTCAAGTGTGTCATGATTTACAAAGCCAGCCTCTGACTTGCCCAGTCTTCGGTCTTAGCAATGCAAAAAGGATGCCTGCCTCACTGATGCATTCTTTTCCTCCATGCCCAATGTCTCTGCATTCAGCTGTTTAAATGCAGTGCACAAAGAAGTTTCATTCCACTACACCCTGCAGTATAAGGTTCCCTTCCATCATTAATAGACTACATTCAAGAGCCAGCAAAACAAAATTTGAAAGTGGAATTAAAGGCTTGTATTTCCTGTTCATAGAGATAAATGTTATCCAGTATGGGTTTTATTTCCTTTCAAAAGTCAAGCTGAAATTCAGCTGCTGCAATCATATTCATCTCTTTGCCATCTCAGCAAGTTTGTCCCATGTAAATAGTGTGATCTTAATAAATAAACGAATGAATACTGAAGCACAGCTGGCATTGGCAAGATATCACTGTTAGGTTGCTGCAACATTTTATTGCCAGTGAGTATTGATAATTATTCTCAGAACTGGGAAATATAGGGGAAAGGAATGCAGAGGAGAGTCAACAGAGTTTGGAACAAAAATGAAAGAATATTTGCCTCAGTTAACAGTAAGGACATATGAGTACCATGAAGGCAAGTGTTTCACTAAACTTAGTTCTGAATTATCTCCTTATTTAAACAAAGTTTAATAGCCACACTCGTATAAAGCTTTTGCTACATACTTGCTGCTTAAAATTAATACAATTTTTTTGAGAGGGAAAGCAATGGAAGTTGGAATTCTTAAGAGACCTAAAAAATAACCAAAACAAAAAAATAAGCAAGCCTACAAAAGTTCTGAGTAAATGAGTCAGCTGGAATATAAACAATATTTCTTTTCTTCTCTGCTTTGCTGGCAATATGTTTATCTATTTTTGAACACAGAAGTCCAAAATTTTAGTTAGCTGCCATGAAGAGCATAGAGATAGTTTTCAAACATATATAAAGTCAGATAACAAAAAAGCAGTGTGTGAGCTGACAGCTTTCTAGCCAAAAAATAATTATTATTAGTTATTATGTTTTCAAGTTTTTTAGTAGAAGGCAGCTGACAACTGAAGGCAACTTTTTCTAGGTTGTTCTTGTATTTTTATTTTTTTTAAACTGTTGTTGCTTGCCAATATAATGCTGTTTTGGCTTGCACGTGTGCTATTGCCTAGCTGAGTTGAGTACCAAGTGGCTGAGACAGAATATAGCCCAAGTTTCCTTATCTACTTTTCAATTAAAATTCGTTCCAAAAATAATGGGTAAAATTGCTCCAGTATTAAAGCTATTGAGTTTATTTAGCAGACATGGTCTTAACTGTGTGACTGACAGTTTTAGAAAGGGCAAATTAAAATTGGATATTTGATGGCAGTCTCCAAACACAACTTGCATATCAAAGTAACTTCGGCTATGGCAGAAGAAAAACAATAATGCATTTTCTTATCATTACAAAAGCATTTGAAACCAATGAAAAGATACTGAACTTGGAGTTTCAGTTGCTTGAATTAATTTTCCTAGCCACTCATATTCTACAAACTTAGACACATTCAGAACACAAGTTCTAGAGACAATCGAGTAAAACAAGGTTTCAATAAAAGTAATGCAAAGGTTAAACTCTAGAGGTTCAATTATGTTATTATATGGAGGATAATAGGCTGGGAAGAGGAGAAGGTAACGCAGTAAAGTACCTCTTAAATTCAGTTGTAACAGAAGGGAAATGCAGGAGAAGGAACATGAAGGAAGCATTCAAAATTTGAGAGTATATATTTTAAACAACTAGACTACCCTTACTTAATTTTGAGATTATTATGTTACATTTAATAGAGAACATCTTCATTTCAACAGCTTAGTCCATTATAAAAAAAACAACTAACCAACACTAAATTGTTTGGTGTTTTTGTTTGTTTGTTTGGGTTTTTTTAAGAACTTATTTTAATGATTATATCAGGTAGAATACTATTGTAACACATGACATAGAAGTGGGACTTCAGGTGCTGCATAAGTCTGTTGCTTGCAGGCACAGATCTCCCGGTTTGAATACTCTTGTGACTGTTATAAATAAAGTTTTGACTGCCTCTCCTCCATTGAGATACAGAAGATTCCCTCAGGCCTTTAATGTGTCTGGAGTAGTTAATTAGTGAATGCTACTCACAAATTAATCCCAAATCAGTGTTATTTTCTGTTTTACCAGTAATGTTTTGATTTGTTTTTTTGTTATTGTTGTTTTGTTTTTGTCTGAGATTTTTTGTTTGATTTGCTTTTTTTTATAAATTGTGTCTGAAGTGAAGCGATAGGGCTGCAGTTTCGGTTCTTATTTGGTAATTGAACATTTTCATTTACTAGTATGCCGTCATTTTCAATGAGAACACATTTAAATTTTTTTCTCAGCTTTAGATGTGGAAGAGAGCTTAAAAATCCTTCCATTTACAGCATGTCTAGTAGGGTTTTCTGAAAACGTGTGTAAACAGCTTTCTGAAGTTTACTATTTTAGGAGTGGGATTTCAAGGGATATTTTAAGTATTTTCTCTAAATATACCTTTGTGTGACTTAGATATTATGTTATCTATTTTTTCTATATTTGTCATGCTGTGACTTTTGCAGTTACAAACCATGAGCATGTCTGAACCTAAGCCAGGGTCACATCTGTGGAGGCAACAAGTTATGCCTTGGTAAACCAAGTTTCTGAGGAAGACCTTGAAGCCATAGATTTCTAGAACTGCTCACTTATTTCTTACAATATATCAAGAGAGTTAAGTCAATAAATAGATTACAGGGAAAGTTAGAGAAAAAAGGAAGAGCTGATCTTTAACATAGAAGAACCCACAGTCATTTGATTGCAACAGAAAACAAGAAGAGAAACAACTTGCCATATAATTCTGGTTCAACTACTGTGATCATTTAACTTTCCATTGTATGTTACTTTTTTCCAGTACTGAACTTGGAAATAGCACTTAAGTAACATCTCTGGGATGAACAGTTGTCTGCAAAAACTTTCTTGGTGTGTGGTGGTAGGAAAAAAAAAGTTAAAGAAAAAAAAGTTTAAAAAACCTGTAGACCTTGGCATCATCATGATGGTTACTGGGAGCAGGACAGAGAGACACAGTTTGCCACACAGACTGTTGTGAGCTTCCATCTTCAGCATGTCGTGCCATTTTTGTCTCTGCATCAAGAGGGACAAAATGGAGAAGGCAAAGGATAATTAAACTTATGGAACATCTGGCTTATGAGAAGAGGATAAAATATCAGTGGCACTCCAGCTAGAAGTGAGGCAAGAACAAAGTTCACAACATCATTAAGGTGGTAAACTTACACCTTTGCACAAAAGCCTGCAGTAATAAAGCTAGGTAGCACTTCAAGAAAATTGTAGGAGTTTAATTTAAAAAAGATAAAGGACTATATCTCTTCTTGCTGGTAGTAAGCTTCTGGAATCTTTTACCACAAGAGGTTATGATTGCAGATGGTATAGCATCTAAAAAAGGAAGTAGATAAACTTTTAAACAGCAGGTGCATGAAAATATACTGAAAGCAAGAGGCAGGGATGTACTGTCTAGCACCCTTATTGCAAGAATTATGGAGGATAGGGGAGTAGGTACAGAAAGTACAGCAGGAAATGGCAAGGGTCATGTGATTTCCTTAAACAGTTTCTTTTATAGACACAGTCTTTATCAGATTTGGCATAGACAACAGTCCAACAAAATATTCAAGCCCTCCAGGAAAGGATGGGGGAAGGTTACAGGGAAAAGAGCAGGGAAGAATCAGGTGACTATATGTGCCAAGAAATTAAAAAGGGGAGGGAGTATGAGGTTCAAAGTCTGAAAGATTTAAAAACATGGAGAAGTATCATTGCAGGGACACAAGCAAGAAATTTTGTTGTTTTCTGATGACATCCATGGAGCCAGCAGACATCGCCTTGCAGAGCTCTGCTCAGAGATGCAGGGAAACAGACACCACGGTTGCTGACATCTTCCCTCCGCTGCCAGGCATCCACTGTCTGGTGCTGAAAACAGCCAAAATAACCAGGGTCAGCAGGCTGACGAGAAGGTTGCGCTACTTTGAGGGCTTTTAGATGGGGAGGGAGTTCAGAAGGGAACAACGGTGTATATTTCCCAAGGGTTTGAACGTGCTCTACCTCTCCAGGAGGTGAACAACAGATAGAAAGGGGATAAAAAAAAAGATGTTCAGGGTAAGAGCGGAGAGTATGTGGAGATGAAGCAAGAATAAGCACAAGAAAGAGGAAGTACTAAATTATGGGGATTTTTAAAATAATTTTGCTTGAAATAACTGAGTTGAAGAAGGAAAGAAATGTGAAGCAGTGAAAAGCAGGGCAGTGAGGCTGGATGTGTGGAACACTGCCTTCTGCCTCTTTTCATAAAGCTCTTTTGTGAAAGGGCTGTAGTGCATTCAGGGCAGTAGGATCCAACTTTCTAGAGAAAAAAGCTGATGGCACTGTGTCATAAAAAGCTACAGCCTTTGGCTCTGCCTGTGAGTACAGTCTGGATGCATTAGACAATGGTGGTGCTTACAGTGGTGGCAGTAGTGCGTGGATGTTTTTCAGAGGGACAAGAAGGAATGTAAACTGACATAGTTCCAAAGGCACCACAGATAGGGGTTGTCCATTTTGGAAATTACCACTGTAGTCACCCCTGATGCTGAGTGGGGCAGTCTGATGTAAAATGTTTGTTATACCTGTCTACCTCAGCCACACTTTAAAGTGATCTAGAATCTAGGAGAAATCATTAGTTCAAAGATACTTTTGCATAAGGAAAGGAACATGTCAAATCCTTTTGAAGACTTCGAATTTTCTTTTTTAAATTTCTTTCTTTTTTTTTAAACAAGGAGTTGCAGGTGATGAGGTAGCAATTATCATACTTGACAGAACTTCCAATCTGAAGTTGACAGAAGGGTTTTCTTTTTAGGATTCGGTACTGAAGTTCTGAAGTTCTGAAGCTACTGCACTTCACTCAGCCTAAGCAGAATATTCCCAAAGCAACCAGTATTTACATTGGATGAAGAACAAATCAGCTTCTTTAACATACATGTTTACAAATTTCTATGACACTTATCCAGTTTCATGGCTGGTTCTTTACTCTTGTCTTAGATTTTTATGAGATCATGGCACAATGATGACAAAGGACCTCTTAATATTATTTCCTTTTTTGACAGCAGTGAGGAGTTATTTGTCTGAGTTTTGGCTTCTTATCTTTTTTTTCCATTTCATTTCCCAGAAACTCGAAGATCAACTTTAGAAAAACAGCACATGTCATACAGATGTGAAGTGGGGAGGCTTTTAGATACTTCTGGATAAAGAGGAAGATGAGGCTACTTTAAGAAATGGCTTGTATGATAAGTATGCGGTTTAAAATTATACTATATACATATAATATAGTCCTGGATTGATATTACAACTTTTAAAAAAAGTGTATGAATTAGAAGGATTTCCTAGTTTTGAGGACTATTTTGATGACCTAGATAGTCACAGGGGAGCCTAAAATATGTTCCAATTTCAATATAATTATCTATCTATTCCTTCAATGCTTTTCCTTCATACACAATAGCTATGGGGCTCAGCTGCTTCAGGCTATCTGCCACTGAGTTTAATTAAAATCCTCAGTAGCACAATGTGCATCAAGAAATTCAAAACTGTGGATAATCCTGGCTTGTGCAAATTCTCCTCAATGATTCCCTGGGGACCTAAGTCTCCATCTCCACATCTCCTTTAATATATGTGGATGCTCAGGGGAGAGGATAAGAAAAAAATATTAATAGATAGGAAGTGAAGATTTCAATGATTACAGACAGAAAAGAATCTGATAAGTTTTCATTGTATTGCATAACCATTCCTCTCTTCAGAATTTGTGTTCCCCTCCTTTAAGGTAATAACTATGCCGGTACCTTGACTAAAATCTGACACTCTTGAGAGGTAATATTATCTCTTCTACTTTCCCAAAACTTCTGAGAAATCTGATAAATTAGATGATGGCTATGATATCTAGCAGTCCTTGGACTTCTTTCATTGAAGACTGTTTTAGATGCAGAAAATGTGTGGTCAGTGGGCTTCACTTCATCAAGTATTGCTGATGGTAATTGTTTTCTTGGTATGGTTGAGAGTCATTGACATGGACAATTGCAGGCACAGACAGCAATGCATTCCTGAATGTCTCCATCCTCTCATCAAGAAGCCTGAAGTTATCAGAGTGGACAATTTCCTCCTGTTGGGCATCGCAATATTCTGCACGTGTACAACTGCCAATATTATAGACAGGGATGCTGGTGATAAAGACAGATGTGGATAGAGACTATAATTTAGCCGGTGGGAAACCAAAAAATGCCAAATAGATTTTCTGAGTAAAAAGAGAGAGAAATAGAGAAAACCTTTGGAAATCATTAAATGAAATTAGATTTAGAGAGAAATCATTGAAATAAAATCACTTAGGTAGAGTAGTTGAACAGATTAATGGAAATGAATAGGGTGGAACAAAATTTCTTAAACTACCCTGTAGGTTACAAAACATTTACTTAAAATGTTATGTGATATAACTTAATCTGACTTTGCACTTTCAGAGAGGAATAAGTATAGAATTGAGTTAAAGTGTATGAGAACATAGCTAGTCTATGTAGTTTTACAACAATTTAATTAATTTAGAGTAAGACATATGAGCATACGTGTTGGCCAGTGGTCTAAATGTAGATGTGGTTCACAGCATAATGCTACATGGTAGGGGAATAATCTTGGCTAATATCTATAAACACCAATTTCATTCAAGTCTGACCAGCAGTGGTAAATGCAATAGAAGTATGCTTTTCTTTGTAAATGATTACAGGCGAAAAGAAAAGAAAAGAAAAGAAAAGAAAAGAAAAGAAAAGAAAAGAAAAGAAAAGAAAAGAAAAGAAAAGAAAAGAAAAGAAAAGAAAGGAAAGGAAAGGAAAGGAAAGGAAAGGAAAGGAAAAGAAAAGAAAAGAAAAGAAAAGAAAAGAAAAGAAAAGAAAAGAAAAGAAAAGAAAAGAAAAGAAAAGAAAAGAAAAGAAAAGAAAAGAAAAGAAAAGAAAAGAAAAGAAAAGAAAAGAAAAGAAAAGAAAAGAAAAGAAAAGAAAAGAAAAGAAAAGAAAAGAAAAGAAAAGAAAAGAAAAGAAAAGAAAAGAAAAGAAAAGAAAAGAAAAGAAAAGAAAAGAAAAGAAAAGAAAAGAAAAGAAAAGAAAAGAAAAGAAAAGAAAAGAAAAGAAAAGAAAAGAAAAGAAAAGAAAAGAAAAGAAAAGAAAAGAAAAGAAAAGAAAAGAAAAGAAAAGAAAAGAAAAGAAAAGAAAAGAAAAGAAAAGAAAAGAAAAGAAAAGAAAAGAAAAGAAAAGAAAAGAAAAGAAAAGAAAAGAAAAGAAAAGAAAAGAAAAGAAAAGAAAAGAAAAGAAAAGAAAAGAAAAGAAAAGAAAAGAAAAGAAAAGAAAAGAAAAGAAAAGAAAAGAAAAGAAAAGAAAAGAAAAGAAAAGAAAAGAAAAGAAAAGAAAAGAAAAGAAAAGAAAAGAAAAGAAAAGAAAAGAAAAGANAAAGAAAGAAAGAAAGAAAGAAAGAAAGAAAGAAAGAAAGAAAGAAGTAATAAATGAATTGAAGCTGTAATGGATACTGACAGTTTGGAATAAAAGCTGGAAATGTGGCTGAGTGCAGTAACTAAGCCATGATTTCACATTCTGCAGATTTTGTGCTAGTGCTTGTGTGACTTCTGAAATCTGCAAAATTTATCCTTACCATGCCATTTTTTTCACCTTCACTGGAGTTAATCTTCCTATTCTGTCTATGCTGATGGACTGTCATTAGCTATTAATACAAAAGTGAAGCTACTGGGTTAAAGAAGAGAGCAGTTTCCAGCATTGATCATTCTATTTAGAAATGTACACATGCCCAGAAGGCCACAGGATTGGGGTGAAGGCTGTCACACTGAGGTATAGTGTTGAGAGAAGAGAATATATGTTTTATGATTTATACACATAGATACACACATGTATATACACATTATACATATACTGTATATATATATAATATGGTAATTTTTGATTAATGAAAACTTGCATTTTAGGTTGGATGAAACCTCCATTTGATCCAAAACCTAGTTAAAATTAAAGTGTTTCAAAATACTGTATAATAAAGTGTCTGAGAAAAAATGGCAAATGTTCAATTTTTTTTAATTGTTCCTCAAATGTTTTAATAAAGTTGACAATAATTTGTGAACACTTTTAGAAGCTTGTTCATCTGAATTTTTCTGGTGCTTTCCTATGACTGTCTGTGAAAGACAGAGTAGAGTAAGCTTGGGAGGAAGTGAAGAGATTCCATATGAAAAGTCTTACTGATTTCTGGTATTGACTGCCAACTGGAATGCTCATTCAAGAGCAGAGAAGAAGATAATGTTGTGTTTTCTTTGTTCTGTGACAATGTTGAACATGTGTTTTCTAACGTCTGTAAATATATACATCAGTAATTTCTAAGCAGACAGTTATGGAAGAAGAAACAATTAAAAAATTTCATATGTTTATTTTTTCAGTTTTCAGTATGGCAGTTGAATTGAATTACTTAATTTCATGCATGCTATTAGGTAAAGTGATATGATTTCTTTACTGTGATGTGATGGACCTTTCTAAATAGATTTCTGGAAATAAGAAAAGCTGTCTGACAGTTCAGTACTGGAATATTTCAAGCCACAAGCAGAAAAAGATTTCCTCGGTAAATAAAACTGCCAATTAAATCCAAGAAACTGAATAGTCATAGAAAACATGGCTGAAAAGAATTCATTCTAGTAGTTTTTAGAACAACTTACAAGCAGCATTTATACACTCACTCTTTTTCTAGTTCACAGTTAGCACTTTATTTAATTAAAGTTTATTACAAATTAAATATTGTTTTCTACACAGCATTTACATAATGTAAAATATTGTCTCCTACTAAGAAAAGTGGCTTTTGTTATGAATTATGTCTTTGGCTTTCTGTAGGCATCAAATCATTATCTATGAAATAGTCCCCTCCATTTGTACATGTCAGAAACCTATGCATGCAAAATCAATCATGATTCCTATCACACTGCCCTGAATCATATCTTTATTAGATTATTTCAGAGCTGGATGAGTCACACTGCAAGACAATCTTTGCAGAGTGGGAGAGCTGCACTTTATGACATTGGCTGGATGCCCTGTTTAGAGCTGCTCTTCTCATTTTTCCAGCAGCTTATATTGGCTATTTCAGATGTTGCTGTCTTCTAGACTGAGTGGCAAACCTACTCGAAATATCATAAAATTATCTCTTTGCTTGTCTTTTCATATATTGTGTGAACTCATAAATAGATAACTGCTCATACACATTGGTTTCTTGATTTCTATTTCGAGTGACTTATAAAAGTGTTTTAGAACTTTGTATTTCACTCAATAAGTTTATATTTTATTACTTGAAAACTGTAAGCGGTACAAAAGGTTTTAGAAGATCCAGTTGTGAGATGACTCATAAGCTAAGCCATGCTACAAATAAAAACCAAGTTGTAAGGAATTACTGCTGTTGATTTAGATGGAGACCAAATTTCATTATATGAAATTAACGCAAATTTTTAGACGTGCTAGTAATCAAACTTTTCCCTAGACAATATTTATGCAATTAGATACTTTTTATGTGGTACTTTGTAAGAACAAAAAAAAACTACAACAGTGGTATTCACAAGAGTAGAAGTTAAATGTTCTGTCTACACCTAGAACATTTACAATTGAAAAGTCCAATATTTAGAGGATAGTATACTTTTATGTTTCAAACCAACTAACTAATGTATTTTAATTGTGTTTTTGAAAGATTACTGGCTGTGTTCCCAGATTTCACTATGGTAAGTGTGCTACTAATCTTTAACAGTCATCAAATACATGTCATAAAATATTTCAGTGCTGCAGACTTTACATTTTCTTATTGTATGAATGTGGGGATGTCTGATGTATTTAACTTAAAGCCTTGTTTGAGTTACCATGCCTTCGATTTGCCTCTATTTTGCCTCACCCTTCATGACTGCTTCATTTTGTAATTTTTTTCTTCAGGAAGATATTTTTAGGGCTTGAGATGCTCCCTTTAGTTAAAACAAAGCAAGCTTTAGATAAATAGGAGTTACTTTTCCTTTCAAACTTAATTACTTTTCAGAGTCATGATCAATTTCCCACCTTGCTTGCTTGAGGGGAGTGACACTGTAGGAGACCCTCATGCATTTGTTTTGTAATAAGCCTTTATTCATACACTTCAGGCTATACAATCAACTTCTCTGCATCAGAGTGTGTGTCTGTGTGTGTGGCTGCAGCTGCAGGCTGCAGATTGGAATGCTGATGACAGGGTGCAGAAGTGTTGAGGAATGAGTCTGTGTGGAGGAAAGCAATAATCTGGCTGAGAATGTCCACAGATTTTATTATATAAAATTAAGCTCCCTTTGGCAGCCTCTTTGAATTTTATTTTTTTAAAGGGATATTTCCTACATAATGCCCTGACTAAAGAGTTTCATTCTAGTGTTCTCTTTTTCACTTTTTTAAAAAAGTGGAACAGGAGTAGTTTTTACTATAAGACATACTAGGTTGAGATCCCGATAGTTAAAGTAGGGTGTTTTTTTTTGTTGAAACGGTCAGTTTTATGTTTCAACTTCCGGCTTGTCATTTTTGTCTGTTTTAAAATAAAATCAGTTTAAAAGCATAAATTTAGTTTCTAGAGAATAAAAGTTTATGGAAAGATGCAAATATTAACTACAGTTTTGCTATGACAGTAATATTTCATATAATCAAGATTTTAGTTATATTCTTAGTAATGGAAAACAACTTTTTTCCAGAAAATGCGTGAAGATGTACTGGAGGCAGGCCAGGGATGGGTTAAAGATAATGCAATCCTACTGGAAAACATAATTTTCACATTACTGCTTCTTAAAAGTCAACTTCTTGTCAATTTTACATGATATTCAGCACGATTTTCATGGTTAGTCTTCTTTAAATACACCATAACATAAGCATTTACCAGAAAGAATAGTCTTTGCCTTTTCACCTAAGTGTCAGTAAAAGGAATGCATAAAACAAATACATAAAACCCCACTGTCATGGGCATGGACACCTTCCACAAGACCACATTGCCAAAAATCCAATCCAGCCTGTCCAGGGATAGGGTGCCAACAACTTCTCTGGACAACCTTTTACAGCACCTCACCACCCTCATAATGAAAAAGTTGAAGTAAAAATTTATAAGTAGACAGAGTAAATGATCCTTCAGTGTTTCTTCCCACCCACATCGAATCTACCCTCTGTAATTTTGGCTGCTTGTCCTCACAGTGGGAGAGTAGGATAATATTAGGTGTTTGCTTTATTACATTATCAGACCCTGACAAATAATTTTGACTAAATTCTAGTATTGTGTCAACCAAATATTTGAAACAAACATCGGATTACATTAAATTTCCATTGGGATATCCATCTCAAGAACTGTAGTGTCTTAACTGATAGAACATAGGTTGTCAACAGGTTTGGGTTTGAATCTTTCATGTAATCTGTCTTGAATCTATCCTGTAACTGGTTATTACAGAACTATTCAAGATAGGTTTTCAGGCAATATAGAGATGAAGAGAAAGAATTTATTAATTACAAGTGTTTTGGTTTTTTTTCCTACTGAGGCATTTGCACAAATGTTTTAAAGCTGATTTTTAACCTATTTAACAATGTGTTTTCTGTCATTTCCCTTCAATTAACTGAGTGCACTATGACAGGTGGCTTTTCCTGTTGACTTGATCTAAATTTAAATTATTATGTGCCTTAGACCATGGAGTGTGCTGTCCCTAAAGATCTGACATTTCCATTCAGGAATGGGGTAGCACATCTGTGAAGCGGGAGTAGTTGTTTTGTTTTCCAAAGAAGGGTGAGGGCTGCATAGCAACTTTACTAATTGTCCCTTTAAAAGCATGCCAACATTGAAGGAGCAAGCATTTCTGCAGGAGGATTATACAGAAGTAAAAATTAAAGATCATATTGACTTACTAATACAACTTGTCCATTTATTTCCAGACCCAATTAATCTTCACACAGTTTTAAAGATTAGAGTGATCCACACCAGCAACTTTTTGGTAACTCAAGTACAGTAACTTCTCCGTATTTTCCAGGTCTACTGATATTTAGTGCTAGTCTCACAGTTTTTAACATATTTGTCTCTATTTTCATTACAGTTGTGCATGTGAAATCTGATCTCAACTGAGAACACTGTTTCTCTAAAGCAGAGGTCCTCAAACTTTTTCTATAGAGGGCTGGTTCATTATCCCTCAGATGCTGTCAGGGGCCAGACTATAGTTTGGAAAAAAATGAACGAATTCCTGTGCACACTGCACATATTTTATTTGTAGTAGTACACAAAAAACGGGAAACAGAATGCAATATTTAAAAGGAAGAACAATTGTAATCAACAAAAACAAATAATATTTCAATGTGAACTATGGACCTGCTTTTGGCTAATGAGATGGTCAATGTTAGGTTCCATATTTGTCACTGCTAGTCGTAGCGCGGGGAAGCCTGGGGGCGAGGCCCCCACTCCGCCTGCCCGCCCCGTCCCGCCGCGCCGGCCCCGCAGGGAGCCATCCGCCGGGACTGCGAAGAGATGGGGGGGAGAAGATGGCAGACCGGACAGAGGCAGGGGGATTCTGTAAATACCGGCAGGCCAGATTGAGGACCCTGGCGGGCCGTATCCGGACCGTGGGCCATAGTTTGAGGACCCCTGCTCTAAAGGAAAGGATCCTTGTTGTTATAGGTTTAAATATCAGGTTTTTCTGCGAGGAGGGGTGATGTTTGGGTTGTTTGTTTGTTCAAGTGGTAAACTCAATTTTTTTTTTAAGAAGCATGAAGGGAAGCTGAAGCTCGGCATCTGCGGAGCACTGGGGCTTTCCCCGCTTGTTTCCCCACGTCCTTGCAGGAACCGGGGAATGCAGTGAGGTGGCATGAAGGCCCGATGCCAGCGCACTGGTAATGGAAAAGAGAGCAAAATCGACCAATCCCGGCTCCAGAGACTTCATGAGCAGTGGGCCGGGGGGTGTAGATGTGAGGGACTGTTCCCTCCGCTCCCCGAACTGCCGTGCCGCGGGGCAAGGGGACTGCATTCCCATTGCCGGGTATGGGGACTGGCCGGGCAACATGAAATGGAGCTAAGCAGCGTGGGTGCTCTGGGCTGGGATGCTAGCTAGGCAGTGTGGCACTCCTTGTTTCCCGCTGCCTGGCTCATGATTCATGGGGTGCTTACCGTGGCTGCTGCTGCTGAGAGAGAGAGGCAGGGAGATTCCTGGAGAGCAGCAAGACCTCATTCGCCAGACCTGTATGGGGGCTTGTGATGGGGCGAGGCAGCTGGTCCCTTTGGTTCCCTGCATAGCCAACAGCGGGGAAGCGGCTGGGCAGCGGAGTGGAGTGGGGCGGCCAGCCTCCATCCTTGCACCACCCAAGTTGATGGTGGTGTAGCAGGTGGTACGGTCCTGGCACTGCTGGGCTGCAGCTGCCCTCGCCACCCACTGCCCCAGGCTGGACGGGGAGCACCGGCCTTGGCAGGAGAGGCCCTGGCCCCTCTCCCGATAGCGGCCGTGGCATCTGGGGGCTGGGGCACTCCCACAGTGCACCGAGGCTGCCTGGTGCTATGGGCTTAGGGCGAACCAGGACTGATGGTGTTCTCTTGCCGAGTGTCACTGCCAGTCCCCGCATTTCCAGGGAAGCGTGCAGCGATGGCTGCCCC
This sequence comes from Serilophus lunatus, assembly GCA_013399895.1. Taxonomy (NCBI): domain Eukaryota; kingdom Metazoa; phylum Chordata; class Aves; order Passeriformes; family Eurylaimidae; genus Serilophus; species Serilophus lunatus. Next base: position 181,794 of record VXBA01004704.1, read on the forward strand.
CCATGGGTGGCTCTGGCAGCCCTGCTGGCCCCAGGGGTCCCTCCTGGGGGTCCCTGAGGTGGTGATGGGTGCTCCCATGCTAGTGCTGTGCTGGCAGCGGGTGCGCAGTGACAGCAGCCCCTCCTGTGGCTAGCTGGGGTGGGCAGCCCATGACAGCTGCTCCAGCTGGCCCATCGGGAGGGGTGCTGCTGGACCTGGGAGTGCCCGCGGGTGGCAGTAATGGCGGCCTCCAGGGCCCCGGAGCCCAGCTACATGGCAATTTTAGCAGGAACCGCCATCTTGCCTTGTGCCAAAATCTCGGAAAGGGGTGGCGCTGAGCACAGCCACCCAATGAGAGGACAGCCTGCTCAGGAAGACAACCTCAAAATCTCATGGGATTGCCACCACATAAAAAACAGAACCCCAGAAGTCCTGTCCCCTTTTGGCCGGCTCATCATGGTCCAGACAACATTGACTGTCGCTCCTCCTAGTCCCTCATGGCTAACCTTACCATGCAGCACCATCGGAGNTAGCAGCCTTCCCCTCTTCCCTTGCTCCTCAGCCTATCAGTCTGCTTGGAGGAGCAGTTTGTCATTTTTTTTCTTTCTTTCTTTTCATTTTTGCAAAATATTGTTGGGTTTCTATTGTGTGTATTTTGTTTAGTGCCTAGTGAGATTCTATAAGGTCTACGGAGCCCCATAGAAAATAAACCTGTGTTTGGTGTTGCATCTCTATTATGTCTCTCATCCTGTTGCACCTCCTAGTGGTAAAACCACCACACTGGTCTTGTATAAAAACAAGTGGATACTAGTCCAGAAGACACATATAAACAATTACTCATTTATAAGTTATGTACGTGAGTTTTTTCACACATGTGTAAAGCATAGTAAAAATATTCATGTTTTGGTTTGGACTAAGTTCTTATTCGCTTTATGACAAACTTAAGTCTTTTAGTTGAAACAAATTAGTATGAAACAGATTGAGGGATTTTTTTCATGGAGCTCCCTAAAATATGTTTTCTTGGTATAGCTACATTAATGTTTACATTTGATAAATTATGCAATTTCACAGGAGCAACTATTTCTTTTTGGGTCATGGTTCAAAAAGGTTTTCATGAAACTAATAGTTACAAGGAGTTATTTTAAAATATGAAATAATTGTTCAGATGTAATAGTCACAGAACAGGAGAATGAACCAAAACCTGCAAAATAGAATAATATACAAATTCTTGTGATATGGATATAGCACAGAAATTTGCCTTGCATTGTTTTGCCTTTGTTTCTGCCTTTGACAGTAGCTTCTTTGCCTTTTTAATGCAATAACATTTAACTCCAATTCCCACCCAGGGGAAAAAGAAAAAAGGGGTAAAAAAAGAAAAGAAAAAGAAAAGGAGCTCTCAGAGCTCTTGCTTTCCGCTTTCAATCATTTAAATTACTATCTTGGAACAATAGATCTTGCTGTATTTTGAAAAGAAGTTAACTTCACTTATATAAATGAAATTCCCTGACTCTGTAGTAGTGTCTCAAGCTAGCTGTGACAGGAAGACTTAGATCATGAGAATTACGGGCAAATTTCTAAATCAGTATTTCTAAATTTGATATCATGTATTATTGTAAATACATAGATATTAGGAAAAAAAAAACCAAACTGAACTCCTTAATATTTTCATCAAGCAATAATTTCTTCTTTGTTTTGTATCCAAAACAGTAATTTTTATTTGCCACTGTGATTTTATTTTCCGTTCTGTAACATAATGGGGTAAAGTATAAACACAAGAGGAAAGAAATAATTGTCCTGTTTTAACCCTACCACTGCAGTGTAGGAGTAGATTAAATTCCCCTTTCTTCATGTATGGATATCATCTGTTTAATGTTACTTATCACATTATAATTGTATATAAATTGCTTTTTATAATTTTTTTCACAGGTGAGATGTCACCTTTTTCTATGGTATGTAACAGGAAGCTAAAGTGAAATCCTGAAGGAGACCTTTGTCTTTGGACTCTGTCAGTGAGTCCAGAATTCTGAGCAACAAATTTGTTTAGAGCAGAGGACAGGAAAAAATTTGGAGATCATTATTTTTGCAAAGAGGTTGAAAAGATTGGCAAACTGAACATTCTGCATTGGGATGCTCCATGTATATTAGCATTTGAGTTTTGATGATTTTGGCAAATGTTTCTTTTATTGAATCCTATAGTATAATTGTGGCCATTTGAAAAGGGGGGTTTGGGTCTTGCAAGGGGTTCCTGAGACTTTTAGGCGGGAAAGAGTGTAAGAAAAACCCACTCACCTGTTTGTAAAATTCAGTTTTCCTTGGAAAGGCCGGGGGAGAGGCTGAGATTGGGGCAGCCCTCTCCCAGGCAGGGCAGGGGGGATCACGCCAGTCATCCCCTGGGGCTCACCCTGACCGGGCCGGGGCGGAGGCAGTGGCTCCTCGCCGCCTCCGGGACCGCCCCGGGAGCGCGGGCCGGTGGTGGTAGCGCCGGGGGGCGTGCCCCAAGGGGCCAGGGCTGGAACAGCCCCTCTTCCTGCCTGCTCCCCCCTCCCCCCGTGGCACACAGCCCGGGGCTGTCTCGGTCTGGGGTGGGGGCAGCCACGGTGCCGATCTCCAGCTATTGGCGTGTGCGGCCTTGGGACTGTCGCGCAGCGCGGCAGCTCAAGAGCGCGGCTGGAGTGGGGGTGGGGGAAGCCCTGTCGTGCCCATGGGCAGCGGTGGGGCGGTGCAGTGGATGCAGCAGCCCCATACCAGCCCCGGCTGGGGATGTGAGTGCGGCTGCTGCTGTTGGACTGCGGTGGAGGGCCAGCCCTGGCGCCATGCTGACGCTGGGGCGTCCCTGAGGTGCTGCGGCTATGGAAACAAAGATGGCATGTGGGACCTAACCGCATGATTTTTCAGCAGGAAAACACTGGAAAACAAGGCAGGGCTTGGTCCCGCTGACCAATGGAAATACGGTTTAGCCTGGAAGAAGGCAGCGAGATCCACATGAGAGCTAGAGAGCTTAAAAGGCCGAGGACAACAACCGTCCCCCTCTCTTCGACTTCTGACCTGGGGTCGAAGCCCACAGCTTCTCTCCTCCTCAGTCTGACAGCCAGCCGCGTGACTCCACACATTTCTCTCAGCACAGGAGCAACTTCCAGCTTGAAAGCAAGTAGCCCTCCAGGGAGGTGGTGGGAAAGGGGCATTCCAGCAGACAGGGAGGGAAAGAGAGAGACAGTTTCTCTACCCCTCCCCCTGTTCTTCTCAGCAAGACATCTTGCTGAGAGAGCAGTTCCCTTTCTGGTTTTGTCTTTTTTTTTTCCCTTTTGTGTTTTTTTTCCCTGCGTGTCAAGTGTTTCTCTGTGTAATTTTGGGGTCCCTTTGGGTTATCCCTCCTTCCCTAATTTAAACCCCCTGTAATAAAGTGTTCACTTGCTGCTAATTTTGTTCAGTTTTCCGTCACCTTTATTGAACCTGCTCTTGGACGATAAAAGGTGGTTTAAACCACCACAATAATGGAAGAACGTTTCCAATGCATTTGCTTTTATACTGTAGTAGGATAGTAGGATTTTTCTGCTAGGCTTAGTACACATCTAAATTCTTAAGTATGGTGTTACTGAAGTCCCTAGATTTCCATTTGGCAGCATTTCTGTCACTCAGTGATGAATGGCCTTCTAGCTTCTCCCTTTACAACTTTTTCAGTTGTGAGATAAATGATAGAATATTTTGTACAAATGCAAGTTTAGTTAAACCATATGTCTAATTTAATTTCTCATGAAGACCTGTACTTTTATTTCTGAATAGTGAAAAGACAAATATGCACTTTTGCAGATTATCTATAGAGACAGAGGTTTATATGAAAAATAGGACAAGCCTGCACCTCTCTTTAACAGCAACGGAGAAAATAATTTTGAAATTCCAATTCACAAGTCTCTATTGACAATTTTCAGTGTTCACATTTTTTTTCCTGTAAAATTACTTATCTCTTATTTTTCAGTACTTCTATCTCAGTATTCAATGTGATATCTACATTCTGATGTCTTTTTTCATGCTAAAAACCTCACGCTTGTGTTTGGGGACTGGGTATGGAGAAGAAACAAACAAACAAGCAAACCACAATGATCACAATTGCTGGAATTCATCCAGGTGAATTCAAACATTCAGAAGTTCTTAAATGTTTAAATTTCAGCTAATCATCAGAGTTAATGGAGAGGAACAGGAACCTTTTGAACTGAGCCATTTCTTCAGTCTTTTATATCTATGTTAGGATGAGATTAATCATACTCCTGAAATTCACACATTTCTGCACACAGAATATAAAGGCTATGTCAGATGGCTAATACTGAAGCATTTAACTGTTGGATAAGTAAAAATTAGGCGTGATGAAGTGCATCTATAATTGGTTAGAGTGGGAATCTTTTGGAACTTAGGAGCCAAAATGTGTTCAATTTTCAGTCTCCCTGTAGACTACTGTGGGAAAGAATGGTAAAATCTCTCCTTCCAGTAAATTGATCAGATCACTGAACAACATTAAATTTAGTCTTTACAGAAATAACAAGAAGGAAACATGAAGGATTGAGCTTCTGACTTCTCTGAACTGTTAAAATGGATTTAAATTAAGTATAGCATGCAATCCCTATGGTATACAGTAACAGAAATCTGCATGAGAGAAATAATCCACTCCTAGTCATATGCTACATAAACCAAGAAATTATATCTGACGCTGTTACAGTGGAGGCATGTTGTACTTTTCCACAAAGTTTTGAACTCAACGATTGGTCAGATCTGTGTGTGTGTTGTGTGTGTGTATACATATATATATATAAATATATATATATATGTAAGAAACTATGGTTTCTCTGGAATTTTGGGCAATATTCCAAGATTAATGTGTTATTTTACACTGGGTTAAATTGCTGATGGCATAACTTAGTCATTTTACTGAAAATAAAATTTATCTTTTACATGGAGAATGTTAGTCTTGCTGAAAGAATAGTACACCATTGAAAAAGAGCAAATGTAGCTGCATGATGCTCAGGAGCCAAGTTAGGAATTTCACACAATGCTGCAGAGTGTTGCTCCATGTGGAGAGACATACCAGTACCCACAGGTGTCTCTTAAAGGGAGTAATGGGCTTTGACATTCTCTGCAGTGAGGTTGAGGTGTTTCACAGGAAAAGTTTTCATCAACTTGTTGAATGCCATTTCAGTTTAAGTCCAAAGTAAAATTGTGAGTGTGTCTGTTACAGCAAATTAAAAGTTCCTTTCATTGTTTGCCCTATTTTACCATTTGAATATTTTCTATAGCCACTCTTCTCTTTGAAAAAAAATAAATAAAAAATTATCTGTTTTTCATTTCCATGAGTAATTCTGAGATTTGCACATACTCTGGCTGCCAAAAGAGAACAGCCTTAACTAATCTTAGCAAAAACCAATATAAAATTGGTTAAAAATTTAAACACTTGAGCGTGAGAAAGCAACATCTTATGGGAAATATCTAAGACAGTAAAATCCTGGTCTATGACAAGGGACAGGAAGGATAAGCACAGTCTCTTCTGGAGGTCAAAGCTGCAGCGTGGACAGGGAACAAGCACACATTATGTGGGAAATAACCTACCTTGCCCAATGTTATATGTCTTCCATTTCAGTGCCTGTCTGCATAAGCAACTAGTTATGGAACAGGGCAAAACAACAGCAAAGTCCACACCAGTCTTGAAATGAAATATTTAATGGAGAGGATACAGCTACTTCTAGCTTAATATCTGCTATCTGAAAGTGTCTGTATCACACAGAAAAAGCTGAAGAGAGAGAGATTATCTCTAGGAAGTGTAGCAACACTGTTTCTGGCAAATAATTTCTAAAACTAGACATGTTCTATAAAGTGATAAACATCCTTTGCTTATTGTCCTGAACAGACTACTTATTCTATTTCAATCTTTTCCAACAGTCTGACTACTTTATTTCAACTTTTGTAGCTAAACTAAACACTGATTGACTCAAGAAATCAAAGAAATGCCTAAAATACTCATGTGAAATGCATATTTTGAATAATCTAATTCTACCTTTGTGATATTTTCCACCCTAATGTCCTTCTCTTGAAGGGACTTACGGTGCTTCAGATCTGGGATCTTCCCATCATTAACTGATGTATGATAAAGGACATCTGTCATTCTCTTGATCCTAAACACTGCTCGTGGCTGCTTGCCAAACAGACATCAAAACCAGTAACTTTTCATTACATTATTATCATCTCTGAATGCTGGAAGTCATGCTCAAAGGCATGTATTCGAAAGGTATGAATAAAATCATAAATGGAGCATTTCTCATTGTAGAATGTTTTTCTTCTGAGATATTTTCAGATAATTCTGTTGTCTAGATTTACATAGGGCTGGGTCAATAAAGGTCTTACACTCCTAAAATCTACAGAGACCTCCCCCTGGCTGAGAACTGCAGAATGGTCTCTTAGATTTTTCAGCTCTATAGGAAGAGTCAGGTCCTCTGGGTGAAATGAAAGAAATTGCAATTCTGATTTCAGACCTAGCCTAGAGATCAGCAGTGCAGGGACTTTGGTTGAAAACCCACCCAGAGCTGCACCTTTGGTACTTCATTTAGGGATTAGGGGCAACGTTGCTGTCAAGTAATTGTTCAGACATTACAATTGCTCATGACGCAGAAGGTCTATTCTATAAAGCTTGCTCAGCCATGAAGAGCACAAAACAATTTCCCTTATGTTACAGAAATGAAGTATATCTCTGCGATGAAGGCACATTTTGAACTGGAAAAGAAATTGTTCTCCCTATTGAAATCAGATGCCTCTCTACCTGCAATAACATGCAGATTGTGGACCATTACCTATTGGAGATAGGGTTGGTAGAGGTAAGGTGGCGCCAGTAGTACAGGCAGAAAAGTTTGAGTGCCTTCCACATCTCCCATCCACTAAGGTTGTGACTTGGGCTCAGCCTTGTTCTGTTATGGTCACCTCGTACCTAGGAATCCTGTGCACAAGCTTGTTACTTGTTTGATGGCTGTAGGACTTAAATAATAGAACCATAGAATGGTTTGGATTGTAAGGGACATTAAAAGTTCTAACTCTCCTGCCATGAACAGGAGTGCTACTGACTAGACCAGGTTGCACAAAGCCTCATCCAACCTGGCCTTGAACACTCCAGCAATGACGTATCTACAACTTCTTTGGGTAACTTTTTCCAGTGCCTCACCAAACTCACAGTAAAGAATTTCCTCCTAATATCTAATCTAACCTATTTCCTTTAAGTTTAAAACTATTGCCCCTTGTCCTGTCCTACATGCCCTGGTAAAAAGTCCCTGTCCTTTACTTCTCCTTCACCTGTGAAACCCACTGTTTTAAAATGAAATTAAATGAAAACCACAGATTCAGGTGAGGTGACTGGCCCTACCCTCCACTGGATGATGCCTCCTGACAGCTCCGGTAGCAGAACTTGCATATCCTGGCACCTAAACATATGGCTACCTCTGAGGAGCACTGTTCTTTCAAGAGTGAAGGCCACCATGGAGTGGATATGTGCTTCAGGAGTGGCAAAAAAGTAAAACAGAAAGAAGGGAGCTCTGTACACAGATTTTTCTGAGATAAGAGAATCGGTCTTCACATCTTAATGCCTCTTCAGACCTGGGCTTTTAGTCTTTCCAACAGCTGCTTAAATTTCTTTGTTAATAAACTTCTTTAACAGTACTATTTTTAAAAAACTACTTTAAATAACTGCAATTGGTTTTCATGATTATCTGCCACATTTGGCTTAGCCTTTAACAATATTGTATTATTTTCCCCCTTCTTTTTCTGTGCCTTTTCTTTTTTGCCACCTTAAAATAATTTCTTTAACAGAATTTTGATTTTATATAGAAAGATATCAGCAGCTTTCTGCATTCCAATCAAACTGGTCTCACTAAGAAATTATCATTGTCTTTGTAGTTAGTAATGTTGCTGATAAAGTCAACACACTCCATGCCCTCCTTTACATAATCACAGAGGTATTGCTATAAAAATGCTTAGATACAACTGATTTAAGTTCATTGGAATTACATCAGCTATACTGGTGTCAAACTGCATCTATGCAGATGTGTAATTCTTCCACAGTAGATACTCACAGCAGATATTAATTCAGCTAAGGTGGTAAGTGCTATAAATAGATGACATCCAGTATGTATACAGCCTTCAGTGAAGAGAGGAGGGCTTGTACAGTACTTGAAAGCAGTAAGATCCAATATCTCTATATTTATTTGAATTTACCTCCCTTGGGTAAATGCCAGTTTTGAAAATTAACAAAGAAAATGCTTTGATTTACATGTTTAACTCTGAAAGCCTGTATATTTCATGTCTGCTAGGGGAGTATAATATTCATAAAAAAATTCTCTATTGAGGCTAAATGATACTGATGATTGATACTTTACTAGAAAGAGATAAACATAACATCAGTGACCTGAATATGCAATATAGAGTCTATAGATTTTCTTTGTCAAAGATAAAATATTAGTTTTATTTCCCATGGGACATACTGAAGTGCAGTTAATCATATTTAGTTATTCAGGATTTGCCAAATGAGTAACAAACTCCTCTTCTTGCATTTCCAGTCAAACTCTCTGTACCCAAAAGGTTCTCGTGATTGTTAGGTTTTAAAATCCATGTACTATATATTTTGTTCTGGATTCACAGCTGGTGCAGTTTCCAGTAACTTGTACTTGTATCCAGTACATATGATGAGAAAAGGTTAACTCCCGGTAGGCAGTTCTTACTGACCCTGGACAATCTCTTCTGTTCTCATGTTGGAGATCATTTCTTCCTCTGTAGGGCCCACACAACTGCTGGTGAGGACCAGAGAGGAAATAGGGACATTAATATTATTTGTCCTCATTTTTCTAACCTGTGTAATTTTACTGATTCTTTTGTGGAGAATGTGATCCAGCAGCTATTTATATAAGAGGTGGCAGCAAGGGGCAGCACAGGAATGGTGAAAAACTATTTACAAGAGAAAGATAGGAGGAATACGGGAAGTGAGATGAAGAAACACTTATTCTACATAAAACACAGCATAGATGGACACCTTTGTGTGTCCAGGTCTTCTCTTGAAGAAGAAAACGAAAAAATCAAGCTGTTCTCTTGCTGCTAAACAGCTCCTCAGGTTAATTACTGCCACTGTTCCTTATGCCTTTAATATAGGGAAGCATTTCTGTTGTGTTTAGAGTACAAGGATACTACAGACTAACAGAAATCAAAAATTTTTTCAGTTACTTCAGACCTAGTGAGAAGATGTACCTTATGCATGTTTACACAGGAAACAAAGTTATTGATCTATTGCTATTCTTCTAATCAGATCTGTTCTAGGTTGTTTCTCTGACTTAATTCTATTTTCAAGCATTTTCTAGCTGTTGTGTCTGAAACAGTGGCCTATATTTCTATTTTGTCCTAGATTTTATACTTTCCTTTTTATTATATTTATACTAATGTTTATAATGTGTATTTAATTGATAAAAGTTTAATAATGTTGTTTTAAAAGCCCTTACTATGCTGTGATAAAAGTAGAATACAAACATAAAAGAGGCAGTGGAAGATATTCTAACACTTCTAAAGTGCCCCCAATAATGAATAGACACTTGAAATAAGTGAAAACAAAAAGTACATAGATAAGCATAAACACACAGTGGTAATTCAGTTTGAGTAATAGTGAAAAGTCATTGAGAAAATAAATAGTTATGGATTTAATGTATCTTTGGACAGTGAACACAGAAGTGGTAAGTATATTGCAGTGGAGAGTGCTTTTATTTCCTGTTAATAAATTGCCTATCTGTACGCCATCACTTGTCTTCTTGTTTTCAATCATATTGAAACATTTCATTTTGACTTTGATTTTGGTTCAAATTATTTTATTTTCCTTGCTCTAATGCAAGTCATGATTTGTGATCAGTATTGAGTAAAGTCTTATCTGTTTTGACAAATGCTAGACTGACCACTATTAAACAATACATTCTGCAGATGCATAGATGAATGATTTTGTTTTACAAAAGTTAAATCTTTGGATCTTAATTGTAGTCCAAAATAAGTAGACACTTCAAAAGCCTTAATTTTCATTTGGAAGAAGAATTTCATTTTTCTGATGAGCAGCAAATAAACTATCAAATTATAAAGGACAGGAAAACAACAACACTTTTCGTGTGGCTTTGAAATCACACTACTCTGTTGCAATTTTTACAGGAAAAAATTAGTACTTTGTCATATTATTAAAGATTATTTTGCACTTTAAATACCTCCAGTTAAATTAAACTTATGGAGGCCAGTAAATTTCACTTCCTTAAATCTTTTTAATTTTGATATTGCCGTCATAGTGTTCTTGTTCCATAGGACTATCTTATTTTACATGAGGTCTGGAGTATAATGAATAGCTTGAAAAAGAATGTCCTAAATCCAGTAATTAGGTGGAAATTCAAGTCAACATTCATAGAAATAGAGGAACTTCCTTGATTCTCATCTAACTTAATCTCCAAATTTCATGTTCATGTACAGACACAAAGTTTCACTTAGAAATATAATTGTTTTTATATTGACAACATGATTCTTACCCTTAATCTTATTTTCAGAAATATCTGAGCCATCTATTTAAAAATTCTGCCGGAAGCAGGGATCCAACAATTTCTAACAGTTACCACCACATCTACATAATCGTACAAATTGAACAAGACTATTTACTGCTTTTCTGCTTTTATGTTATCAGCAGAGCCACATATTTCTTCATCAATCAAGTATATTTAGGGAGGGAAAAAAAGTGTCATTCCCTCTCCTCTGTTCCCCTCTACACACTGCAGTTGATAATCTTTCTATACACTGTCCTCCAAAATACCACATCAAATGACTAGCAGATTAATTATTATTCATCACTGCACCTAGATATTCTATGATTAAGTCCTGATCATTTCTGCACTTCTAGAACTGTGTGATGCTTTTAAGATTTGTCCATGTTTACCCATTCCCACTGCATGTCAGTCCTGGTGTCGATCTCACATTTCTACAAATGTCTTTCACAGCAAAGGAATACAAGGAAGTTGACATAGTTGACCAATTTTAAATCTTTGCTGTCACCAATGGAGGGGTTTCCAAAAGAGTAGACATCTTTCCTCTTTCTCCCCTTAAAGAACTCAGGAAGATTTGGAACACCTTAGTCCCTTAGCCTCTTGGTGACAAAAAAATTTAATTCCATCTCTAGTAATTTTTAAAGCTTTCCGTTTGCGCAGAGAAGTATTGATGGAATGGGAAAAGGATTGCTCTCAGAATGCCTTACTCTAGTGCAAAGAAGGGTGCATACTAAACATATTTTAAATAGATTAACTATGAGAATGATCCATATAAACATCCTCTGCTAGTTAGGAAATTAAATATGCTTGACTATTGATCTGCCAACTGTAGTTTAGATCTTAAATATTCTGTTAGAAATTGTATGACTTATTTTGTATGTTTTGTTCTGTGTATTTTTATTTATTTGCACACTGTAGCAATTTATCACAGAAAAGCCATATGGCAACCATAAACTTGAGCAGATTATGTTCAAGAATTTTCAACTTCAAACTGAAGTAAAGTAACTTTCTCTTTCATGCAGATCTATTTTCCAAGTTGTTAGATTATTTTCTAGCAAATGCATATTGGATCTTCTACATAATGTATGTTTTATCCTCTAGTTAGATGTATTGGAAAAACTAAAACATCTTTTTATGCTGCTTCTGAAGAATCTTTTTTCATTTCTCTCTATAAAGTTCTTTTCATAACTGAGGTAAAGCATATCGCCTCAGCCTTCCTCAAACAATATATTTTGTTTTTATGTATCAACATAGAGTATGTCTCTTGAGCTATAGCGCACTAACAGCTGCTGATAAAATTATACCTACGGAGAGTAAAAATATGCTTTTCCTTGTTCTCTTGTATTTTTTATTAATCTATAATATTGATTTTATACTGGTATACCTAATGTTGTCACCTTTGCAAAACAACTCTGTAGAAATTCCATAGACCCTTCCCCCCTCACTGTATAAAAATTATCGAGTTTATCTTCTGACCACAAAGTTTTTTCAAGTGAGACTGTTCTTAGAAGGTCTGACAAAATTCTTGCCACAGATAAATCTTTTATATTTTTCCAGGGTCTGAATATAATCCTTTTAGCAATCATTATGCTTGTATTATGCTTTAGGGATGCCTTTAATTCCTGAAATGTCAGACAAAATGCATACGGAAGTTTCTGAGCATATTTTCTTCCAATTATTTGACATTGTGGACTTAAATGATTTACTTTTTCATTCTGAGAAGATGGTTATGGCCTCTGCTGGAACTTAAGCATGTTAGCTCTTTAATGTTTTCTCCAGAATGTGCACTTTCTTTTCCAGTTTGATGAGCAACTTCCAGAGCAACTTCCAAATGCCAATAACTTTCTAGAAGAGAAGAAAAAAAATGCCATGAAATTTACTCTAGATTATCTCCATGAATGACATTTGTTTCAGGTGGAGAGATTAAGTGAAAATTTAGAAATTTAATTGAAAGTGGTTTTATATTTTGCTTTCTTTTCCTACAGTTTTGTTACAAGGAAGGAAGAATCTTCCTTCATTGAACTTCCAATGATTATAATTACTATATGTAGAAAGGAAATTAGGGATAATGTACTATGAAAAAGCCTGCAGTATTTTAAACAAGCAGATAGATGGTATATTATAAAGCACTGTAAATTCCTTACAATCTACCACATACAAAACAGTATTTGAAATACTGTAAGGTACTGCTCTTCATACATTGACACTGCACTGAACTATGAAAAATATGCTGATGTGACACAATGCATACAGTTTGCCTAGTATTCATCTGACTTCAATGTCTTCAATGGAGATAATGGAGATATAGCAAATATATTTAAGGGGCAACTAAAGTAGTGTATCTCACCAGCACATATATCTAAACCAGATCATTCAATCAATCACACAAATCAACCATGTCTATATCTCTTCCCTGAGTATAAAGGGAACATAATGAGTTAGGCTGCTAATGTCTTAGGTAGCTGAATCCCTGGTGTCACTATAACTCGCAGTGCTATAAATTGCAGTAACTCCCAGCAGGAATGGCATAAGTCTGGATTAAATCTTCTGCTAGGCAAAATACTAAGGTAGTACCAAAAAGTTCCAGACTTACTCCCAAATATGTCCCTTATATATCCTTAACTGCTGTATACCTGAGCAAGAATACCTAACAGTGGGTTGTCAAGCAGTTAACCCAAATAAGGTTTTACAGATCAGTAGAATCAACAACCCCCAGACTTCAACTCTTGTTTTGTAGTATAGTTTTTGTTATGTAAAATTGAACAAGTATCTCCGTTATCAGGTATAAACTTCTTAGAGTCCAGCTTCCTTAAACTTTATACTGCTCAAATGCAATCCTGAATGCTGAAAAAAACCCCAAACAAATTCCTTTTACAAACAACTTAAAAATCATTTCAATATCCAAGTGAAGCAAATGGCCTACAGTACCAGGAAAAGAATTTTCAAATAAAAGCATGCAAGTGAATATTCTGAGTACACATATTCTGAAAGTCTCTATGTGTGATAAGAGACTTTTCCTGAAAGGTATACAAATACCTGAATATCTGTGTTTAGTGATAAGTCATCAATTAATAGGGATGCTAATACTATGTATTTGATATGCTGGTATCTCTACATGTTCTAATTGGCATGTGGCAAAGAGAAATTACAAGTTTCTCAGCACAAAAGGATTAGGGTGCTGAAGATTTTCTCATGAAAGCAAGTGGGAATATTCTGTGTTCTGGAGAATAGAAACTCTATAGGATTGCAGAATCTGTGGATACACAATGCAAAAATAATGGGTCACATTTTTTCCCAGTTTAATTACAAGATATACTCATCAGATGCACCAAAAGTCAAAAATTTATAGAGAACAGTAAAAAGGTACAGTTGTCAGATTTGAAGTAAAAGGATAAAATAGCACCTTTTCTGAAATCACTCTGTTGAAGCAAGCAATTTGCCAGTCAGCAGTGTTGGGGTTCTTCACCTCATAGGTTTCAACATTAGGGGAAGAAAAAAGAGAGTTTAAGAGATGGGATGTTTTACATGTGTAAGGTGATGTATCCTTATGTCTGAGTTAATTAAAGGTTCTGTTGGAAGAAAGTTATGCTTTGAAAGATTTGGGCATTAAATATGATGTTTTTTCAGTGACTAAAAGTATTTAGCTTTGTATGTCATACTGTGCTCAAAAAATTATTTGGGGGCAAAATAAAATGTGAAATTAAATTTGTTTTTTTCAATAACTCACTCTAGCAAATGAAGATGCTAAATTATGAAATGTCATTTGTGTCTTTTTCTTTTGGCACTAAATAAATTGCTTTAATAAATGGAAAAAAAAGTGCTTAGCTTTGAAAATGAAGAGTCCAATTCACAAAAGCCTTTTATATAATTTGTTCAAGTATATTTAGTCTGTTGAGAAAGTGTACTGAAAATGATTGTGGTCACAATTCTGCTGCTGCTTATGTACTGATTTCTAGGGCTTCATTCAAAAGAGTAGACACAGTCTCATTGTTTATTCTATCTACAGCCAGATGAAATTTAACAGAGTACACTCCTGGCTTCAGAAAACTGCGGGTCTCTGCTCACTTCACTGTCATATCTGCTTCCCTTGAGAAATGTCTTAGTCACACTAATGCCTCTGGTAAGCAATCTCTAGGCAACTGAGTGAAGTTCTGTTTTTACAGCTCTTCCAGGGACTGAGATTCAGTCCTGTATAGGGACTCCTCCTAGAGCTTAAGATGAAGACCATCAGATCCATATGGGGTGTACTCAAGATGTCTGTCTGTTGTGCTCTCTCTGTAAAGGAAAAGAGTTATGGTCTGTCTTGACTGGCATTTCTGTTCCAGAACTGTGCTTCATTATGAGTCTCACAAACATCATGGATTTCAGCTCAACATGGATTTCCAAATGCATGTCAGTACTGCACTTCACAGGAGCCAATCTGGACCCAGAATTAGGCCTGGGTAAATTGAGTTTTCAAGTGACTGTGCCATTTTTGATTCAGCACGGCTAGCAATTTGGGGTTGTTATTCATAAAGGACAAGCTTGCTTCTAAATACATGTAATGAATGAGTAATTGTTATTTGATGAGAGGTGAATGGCAGACTTTTAATTGCATTCTGACTGGCATAGTGGTAAATCAAATGCTTTACTGTAAGTGTAAATCTTGTCTTAGACAAAAATGTTTTAATTTACAGCAGTTCTAGGAAAATATAAGCTTGCTCTTTTGTTCTAAGTTGCAATATTGTAACCACCTTATGTTTGCTTGAATTTTTACAAATTAACTAAGTAGGAAATCAAGTACTAAATTCTGGTTGATTTTACTTCTATCTGTCTGTCTGTCTATCTATCTATCTATCTATCTATCTATCTATCTATCTATCTATCTATCTATCTATCTATCTATTTTTCATCTATCTATCTGTCAATCATCTTTTTTCCTAACAATTTAAGATGATAATTTAATAACCCAGATCTCAGTCATATGGCTACTTCTATACTAGTCACCTAAGAAGTGTTAAGGAATGTTTCTAGAAACTGAAACTTGAATATCTATACTATCAAATTTTTATATAAATCCTTTTTCTAAGGTTAAGAAAATACCTGCCAGGGAAGGTGGGAACCTCCCTGGAATGGAAAGAAAAGTCCTCCTCCACTTTCAGGCTTTCAGACAAAAATGTAGAAAACCAAGTAGTTACTAAAATATAAAGATACAGGATAAAAAAAGAAAGAGAAACAAACAGTAACACATGAAATATCACCCTAACAAACCCTACCCCCTGTCCTCTCTGGTGTATTTTACCTCAATGTGGTCACAGATGTGAGGGAATCAGGCAAGTCCTGCAAGCTCACACATGCACAGGATTCCTCCATCTTTGCTGCTGAGATGGGCAAGTCACTTGTCCATACAGGAAAAGCGGGAGATGGGGAAGGGCAGGCAGGCTGTCTCCAAACTAGGGCTGGTGAAGGAAGGGCTCTTCTCTCTCTCTCTCTCTCTCCAAGGTTGCTGCAAACCCTATCTGGACACAGGAGCTGGCCAGGCCAGACAGGGACAGCAGCAGAGATGATTTGGTGATGGGGAAGCGGTTGGGATCTCTCCTCTGTTTGCCAAGGCAAGAAGAAGAGTGCCAGGAGAAATAGCACCAGTGAAGCAGCACTCAGGCCCTGTCCCAGGGATTGCTCCAGAAAAGGTAGAGTGCTGGGTTGGTCACCCACAGAAGTTTTTTTTTTTTGTCCAGAGTGAAGGGGGAGAAAAGAGAGCATAGTCTGACCTCCACCCCTCTTGTCTTTGGCACTCATTGGTATTGCCCAATTTCTTTCATGTTAGAACACTTACTAAACCTTACAGTGTACCCTAAGACTATGTGCTTTTCCTCCTAACACCTTTGGGCTAGGTGTTTTCCAGAGTGCCTTTCAGGAGCCCAACGAAATTACATTTAACAATTCTTTTTCAAATATTTTTTCAATTCAGTTGAATAAAATACAATTCCCATTTACAGACGTTTTGCTGATTTCTATTTTCTATTTTATATTAGGCTCATTTGTGTGCTTTAAAAGTTTCTTTAAATGAGTTTTCAGGTAATTTACCTAATGCTAAAGTCATGTTCAATGGTCTATAACTTTCAGATTCACCATTAACATGTCATTTAAGATGGGTGCCATACTGGCTACCCTTGTCTACTAAAACAATAGGTGAGATTAATGAGAACTCCATATATTTTGTTTACAATTCAAGCACTTTGATATGGATTTTCAGAGGTTGCTAATGCAATTAGGTTGCCAAATGCCATTAATATTTAGTGAAAAATTTGCATTGTACTTCCTAGAATTGTGGAAAACTCCTAATTTTCAGTTAAAAGTGCTCCTCAGTGAATGTTATTTCATCTTAGTCACACAATGGTATGAATTCACAGTTTAGCATAGTGCCTTCATTTTTAATACAACATCACCAGTAGCGAAGCTTAATGCAAAAATCATGCATTTCTTTTTATGTGAAGCATAAAGTGGTAATAATAGTCAAGTCCATTTATCCATACCCTGAACCAGACATGGACTTAAATACTTCCATTTCATGCTAGTTGTTCAGTTCTATTCAACATGTCTGCAAATGTCATTAACTTTGTTAATTTTTTTGCATATTCCTCTTCCTTGCCTATCACGGACTTCCTTCCATCCTTTTTAGTCTGTTATTACCTGTTCAGTTTTTACCATAGGATGCCAATGTTACCTGCATGTACCATAGCAGTTCTAGCCTATTGCTTTCAAGTGTTTGCTTTTAATTCAATGATGGTTTAAGTTGACTTTTGCTTTTTGTTTGTGGTTTTTTTTTCTTGGTTTACTTGTTTTGGGGGTTTTGTTTGTTTCTTTTTTGGTTTGGTTTGGTTTGGTTTTTTTGACAGATTCTAAATAACCCTATCTAGAAGCTAGGAAGAACTAACTTTAATACTATAACTAGTATGACATACAACGAATAATATTCAAAACAAAAGATGATGTCTTTGCATATAGTTATAAGTATATGCTAGTTACATAGCGAAAAAAACATAGCATGATTCTTTTCTATAAATGAATTTTCAGCTTCTTGTGCTCTAGCAATCTTATCTTTGAGTTGATGCTACTTCAGGAAAGTATTACTACGTTCTGTCTAGATAGATAAGCATATTTCTTTCCTCTAATTTACATCCAGTTTGTTTTAGTGGGAGAAAGGAGCATCAGGAATTTTTGGCTTTTGATCAGGAATAGAGAACAAGTTCTCCTGAATGACAGGGAAGATACAGATTTTTCTGCCAGAATCCTTCTCAGAAAAAAGTGACTGAATTAAAAAAAAAAAATAAAATTGATCTCAAAATATTTAACATGAAGTATTTGAAAAAAAATTTCCCAGAGACTTCTGAGTGTCTGT
Organism: Serilophus lunatus; assembly: GCA_013399895.1. Lineage (NCBI taxonomy): Eukaryota > Metazoa > Chordata > Aves > Passeriformes > Eurylaimidae > Serilophus > Serilophus lunatus. Next base: position 199,725 of record VXBA01004704.1, read on the forward strand.
AAATACACATTATCGAGCAAAATTTGTATTTTTAATATTTTAATGGTCTTTTTTCATAATGAAGTCAGAAATGACTCTGTAGCTACTGACTTCAGTACAAATAGTGGGGGTGGGAGAGATGGGGGGGGGGGCAGAGGAGGTAGGGGCACAAATCAAGGAAATAGTTTCCTGATTCCTAATATAGTATGACTGGAAGGAACTGAAACTACTGTAATTGTGGGTCTTTCACTGAAAAATTCTGGATGACATTTATAAATATTACATGTGATGAAACTAAAATCCACTGAAACTAAGAGGGGGAGCTGTCATGATTGAATTTAATAGAAACAGAGTTAGGATCAAATCAAGCTAGAGAACACATAAGATTAAAAATGTGCCTTCTTGAGGATGAGAGATTTTGTCTATGTTGGGCTATTTTTTAAATGTATCCATTTGCTTGACTTACCAAATTTTGCATATAGTAAAATTGAATTTGAAACACCAACGGACAGTAGTGGTCAATTGTAAGTAATTTGAGAATGAATCTGAAACATTTGTTCATATTTGGTTTACATATATTCACAAAAACTCTATGATCTAGCCTACAGTCATTCTCTATAGTATTATAACACTATAAAAGTGTTAAAATTTTTTCAAGATACTTGATTTCTAACATCAGATTATCTAAATTCTACAGAACACCTTTTATTAAAGTAAATGAGGCTTCTAATAGAGTGTTACAGATTTAGAGATGTAAGATGCAAAAGGACTCTTTGTTTCCTAATTTTTTAATTTATATTTGTTCTGCTCCAACAGGACCACATTTTAATTTTATGCTGCAGAAAAGAGATACTGAAAAACAACTGTGTGCATTCATTACTGATGAAATGAAGACCTAAATAGGGACAAAGCAGTAAAATGAAATTGAATGTAAAAATAGTATTTCTCTGCACCAACCTTGCAGTTTCTATTTTAAATATTCGTTGCAGAAGCCAAAAATACACATCTGTTTTACATTGCAAACTGACTTTACACATTGAACAGAGTATTTGATCTCTTTTTGACACACAGAGTGCAAATCATCATAATACCTAGGTACTATTTTAATGCCTAAGAGTAGGAGATTTGTGCTATGATGGTTAACCTTCTGCATATGGAATTTGTGTTGTAATATTATTCCAATGAGTACCAGATTTTGTCATACAAAAGACTCAGCCGTAGGAATGCTATACCCAGCATCTACACAGCCCTTTCAGTTTGGAATTTCACATATAAATACACTATGAATGGCAAAAATTATCTCCCTGTTTTGCACATGCAAATAGCATATCATCATGGTCAGACAAAATGTAAAGATTTATATAATCTGTCTCTTCTCTTTGCATGCCTGCAAAACCAGAGAAATTCGGAGATCATCTGGAAGATCCAAGGAAGTATCATTTTGAAAGATACCAAATTTTCTCTCCAGCTAACAATATTAGCAGAATTTTTTTGCTTTCTTCCTTCCTTTCTCTCTTCCTCTCTCTCTCCCTCTCCTCTCCTCTTCTCTTCCTATTAGAGAAATAGTAAGTTTGTAGTTGCTGTCCTCTGAGAATCTTCTCAACAAACAGTCCTTCTTAATTTCTTTAATTTGTTAATATTTTGGATTCACATAAACAGAGAATGCATAATAAGTTTTCTCAAAAGAATTTCTTTTTAATTTAGTGGGAAAATAAGCATTTTTGGCAAAAGGTTTTAAATGGATAGAACAAAGATAGAACCATGGAAGAAAAATTCCACCAAAGCACCCAGCACAAAGCAGCCAAAGCTCATTAGTTTTAAGTTACCCAAGAGTTTAAAGAAAGTCATTAAGAGAAGGAAAAAGAAGTAAAGAAGAGAGAGGGAATAAAGAAAGGGGTAAGAGAAAAATAGTCACTACAGAGTGTCTGATGGAGTCTGACTTACAAAATGGCAGCCAGAGAAAGGAGAGAAAGCAAAAATGGAGCCCTATGCTCCCCTACTTACCTGGTCTGGCCAGCACGTGGACTCTGATCTGGCCCTTCCCCCCATACACAGAGTTTGTTCCAACCCCAAAAATGACATAATCCAGTGAGATTTGAATCCGGTATCACAAAGTCAAGAAGCAGGAGGAGGGGTAATGAAGTAAGGGAATAATGTGATCAGTGTTGTACACATGGACAGCCTTAAGCTTGATTATTGAAGTCTTATCAGGACAATAAACCACTGTGTTCTGATAATATCACAAGAATTAAACCTGCTTTAGCAGTCAGGATGACTGATGTGGGGGTAGTTTCCCTGGATAGAAGGAAACAAATGAAGCAAGTGGATCGAGAGCCCTGGCATTATGCCGGTACCCTTTCTGGGCCTGGGAGCATGGAAAGATACCTTCTCTACCAAAGAGGAAAGATAAATGATTTACTTCACAGCTCAGTCAAAAACATGCTATATGACCTTTAATATACTATTATCTAGACTGGTCTCTTCCTCATGCTTTTCTTTTGATCATGCTTCTTTCAATCAACCCCACCTCAGAGCATGAATTGATCTCTTTCTAGGCATAGAGTTATATGGATTATTTATCATCAGTGTCTTATCAAGCTCAATTTCTTCATGAGTTTATTTGAAATTCATGTTGATAAATTAGATTCCCACTTGTGTCTGCAAATATCTGCTACTTTAGATCTTGTTCTCAAGCCACCTTTTCAACATCATTGTTTTAGATATACTTGTGCAATTAGAATCTGCCAAAATCTTGCAAAAAATCCTCTTCTATAAAACAGGAAAATAAAAAACTATGATTAGGATTTATTCAGCATCTCAATATTTGTGTTATCATCAAACTTCTATTGAAGACGCATGTGTTAGATAAAAATGTTTTTCTGACTTTGAAAATCATAGCTTTAAAAGGTGTTTCTAGTTAGTCACCCAAAGTAGAGGTATTTAATCATTAGTTATTTTGTTCTATAATTCAGTTCAATTTCCTAAACAGTACACAAGAAAGAAAATAACATGGTTTAAATCACTTTATTGATCTCAGCTATATTGTCTTTAAAGTGCAAACAACATTAAAACATCATTGAGCGTATACTTGTAACCAGCATAAAAAGTATGACCATGATTCTGAATGGAATTAACTTATTGAGGAAGCTTTGAGACTTTTTTTAATTCCCACTTTCTATTTTTGAGCTAATTGAGATTGATCTAGAATTGAAATCACAAATTAATTCCTGCTTTAAAATTCAGGTTTTTAGTGTAATGCAAAGAAGCACTCCATGGGTTCAGTCACTAGAAGAGAATAAATTTGGATTCTGGTGGTATCATTTGATGTATACAGGTATCTGTCTTAGATTAGCTTTTCAGAGGTAATGAAGAAAAATCATTAAAATTGTCTGATCTTTTCCATAAGCTATTTATGGCTCTGATTAAGTTACTTGGAACCATTATGCTATGCTTGAGGGGGTAAATTGACTGTTTTTTGCAATAGTCTTATTAATTAAGTCTGCTGGAAATCTTGGTGTCCTTTACTGTATCCAGATTATTTGTAAATACTTTAATTTATTTGAATGTGTATATGTATTCCATGTAAACTTTGTTTCCTTTTCCCCCTTTAATCCTAAAATAGGCTTTGCTTCTAGGAAATAAAAAGCAAAAATTTAAAAGCCCAGATTTCTGGTTCAATGAATTGTTTAGATAAGTTTATGGAAACTATCCTTCTTCAGCTGATTGAATTTGGAATGCTAATTTGAAATTACTTGGAGGAAATCTGTGGATATTTCCTGTTTGTGGAAAATAAAATGCAGAAATCTTTAAGTTTGGGTATTTTAACTACTTAATGACATAATTGATACATGTACATTTACAAATCGTTGTATAAAAAATTATGGAGGATCTTAAAACTGAAGTGTCTCCAATGTATTTTATTTTTAATTTTTTTTCTTTTCCCCCAAAATTCTACTTACACTGAAAACTTTTGGGAGGTAGACTAACTTTCAAATGAATTAAACTTCTCACTAAACTAAAGACTCACTCAGCACAGAATCGCTAAAATTCTATGGGTCTTTGTACTATTATGGGATAAAGCAGGGCAAAATTCAAGTCTCTAATTTTACCTGATGTCACGGTCCGCCTGAATTTGGCAGTACACTTGGTGGTTGTTATTGTGATCTCAGAGTGCAAAAGAAACTTTAGCTTTGATCAAACAGTGAAACTTTATTATGTGCCCGAGACACGGCAGGGCAATAGATGGAAGTGAGGTAGGGCAAGCAAAGCAAGAAAGAGAGAGAGAGACAGAGAGAGAGTATATAGCTACCACCACACGAACACATCTTCAAGGCATCCCTTCAGATCCGTTGATTTCTCAGTGGGGGGGGGGGAATTCCTCTCCATTGGTTGGTAAGAGGCCTTCTTTATATTAGATGTTACCTGGGGCCCCTCCTTGGTCCCATGGACTTTTGCCCACACATGTCCAAGGAGGAGTGTCCAAGGCATGGTCAGACCCAAAGCAAGTGGCCTTTTTCCAGGGGGTGGTTTTCGCATCCGTCATGGCTTCCCAGCTCTGGAGAATGAGTCCAAAATGTATTGTTCCCCTTCCAGGGTACGACTCAAGATGTATCGTTCTCTTCCCCCTTAACAGAGAAAGGGGTACAGTACATTTCATGTCGCACCGTCCATTGTTCCAGGGTATCCGCACCCTGGTTTCCATAGAACCACATTCCAGTCTTAGTCCAGGGAGCAGCACCTGGCAGCCACTCTGTCTCAGGCAGGTAGGCTCCTCAAACTTTGGTCAAGGCCTTAACTCAGGTTTTGGGGTACCTGAAAATGTCCAAGTGCCTGGTGACAACGTTGAGACAATATCCATCTTCTGACCCACTCTTACACCTAGAAATCCAAGTTTTAGTAGAGAACACTTGTTCCTGATTTGGCTGTAGAGAAGCAAACCATATTTTTCATTTGAAATTTTTGTATGTATAAGTAATTATTATAGCAGGATCCTTACTGAATCTGAACCTCACAGAGCATTGTGCTTTTGTGCAATGAACTTTTTTTTTTTTTTTTTNTTTTTTTCAATAAATAATTTTTTTTTTTTTTTTTTTTTTTGCTAATTAAGATGAAAACTTTGGGTTTAATTAAGTGTGCATAAGATTTTTTCCTTACCTGGAAAACATAAAAGCTATATTCTGTTCAACCTAATGACAATATGTTAGTCTTTATAATAAAACAGAACAATATCCTGTGGGTGAATTTGGTTTTAAATTATTTTCCTCCATGGTGAATTAGGGCCTGTCTGGGGAAATATGAGTGAAATCCACTCATGGAAAATGCCACTTTAAAATAATGATTCATATCCCATATAAAATAAAGATAACCAAACAAGGAAAAATGCATAGTCAGATGTGAAACTGTGAGGATAAGAATAAGGGAGGACAGATTAATTTAAAAAAATATTTATGTAAATTGTAAATAATAGTATAAGTAATAGATCCATTCTTAAAGAAAAATGGCTGTGAGTTAATTCCTACGGGATGTTAAACTTAAGTGTACTCTAAGCTTCCTATATATGACTAACGCGACACTAAATGACATATTGTAAATGTTAAGTGGGGGTCAGACTGTATTTAAAACTCTAGACTTCTATTAGTACTATTCATATTTTCTCCTCTTCTTTCAAAGCAGAAATTAACATTAATAACCTTGTTTTAAACTTCACTGAAAGTGGAAAAAGACAGGGAATTACCAATTAAAAAATTAAACCTTTTAAAAAGGAGGAATGAATCAGGCATCCCTCTGACATCTGGTACTGGTCAAAGATCTCTCCACCAGTTCAGAGGTGATTTGTACAGTGGCATTGTCAAGTGTTATTTTTATTGAGTTCTTTCTGTAATTGCAACTGAAACATTCAGTTTAGGGCTAGGGTGGGTTTTTTTTGTTTACTATTACAAAGTGCTTCAAGAGAATTTCCAGCTAATTTGGGAACTTGATATAGAAGCTCTTTGCATAAGCAGGGATATTGTAGAAGAGAAAAGCATGGATGAGAGGAATAACCAAAGGAACTGCTGACCGTCTTTCTGCTTTACATGACCTTATCCTGGAAGTCATTATTTCAGGAACTGAGTCTCATTCATAGTTTGTTAGGAATGCAGAGCTATGCTGTGCAGTTACAGATTGGAGTAGGGCTCAGCTCTTGCTAATTAGGCAGCCTGGTTTGGGATTTCTGTTGGTGAAAGTCTGCTGTATTGACTGTAGAAAGTCCTGTTCCACTCAGCTTGCTGCTTGTCCTCATATTTGACAGTACTGTAAGACATTAGTCTCATGTATCTACTACTTGGGAATGATCATCTGCTCATGAGATTCCTTTTAGTAAATGTGAGTGAAATCTTCACTGCCTTCATCAGTCTTATTCCAACACCTTGAGTACTTCACTCTTTACCCATTTTTTTAAATCATACATGATTCTCTCTGCTGCTGTCAGGAATCTAAGCAATTGAATAAAAACTTCCATCTTAGAGGCCATGACAATTGAGTTGCTACAGGATTAATATCTCCTTAAAATAATGCCTTGTGAGATCACCTCTTTTTCCTCTGTCACTTGTCCCCCTGCTGCCAGATACTTTTTAATCCCTGTTGTTCTCCCAGACTTTTCTTGTGGAAAGGCTGGCTGACCCAATGACTCTAGCCTGCTAATGATGGTGAGTCCAATATGATGATCATGGCCAAAGACAGAACTCATGAAAAAAGAGAAAGAGTGGAGTCATTACCAACATGTTTTTACCTTTCAGCAGAGGTAAGTTATAGCTCTGGAAATAAATGAACAATCTTGAATTAAGCTGAATTACTGGCTACAACTGGAATGAAAGTCAGTTATTAAAAGTAAATTACTGTCAGTTTCTTAGCCATACATTCTATACAGAGATACCTTTTGACTAAATATCAATCCAAACTAGTTTTAAATATATAGAACCATATAAAACCAAAGTGTTCTATACTTTTACTTTCAATTTTGTCCTTCCTTTGCCTGTAGTAAATAAAAATTACTATTGTTGATTTATATTCTATTTTAAATATGCTGTTATCTACTTGACAAAAGGCAACACCATATTCTACTGTACAATCCTCCTAGGTAGCAACTAAATGCCCAAGAGGAGAAGCTATGTTCAAATCCTTGTGTAAGGCATTCCTTAATGTAGTTCAATTCACGTGCTTTCCAAATTAAAATGTTTCTTTAACTATGGTGTGCAAGATACAGTTGTTTCTTAGCTTCCCCTCAGCCTACCCTGCTCCCTGGATGAGGTCTGGTATCAGTACAAGTCTGTCATTTGAAGAGCCAGTCATATGAATAAAATTCTCCTTTTCTTAAGGGAGTGAACATTTTCACATCTGTTTAAATTAATTGCTATAATCATTTAGCCATGGTGAAATAAATTATAAGAGATGCTCTTCCTACTCCAAATATAATGCTCATTATATGTAAAAAGAAACCTCTGAAACCTCCACTATTTTCTATTTATTTTCCAATTCTTAAGAGTTCTGTGGCTAGTAATCTACAGGAAAAAAAAAAAAAAAAGTTTGGCTGTACTATGTAGAGTTCAAAACTAATACAATGAAAGAAATCCATGTATTTACAGTGTTACTTAGACTGAAAAATTAAACACAAACTTAAACTGTAATTTCAACAACGTGGGCAAACTTCAAATGTATTCTATTAACACTTCTAACTTTTCCGTGGTATTAGGGTTAAAAGGAAGTTAATCCTTTCTCTCTCTCAGATTTTGTTTCTTCCTTGGATGGGGATGGAGGTGTCTGTCATTTTGCCTTTTATGACCATCCTTCACCTTGTAAGTGAGGTTCATAAATTATACAACGAATTTTGGATCAGGAACACTGAGATCTATTAAGTCTTATTGAAAAAATGAACTGTCAGTTGGAAGTCTAATAACAAGAAAAATAAATTAGTTTTACTCTTAGGACTACAACAGAGCTTCAGGAAGACTTCTGTTTTCAATACAAGATTGCTTGTACAAAACCTTAAATCTATCCCAATTGTGAGGTCTGGCATTTAATCCATAATAGCCTCATATTCTACTCGATTAAGAAAAGCCTCTCACTTATTTCAGTTAATGCCATAAACGTTTATAAACAAGCTTTTCTTAGACAAAGTCTGAAGTCAAAGGAAAGTTGAAAAAAGTATCCTCTAACATGTGAGCTTGTGTTCAGTCATTGCTGTAAATTCTCTAGGAGGATAAAAAAAAGACAATTTGCTGTGAAAGACTTGACCACTCTAAAGTGTGTCATAGTAAAACCAACTTTGATAAAGTACAAAAGGAAGGAGCAAAGATGAAAGTCATTGCAAAATTTTTGTGAATAGATGATGATTTTCTTGAATACAGACCACTTGAGAGAACTCTAGCATCAATGCAAGTTGTTTAAGAGAATCATGTTGCTGGCAATTTTTCAACGGTTTGACTTCAGAACTAACAAATAATATGTAAAAGAGTAAATCAATTCAATTGTTATCTAATGCTAGGCAATACAGGGAACATATTAAATGGCAATTTTTTCTCCCTTTACTATATAACACAATGCCAGAACTTTGCAAAAATATTTTTGTTGCAATTTCAGTAGTTTTATTGCAGATCAGACATTTCACTTACTGAATAAAAGAGTCTTTCTTAAAAGTAGAATTTTTAAAGGAAAACAAAAGAGAAAATTAGACAGCAACATTTGAACTTATGCATCATCTTATAAAGTTTGAATGTTTAGTGTTGAGGCAAGAAGGGCTCAACTACTATCTGTAAATGAACATTCTGTGAAGATCAGACTGTTGTGTGAATGTAGCAGATGTTTTCCTTAAATATGGATAGAGAGATAAAATTTTTTCCTTTTTCTTGTCTTTCTATAGCAGCAAAGAATCAGTATTTCTTGGGGTATTTCTCCCAATATAAACTTTAACGTCAAACAGAGCAGCCTTCTGCATTACATCAATAAACAATCACCAGGAAACAACTCAATCATACATGAACCTGGATAGAAAGCTAAGTTCACAAAAAGTATACTCAGTCCACTGCTTTTAGCTACAGAAAAATCCTGAATTTTTATGGCTTTGCACATCTCAGGGACATCTCCTGGATATGGCTCCTACTGGAAATAGCATTTGCTTTGATGACTTGTAGGCACACAATCTATGGTTTCTGAGTAGTTAGTGGGTTTCCGTTGTACAATTAAAGCTGGTAGAAAATATTTACTAAGTATATTTTATATATATAATAAATATAATTTGTATATTTGCTGTCAGGAAAGGGCCTTTTTTATCATTATAAGAATTCCAAATGTGTTCCTTCATTAAATAAGGCTATAAAATAAATTATTCAAAATAATCTGGCAAGGTAAAAAGAATACATTTTATCTAAAATTTTCTTTTTTTTATGTGTTATTTTTTGTAAATATGTTTCCTATATGTTATTTTTCAGATTAATGATGAACATTTTTTTTAATTTCCAAACATTACATTTGAAAGCTTCAGAACATCCATTTTCTCACACTATCCAAAATACCACATTTGTTGAAAAAGTAATTACCTACAATATATATAGATATTTTCCTATATGTATCTATACATATTGAAAATAATATATAAATATATTTATATAAAATATATAATAAAATATATACATATATATGTGTATGCATGTATATGTGTACATATGTCTATGTATGTAGATCTATATCATGGCTAGGCTTCGCGAATGAAGACATGAGAAGGGCTCTACCCACGCTTGCTGCAAGCACGTTGATGGCTAAAAAGGCCAATGCGGGACAGGCAAGTCAGGTTGCAAAAACCACAGTGGAAAGTCTCCTTAGGTGGTACTAACGAGACACGGTTCTTTCTGTGTTGTCTTTTCTCCACTGGCAATTAGAGCAGAACAATGCTCAGGACGTCCACTATCTACAGTATCGCACATGGTTCTCATGTTCCAACATGCGAGTGTCAATCTGGACACACCTCTGGAGGGAGGTGTATGCGTTTGACTCTGTTTGTTCGACCTCATCAGCAGGTGACTGTGGGCTGCGGTTAGCCAACCGGCTGGGGGGTGGAGATGAGCTTTGGTTAGGCCACTTTTTCTAGGCCCCTCTCCACGTGGAGCAAGCAGTGCTCTCCTTGAAAAAGGCTGCTTGGTCATTCAGGATGCTGCTGAACAAGACTGTCATCTCTGGGGTCAGTCTTGAGTGACCAGTGTCCTGAATCACCTGCATTCAGATTTGGGTCTGTGGCTTCCAGTGCACCTTATCACCTGCCGTTTTGACCCTCATCTGTTGCTACAGGACTTTACAAATGTGGGTGTACGCTTCTAGCCTGTGCGGAACTGGCCCCACCCTTTACTCCTAAGATTCATCTGCCAGGGCCCAGCAAGCTTGGACAGTGACAGCGAAAGCCTCCGGACGTAGGTTTAGTTAGAGTATCCTTCTCTGAG
>VXBA01004704.1:213252-245321 GCA_013399895.1 Serilophus lunatus
TTTTTGCTGTTTGACAGAACTGCTGAGTTTCAGTAGATTTTTGCATACACCTTCAATTAATCATTCAGGAAAATGGTGTCCAGCTGAATGTAACCTAACGTCACTACATTTGTTCACTGTTTCCTGCCATTTGACAGCATTCATCTGATTTGTAGTAAAAACAGGCATAGACCTCAGTGACAATAAAGAGAATCTTGAAAAAGATTAACTGCTGTATATGCAGTAATGTTAAATGACATAACAAGCATCCAGCTCTATTTCATTAACATTTCTATTCAAACCATATTTATTAGCTGCTTCTCTTAGCAACTGCAAAAGTTACAGTCTCCAAGCAATTTGCTCTATGTTGTAATATCTTCTTACTTATTACACATGCTTTCTTACAGCATTACCATGGAAAAGCCAAAGTTAACAGTGCAGCTCTAAAACCAGTTAAATATAAATGTGTTCATCTGTCTCATCAATGTAGATGAGATTAAAGAGTAAGGAGCCAATTTGATCTGACAAGAAACAGTTTTGCCATGTATGGATATGCTGGAAGGCTATGACACGGCCTACGGTGGAAGGAGAAATCCTTTAAATCCTCTCTTCTGTCAAAATCCACAGAATATTTACAGCTCAGTCAAAGGGACAGTGGACACATATGCTTTGTCAGCTCCTTTGAGGTGGTAAGAATTCTGGCCAAAATGGTCAGGAGGATAGCATTTTTAAGCAGTAATATGTCTAAAAGATCAAACTGAGTTTGCCAAAGGTTGTCTTGATCCTTTGAATCCTAAAATATTATTCTGAATTCCTATTGATATCAGGTAACTCTTCCTCTGCTGAATCTCATTTTACCAGATCTCAAAGTGTATACCAATTGTTTGTTTTTTAGTGTGCTGATTAGTTAGGTAGGTCAGTTAATACCTGAGATTAATATGTTACTAGACCAATCACTAGAATGCAGATGCTTGATGAGTCTATGTTGACCAGACATCAGGCTGGAGAGGAACATCAGCCTTCAAACAACATTCTTGCTGAGTTCTACTTTTTGGTTGTCTCCTTTCTTTTCTCAATATTTTATATTGATTCACACTGCTATTTTTCTCTATATTTCCTGAGCTGGTAAGTAAAAGCACCTCAAAAATTTCTCCTCTTTCCCTGTTTTTTACTTTTCTCATAACGCACATTTTCAGTATAAGAGCTCTACCACAGCTCAGTACTAATTTTTACAGTAAAATCAAGCCAGGGTCATACAGTTGTGTTTCACAGAACTGGACCTTGGCCTGAAAATAGCTGGACCCATGAATTGTGTTACAGCAGATAGATATTTGTAACTGCAGGTGTCTGGTCATAGGGAGGAAATGTTGCTTAACACACTTTCCTCACCTTTTAGTCACCATGCCTGTATCCCCCGAATCACTTGAGGGCTTCAGTTCCCCAGAGAAACACTGAATATTTCAAAAGCAAAGTAATGTAATCCTTACTTGTATAGAAAGAGATCCATTTCAGTACTGGGATTTTTGAAGGAGACCACAAAGAAATTAGAGACCTAATTAACTTGTTTTCTGCATCTAGTTCCTTTAACTTCCTTTTGAAATTCCATTCGGGTTTTTCAGCTATGGCAAATCAAAATAAATACATAAAACCACTAAACCCCATTATCTGGGGGTTTGTATCCTATCTTTTCTTACTGGAAAGCTGTGTTCCAGAACCTGACTTTTCTAAAAGTGGGGACATTTCTTTTAATTTCCCTCTAAGTTTTTTTCCAGCTGTTTACATCCATTTGTTCCTGTAACAACACTGGCATTTCACTTTAATAGCTCTTTTCGCTCCTCATGTTTACACTACTGATGTATTTATAAACTAGCTTCTATTCCTTCTCAGCCTTTGTTTCACTAAGCTAAACAGAGTTTTCCTAACCTCCTGTTAAATATGCAACACAGTCTTCATACCATCCCAATATAGCTACTTTACATAAAATCTGTAGCTTCAAAAACAAACGCAAATCTGGAGACAACCTTCAGAGAGAACTATAATCAATCTGTAAGTTTTTTGGCAGTAGTGTAAGAAAAAGTAGTTCCAGTAAAAAATAGTATTTCAAATAAGTAGTAAGATATAGATGGAAACATGTTGGTTCCATACAGAAACTGATGTTAAGACTGAACTATGCTTCACCAGCTTTTTGCTTCTTTCAATTATTTTTTCAATTATTATCTAAATGCAGAAAGAATAGACAGAATATAGGTAAATGATAATTTCTAATGGTAATGTTCAAGGTGACTTTGGAATAGTGACTCTTGCCTTTTAAAATGGTGGCCAGTTTAGCATTTCTCCATACAGAGACTACCATTAAAAAAATTTAACGTAACTGAGCAGTTATCAGGATTCTCTGTAAATCTGCATGTGGAAGAAGAGTCATTAATATGGTGGTCATGTGACGACAGATGTGTGTATGGGCAACAGTGAAAGAGCAAGGAGATGAAATGTGTAGGAAATAACTGATGTCTCCAGCACTTAAGATTACAAACAGAACCAGTATAAAAAGTTTTAATCAAAAATGGGCATGGGAAAAAGTTTTTCTAAAAGCATATTCTGTGTAGTCAAGACTCAGGTTCAGTTGGCGCAAATGCTGTGTCCTCTTTTAAGAGTGTAACTTCCGGAGGTCAGTAAAATGAAAAGGAATTTGGTTTTAATTTTCTGTTTCTGTCTAAACATTGTTGTGTGCTCAGAGGACAGAACAATCTTTATGGCCTGGCAATGCCTTGCTACAAGTATGGGAAATTGCTTTGAGTTTTCTCAAGGGGAGAAGCAAGTTGACCCTCAGGATCTGGGACAGAACAAAGACTCTGATTGTACTGGAAGAGAGAGCTGCATCTAGCTGCAGGATTTCATGGGGAATAATATCTTACTTTGTCTTGTGGGACCCTCACCATATTCTCTCAACCCTGTCATATGATCACCAGGCGGCTGAATGGGATAAGCATGCCATTTTGCTTTTGGGTTTGGCCAACTATGTTCTCTCCAAAGAAGAGCGCATATAGACAGCTAATACATAACTGGAACCTCCACCACACAATAAACAGAACATATTCTTGGTTAGGGAAACAGAGGCTATTGTTAAATGAAGAAGGCCAGTGCTGAATGGTCAGGCTCAGAAGAAAAAACCTAAACCATAGTCCATGCTTGCCTCTGCAGTGTTTTCAGCAGCTTCCATTGTACCCTTCTCTCTCCGGAGCCGAGTGACCTCTAAACCTCACAAACAACACAGAGAGCTTTTTTCTTCCTTTTCTGTGTCGACTATTATCCTTTCATCTTAAAAGGTCATTGGGTATCAGCTGAAGAAATATACCACTTAGCCTTGAGTGTTCTCTCTGAAGTGATTTGCCTGTTTATTTTATAAATGAGAGTCTGTCCACAAACAAATTGAAAATTAGTTAATCACCATTTTCAGTTGACATACCGTAGGTGCTGTATCATAGGAAGAACAGGTTAATCCTAAAGCAGATTGAATACTTCATCAGCTAAACACAGGGCTTGATGGTCTGGCATGGTGACGAGACAATTGGACGTTCAGTGCAAGCAGTTCCTTCAGGACTGGGGAGAATAAACCATCTAGAGAAAGCCTGATATTTAAAGGTTAGAAATACTTACTAAAATGAATTAGAGGGGGATTTTTTTCCTGAAAGATCATGTGCAGATTATACACATATTTCAAGTACCATTCTGCTAAATCTAGACAAGCTGGAAAAAAGTCATTACATTTATCACACATTTGTCATAGGACAAGACATGACTATGGAATCTGAATTATTTGTTGTCAATGTTTCAGTCTTGGGGTAGAATCTTTTTCAAGTATTTTTTTCTCCAATTTACAGAATGCATTTTACTTTATTTACCTACAGGTGGTAAAGAAACAATGATATTGTACAAAAAAGCCTGTATTTGTTAACATCCAAGGACCTGAGCCTTGGATTTCATGAAATCTGCGGGAGCAGTGGGAGGTTTCTGATGATTTTTTGCAGGATAAACACGTTCCTATGTTTAATTAACTTGTCATTTCAGTGAACTCAAAGAGCAGAAAAAAAAAGAAAGAAAATAAAAAAGATAAAAGCTGAAGGGTTAGATAACTGATGGCCATATTTTAGACTAGTAAAAGCATGCATATCACTTCAAGTAAGGAATTGAGATTGATTGCTGAGTTTGGGCCTGTGTCTGAAAAAGAAGGTATAGAGCAAAAGCAACAGCTTCTTGTCTTCTGATATGAATACAAATATTCATTTTACTTCTTTTCCTGTGTTGCTTACCAACAGATTATTATCAGTTCATCATATTTATTTTCTCTGAAAAGGAAATGGAGAAAAGAAGGCCCACAGTAAAATTGCAATGGGCAGTTGAAATTTAAGAAATGGCAGAAGAGAACTGTGAGAAGGAAGCAGCTGTGAGAAAGAAGGTATCAATATACTGGGTCTAGATAAAAAAATGACATTTTTCAGAAGATGTGTGGACATTGATAGTGGTTGAAGTAGTTGAAATTATTTTTCTCACTCATCTTTCAAATAGCTTTATCAAGGCAATTAAGAAACAACAACCAATCAACAAACATTTGCACACTACTAGGAAATCCAAGCAATTGTTACTATTTATCAGACACTGAAATTTTTTTCTGGAACACTGTTACCACCGCAGGTATTAGTTGCCAGAGTTTCCCACAGAAGTGGATAAAGAGGTCATATCTAAGGCAGGTAAAAGGATCCCTCTTCTTCAGAAGTGGTATTTGCCATTTGGAGGAGAGGAGACTTAATAGAGGAATATGAGGGAGCTCTCTCCGTGATCTCTATGTTTTATGGCTAAGCACAGTTTTTTAAGTCTTCTCAAATGTCAGGCTTGGCACCTTTCAAAGCTCTAGGATCATTACATTTTTCAGAAAACTGAAACATATGCATTGTGCACAAGTTTACTGTGAAGGATTAATCCTTCGTTTGATGACAAGCACTTAAGTGATTTTTAAGAAATATTGATGTTCCAGCTTGCCATGCTGCACATTGCAGAAAGATAAAAAAAACTGTTTACTGGAAAGCTGCTGTGTTTATTAATCCCTGTTCCATTCTGCCACTCAGAGAATATGAAAGAAAAAAGTGTCATAAATACTGTATATGCTTTTCAGTTATTACTCTGCTTTTTAAGGCACCAGAAATTAAGCATATCTAAACGCAAGTATGACATCCATGTCTATTATATAGGATAAAAAAAATCTTTAAAATGGAGAAGAGTGTTATTTTTTGTCCCTGCTTTAAGACTATGTTGTTCAGAGAGCCAGAGAATAAAATATTTTGAAGCAATTGAAGCATTTGTTGGACTCAAGGCTGCTGAAAAAAATTATCCTTTAGAATGCTAGACAAATGTGCACTGTTTGCTGTGGCAGACTGTTTATGGCTAAGAAAAGTAATGATATCTCTATGGAGGAAGAAAATTTCCCTATACCTAACATGCTTTTTTCCATAAAAAAGAGTAATGACAGTGAAGCTGAACTTCTGCTACTATTTATTTCAATAAAGATTTAGCTGTGATTTCCATAACTGCTTTACAAATAGGTAAATTTTGTATTTTTGTTGAGTGTTTCTTTCCTTGGAATAATGGTTAATATTAATTAATAGTAACAAAGTTGTTACTGTATGAGGATGTAGAAACATGAAGTAAGCACCAGGTGCGGCCCCCAAGTAACCACTCACATAGGCAGACAGAAAAATTTGGAATCAAAAGCTATAGTTTCTCCACTTTTACGAGAAGAAGCACCAAATCACATATGGTTCATTTTCATTAATTTGCACAGTCTAGCCAAGCTCATGATGTGGTAGATGGAATACAGTGAAACAATACATAAAACATGGATTTCCAAGGGCTGCTCATTGCTTCCAGTTACACATGGTCACAGAAATAGGGAGCAGTAGTTATCTTCTAAATATCACTGTAGCTTAAGAAAGGGATTTTCATCAATATATAACCTCTCATATTGGGAAAGAAGGATTTGTTGAAACTGAGACTGCAACTGAGAAAAGGTCATTTCTGAAAAATGTATTTTGCATAGAGAAATCATGACTTTTTGCAGTTATTGAAGTGCCCATTTGACATTTTTCAAAAGGTAATATTTCATTTTGTGTTGCATTGTTTGGACAATTTTGTTTGGAAATGAAGCTAATTTACATCAAAATGCTTTAAAGATTGAAATTCAAATAAATGAATCCTTTCCTAGCTGTGGAACTCCTCCTCAGCTGTGAATTGAAAAAGATTTATCTTCAGATTTTCTGAAGTATTTAGGCTCCTTTTTGGTAGTGCAACCACTGATGGATTTATTCATCAGAGTAAAATATATGTAAAAATC
The DNA here is from genome assembly GCA_013399895.1 of Serilophus lunatus. Taxonomy (NCBI): domain Eukaryota; kingdom Metazoa; phylum Chordata; class Aves; order Passeriformes; family Eurylaimidae; genus Serilophus; species Serilophus lunatus. Next base: position 219,614 of record VXBA01004704.1, read on the forward strand.
CAGCAGTTTTCAAATCTGCCCTTTGACTGGCTAAATTAATTAACAAAAAAATCTATTCATTTTCTTGGCAATCACTGTATCTAAACTAAGATATTTAACCTATTTATTCTGCTTATAATAATTCCTGCTTTTTTTGTTGTTGTTTTTTAGCTTTCTTTAGTAGAAATATTGCATAGGCTCTGGCATGCATCAAAATGAAGGAACTGTAATATAATGACAGGTTCTTCCCTAAAATTATTTTTAGTGAGAGTGAAAGCAGGAAGGACCATCCCAAAAGATTTTTTTTTACCCATAAAATTTCTAACTCACCTGGCAGGCTCAATCATTTGTCATATTATGAAGCTGCAATCTTATTTTTGGACATACAATCACATTTTAACAAAATTCACATAACCACTATTAAATTGCTGATGGTGATTTGATTTTTAACATTTTCACTTTGAGGTGGGGGGCAATGGTGGAAAATGGCAGGGTGGAGCAGGAAGAGTAGCAGTTACATTCCAAACCTCTTGGCTTAAAAGGTATATGGGTTTGAATTCAGTGAATGTGTATAGTCAGGAGAATGCCACTTACTGTTAAAAGTCTTTCCAGACGTGTCAAGATTAAGACAGATTTCAGTAGTCATCTACTGGAAAAGAAAATTGTATCCGAACAAATGCAATAGAGAGATTGGCAGAACAATTCTCTTGACATCCTCAGTCAATCAGAGTTCTTCCTGATTACTGTGCAAAACAGATTGAGAAATGAACAGATGAATACTTTTTGTAACCTTCACAGGAAATAATATAACTTTTCTGGGGAAAAAATTGATTTTGATCAAGAGGCATTTTCCATCAGAAACCATTCTAATGGCAAATTCCTGTTAGAATACTGTCTTAGGTATGCTAGGTGAGACATTCTAACAAGGACTGGATACTGCTGGTGCTACTGTTCTCAGGACCAACAGATCTGTGCTACATTCAGTGCCTCGCAAACACAGCTGTTGATGTCAGGCCCTGTACAACGGGAAAACTCCATGGCTCTCCTGAAAACCATTGCAAAATGTATTTCCCACTCAATAAATAGTATGGATGTAATGAGGAAAGAGGAAACATCTACTACAGGGCGTTAGAAAGAGCTAAGGATTTAAGGTAAATGATGAAAAGCTAAAAAAGCCATCCAAAGTTATTACTGCACAAGAACATACCTATGTAGATCATCAATGTGCATACTTATTCTGAATATTAGAAGCTTTTAGAGGACTGAGGAACAATCTTCCTGCAGGACCTTCCAGAAATCTAATTTTGTTTAAGATCAGTACTGCAGATTTATGAACACAACTAGTTCATTACCATACCAAGGGAATGAGCACTGGCCCAGGAGTTTCCTGGAAGCCCAGGAGTGCATGTTTTCAATGGAATTATTATGGTCAGAAGCCAAATGTGTGGGAATTCAGCTATAATTAAGGTCAAGAAATCATGTGATAGTGTTTTCCTGAATATACTACATTATAGCCATCAAATTGTGAAGGAAGAATAAAGTTAGTGGACAAAACCTGAAAAATGACTAGCTGGTTCAGTGAAAGACATATTCACCACTCTTTGGGTATAGACAAATCATAGGTAAATTAGACCTGTAAAAGACTATGCACATTAAGGAAAATATTATTAATATTTGCTTGCTTTGAACCCAAACAAAAGCCAATTTAAAATAGGATAATTGGTAAAATGTCCAAGGTTTTTATACCATTGTAAGCCTAATAATAACATTTTGTAAGACAGCTGAGATTAAATATTAAAATAATATCCATAGCTCACAAGCAGAGAGGAGAAAAACTTGTGCAAGCAGTAAAATATGCTAGAAGAGAGCTAAGCATGGAAAACAGGAAGGAAAGGGTATCTGTTAAAACAGTGAATTCAGCAGAAAAAGCTAAGCCAGCCTGAGTTCTGATCCCAAAAATAAGTTGTCAAGAGCAGATGAGATCATCTCGTTTCTTTTAGGGAATTTGGCAGAACAATCCCAGCAGAGAAAAAATATGGGGAGAGAAGGAGAGAGTCCACCCTGCAACTGTCTTCCCTTCGGAATAACCTTGACTGACTAACCTTGGTCAGGTGGAGGACAGCTCTCAGTGCCAGCTAAAGCTACATCAATTCTTGGATATTTCGTACTCTTAGCTGGTTTAGGTTAAGCTTTTTAAAATTTCAGTATTCTGCATATGAAGTGCTAATGATTGCTCATGTTTAAGAAGTGGCCATTGACAAAAAATGTGCATAGTGAACAAGTATCAATCCAGAAAAGAGTCCTCTTAAAATTTGAAACTAGTCTGATTTGTTGGTCTTCTAAACATCCCTATCATAGTAAAATCTAATTCCCTAACTGATACATATAAATTTTCTTATAGCTAGTTGTGACACAGTTAAAAAGCTTCCTTTGCTTTTAACATTTGTGTGGGAACTTGTATAAAAAGTTTTACTAATCAGCTAATCTAATTGAATATGCTTCAATTAAAGAGGCAGTTTCAATTTTAAAATTAGGGGGAAAAGAATTTCCGAAAGTTAGACTTACATAAATGATCAATTCAGTTTCTAGTAGTCTTTGCTCTCTGTTTTATCTTACCATTAATATTTTTTCTGAATCTTCCTGAAACATTCAAATCTGTGTTGATGAAAGATAGTTATAAAATATATTATCTTATATTACTATTACATATTATAAAGGAATTCTTTTCTTGGGAAATATAAAACCAATCACCAAAGCTATTCTAAACGTGTTTTTATGAACCTGATTCTCCATTCTTGTACTTTGCTAACTCTGTATAGTGGGTTGACCTTGGCTATATAGCAGGTGCCCGCCAAGTCACTGTATCGCTCCTCTTCCCAGCTGGTGAGAGCAGAGAGAATTAAAAAAAACCAAACAAACTTGAGATTATGCAGTTTGCTAAAGCTAAAACAAAAGCAAAAATGCATGTGCAAAGTGAAGTAAAAAATAACAAGGTTTATTCTCTACTTCCCATCAGCAAGGGATGTCCAGCCACTTCCTGGGAAGCAGAGCTTCAGGTCACATGACAGTTTCTTAGCAGGCAACCATTGTAGACAATGAATGCCCCCTTTTCTTTCCCCTTCCCTTAACCTTTATATCTGAGCTGACATCATATGGTATGGGATATCCCCCTGGACAGTTTGGGCCAACTGGCTTACTAGTGTTCCCTCCCAGGATCTTGCTCTTAATTGGAGAAGAAATATTCTAGTCCTGATGCAGTGCTCAGCAGTACCCAAAACACTGGTGTGTTACCAACACCTTTCTAGTTAGCAATACAAAGCTCAGCAGTGTGAAGACTGTTATGCCAAGCACAGCACTGTGAGGGCTGCTATGGGGAAATGAACTCCATCTTAGCCAGATCCAATACACTCTGTTAAATTCAGAGGGTGAAGCAATCTGTATTCTTGACTCTACAAACTTAAAAATCCATTTTAGTATGGTGTAGCTAACATCTTCTAAAAGAAGTCATTAACTAAAGCTAGTGTGTCAGATTGATATTTCAGGATGCATTTTGGGTTGAAGAACTGTTTCTCAATAAAAATGGCAAGGAAAGTACTTGTACAGAATTTATAAAGAAGAAAAAGTACGGGCAAATGGTTCCTAAACTATTTTATGTGCTATATATTTGTACACAAATTATGTAAATTAAAAAGAGAATCTACAGACTTGTCTTCTAGACATCTGCTAAAAACTGAATTTATTAAATTTACTGGAAAATAAGAAAATGCTAAACAATATTCTCAGTTCTCATTCCTTTTCTTTTTTCCTCTTAATTCTCATATGCCAGGAAATCGATGAGGTCACACTTAAACTAAGCTGCATGTGGTGCAAGATTCCTATACTAAATTATGAGACGGTCATGACAGTAATGGTATTTTATTTTTATAGCATCATACACACTAAAAATTATTATTTCTTCTCTGCAGGCAATTAAAGAGATGGTAAAATGTACAAAAGAAATAAATTATAAGGGATGGAGTAAGATATCAAGGACTACGTATATTCAGAAGTTTTTGTTATTTACTTTTGGAGTGTGCTTTAGACAAGCAGTAAGGGAAGAGAAGAATGCAACAGAATATCAGGAAGGGAATAAGGGATTAATTTTGGAGAGCTAGAGGAAGCTAGTTATCACCAGAAGTCTCTGGCAAGTATAGGAGAAAGACCTTTGTGGGTTGTGGGAAAGAAAAGAAGCAGAATGACTGAAGAAAGAACAAGAAAGAAAAAAGCGTCTGTTCAGTAAATTTGTTCTCGCTGTCAAATAGGTAGCCTTAGGATTTATGTAATGCACACTTGTTCTAAAGATGGGATGATTAACTTTCTCATGGGTTTCTGTATGATGCCCAAATAGCAATATCAGAGTGCTTCACAAAAATTTTTTAATATTCATAACACTCTAGTGATATGAAGAGATGGTGTAATTCCCTATTTTATAAGTACTAGAAAGAGACAAAGAGGTCAAGTACACTCATGGATTTTTAAAGTCCAAGTTGAGGACATAGAATCTGATTTTCCAGCATGCATTACGGAGCATTTTAAAGGTTCAAAGAGCTTTTGAATGAGATCCATGAAAGCTGAATACTTCTGCAGACCAGACCACATGATCTCAGATCAAGCCCAGAATATGATGAATGCAAAGTTAATGACTACCTATGAAGGGGTGCTTAAACTCATGCAGGAATTCTTCATCAAAGATAAGAAAAATTTTGCTGAATATCACTCAATCCCTATGAAAACCGAACCATCCCCTTTTTCCTCCCTTTCTGCAACCAGTCCTCCATCCCAGTCTCATCTTCTCCAGCAATTAAAAAATAAAAATAAAAAAACCCTTCCTCTTCAAAAATCTGATGCAATTTGCATGATGAACAGGGTTTGCAACCTGTGCAAAGTATGCTGAACATAAATATGCATACATTTTTATGACTACAGATAATCATTTTTGGATATTATCTTCAGTTAAAGTGCATGTCTTTTTGTCCAAGTTGGAAGAAAACAGGTCTGAGTATTTTCAAAATCCCTGTGGAATCAAAGCTTCCAGTTTCCTTCCAATCCAAACCATTGAACAAGCCTCACACACATCAGCTATTGTATTTTGGATCCTTTATCTTCCCAAGACTCTGTTTATATATGTCTAGCTTCTTTGATTTATCTCATCGCCATCATATCAGAAACATCTTACAATTCAAGTTTTGCTTTCTAGAGTCTCTGCTATCTGGTTTTCATCACGAGTGTGTTGTGCCTCATTGCTGTCAGATTAACTCACTGGAATACCTGTTCAGCTCCCAATTATTTGAAGACTAATTTATACTATAATTATACTGATGGATCATTTCAAGAAAAACTTCCATAATCATAAGCTATTTACTAACTCATGTATCCCCCTCTACCTCCCAACAGCTATTGGGTGAAGGTATTTAGCACATAGACTGGTACTGATACTCAAAAGAACATGGACTTTAAAAATTGGACATTTTTTGTTCCTTTGTTCCCAGGCCAAGGAGATTGATTAATTAATGACTTCTTAAGGATCTGTTTTTAAAATTCTAGAAAGACATTTGGAATCCTGGGGGAAAATCTACAATATGTGTAAATGTGGCACCGATTTTCCAGTGTTGAATACCTTTTATGTTAACTCAATTCTCAGTACCTGATCTGCTGTATACTTACTATGACTCATACACTATTTAGTAATGGACTATCCCACGTATTCATCTCTCACAATAGTAATCTGTAATATTGCTACATGGAAACTACAAGTAATTGGTGATTTTCTAAAAGCAATTATCTGAGAAGTCTCTTTTTACAGTTGAATGATTAGGGGCTCTTGGAAGGTGACTTGAAGATCTTTCAAGGGAGCATGGTTTTCTGGATTTGGTAATTAATATTTTATTTGACAGGAACCCTGCTAAAAATATTGCAATGAGTTATTTTTGTTTTTACTGAAATTGAGAAAAGTGTCCACAAACAAGTTCTGGATTGTTTAAAAAAATACTTCAAATAATGGATTCACTCAGCCAGCAACTTCTCTTCACCAAACAGCATTTTCAAACAAGAAATTTCCCACTCATAAGTTATAGCAAAGCACTGATATTTCCTTCCTCAAGGCAATATAGGACGAAAGGATCTTACCCATATGTTGGCAAATCCAGGTTATTTTGGAACATGCTATTTCAGAGACTATAATTTTAGCAGGGTCTTTTGTTTGTCTATCATGCCAAACTGTGAACACTTGTATTTTATTGAATACAACATCAAGCTGCTATCACACATCTTCCCATTTGATAACAGAGGAGATGAAGTTGCTTCAGATATATGTAGATTTAAAAGCTGAGCTTTTGTACTTTTACCAATAATATTGTAGGAAATCATGTCTGCTGCCAGAGCATATAATATCATACATCACTGAATGGACAAAGAGAAGCTTTTACTTAATGCAGTAGCTTTGTTTGGTACAGCAATTCTATGGGGAAAAAAAGTCCATCAGTATGAGGAACTTGTGAGTGCTGGGTTCAATAGATTGAACTACTGAAACTACTGGAAACAGTTTTCAGAATTATTATGTGTAGTAACACATATATTGGTTTTCAGCATGGAAAAAAAGTGTGGAAGTCTGTGACTGTACTTGAAGAAAATTCCAGTGGATAAGCTGCATTTTTCAGTACAAATAAGATTGCAGAATAACTTAATACATTACCTCGTGGAAACAGGTGGTTTTCAGACAAGTCAGGTTCTTTTCTGGCTCTGACATTACCTACACTTTACCTTGGATAACTTGTGCTCATTCATTTGAAACAAACAAAGCAACAGTGAAAACAACAAACAAACAAAATTTAAAAATCCCCACAACATTTATTTACAAAATAGAATTCATAACCATCTTCTTTTGCTTACAGGGTTAAGTTAGAATGACCTCATGTTCTTCATATTAGTCCTTACAGGCATGACATTTTTATAACACTATATAAGCACTCCTCCTCACCCCCCAAAGTTGTTGCATCCATATGTTCCTCTAAAAAGCTTTCCAATTTCTAAAAATATTGCATGAAATGGTACTTCTAAGGAAATACATTAAAAATTACTGAAGTCAACTGAAATATTTTACATTAATCTTCTTTCAAAGGTAAGAAAATCAAATAAGAAAAATATTTTGACCTTCTGTTTGCCTTCAACCAACCCAGTGAAACATAATGTATCAGTTAATAACAGCTGACATGATCTCTTACACAACAGATTCAGGCTGTTTCCTCATTTCTTTTTCCTTCTTTGCCTTTAGCTAAAAGGAATAAGTGAAGATGTATAGAAAAGACAGTGCGTAAAATTACTTTAAAATTATTTAAGTTCTCATGATTTCAGCCTTTAATTTTCTAGTCTAAAACCAAAAAGTTTTTTTGGGTTTTTTTTTTATTGTTGTTTGTGGCTGTATTGACATTCTGAGGCAAACTGTTCTTACCTTCTCTCACATTATGGTAATAAAGATTTGCAGGACAAATATTACCCTCATTTACAGAGGTGCATAAATGACAACTTAATTTGAAAACTATGAGATCACACAAATTGTAATCAGTGAATATTTTTGCAGTGTTGAATCTTTATCACTCTATTTGTATAGACCAAAGAAACAACCTGCTACCAAGGACGACAGGTGAACACAATGCCTTAACTGTGCAAACAGTGAATGGATTTCTCAATTTGCTGATGGAACCCTAAAAAAACCCTGAAAAAACATAGCCTGCATTAACCTAAAAAAAAAAATTATCCTCAGAAGAAAAAATCTGCATTGTTTTGATTGTCATACCCTTTTTGTAACCAGAAATTAAAATTTAAGGGCAAAGAATCCTCATTGAATAAAGGCTGACAGTTCTGAGTGAGAATAGAAAAACACTGGTTGCATGTAAAGTGTATAGCCTAAAATTACCATTTTTTTAACTGTTTTTTTGAGCTTCTTTTTGTTAAAACTGTAGACTCAAGTTGCATTAAATTCATAGATGACTGATATTACTGAAGGTTTTGCAGATTTTATAAAAGAAATTAATAAAAAAAAGTCAAAACAATTTCCAAATTTTCTCCACTACTTTACTTGCAAGGTCACCCATTCTTTTCTTGAACTGAAGACCTAGATCCACAATGGAGCAACAACAAAAGGATGAACTCAAAGAAAATTGTAGAGAGGTATATAAATAATAATTTGTGCATTTGGAAAAACAGCTAATATTCACTTATTATATCCTGAAGAAAATTTGTTATTCTTGTATATGGGACAGTTCCCTTTTGAGAGCTCTGTAACAAACAAATGAACTTCCCTCACTGCTATTGCTTGGCCATTCCAAAGCCTTATGTAGTGTTCTGTTTCTAGGACTTAATTTATAAGAGTTATAAGAGAATGAGTGAATTCTGTAAATTGAATGTAAGAATATGAAGAAAACAAGGAAGAAAACAATTTGTATAACACTAAAGAATCAAATTGCACTACAGGAGGCTGGCTGGACTATTAAGAGGTAAGAATGAAGATGCTATTAAAGACGAAAGTGTCCTAAACATTTTTTAACACAAAGAAGAGAAGAGCAATGGTCTCTTGCTTTTGCTGTTCAGACTGCTTATCACAAGACACTGAAAAGTTTTTACTTCTGGAACATGATTATCTGTCCTGGTTTATGCTAGTAAACAGTAAGTGCAATTTAAAAGTCTGTCATCTCTTCCACTGCCATAGACATACCGAAACTACACCAAATCACAAATATAGAGAAGAAATGTCCTTTTAATTTGCTCTGTTGTTTCTGGAGTATGTGAACTCCTCACGAGTTTCAAGGAGAGAGTGCAATGCATACACAACGCTGCCTGCAGTTTCCCATTCTAAGAGTCTTGAAAAGGAAATGTCTTCCACTTTTCATCTGTCATTAATTTAGAGTGCTTTTCTGTATAAATATTTAAATTTAATCCATATTACATGGAAATTCATAGAGGGAAAGTATCTGAAACATTTTAGGCCATTTTTCATATACAGTACTGCCTAATGTGAAGAAAAGAATTCCTAAGCCATATTTGAGTACTAGACACTAAGGAAGATGAACCAAACTTTCTTTGCATTTCAGGTGGATGGAATAGTCAATAAACTGCTAATTCAGCAACAAACATAAATGGAATGCAATATCAATCAATTCAGCAGACAATCTGGAAACACCTTTAAATGATGAGTGGATATAGTTAATACTTCTTTCCCAAATGAGGAGATAAGAACTAAGTGGTTATGTACTTTCAGGATTTATAAAATAAAGTGTTGGCTCTGATACAATTAATTGCAGATTCAGCTTTTCTCTGGGATCAGTTTACAGCACGAGCTGTCTCCTTTGATAATACTCATACTTCTCTGCCTTGTTAAATGCAAAGGAAGTGTATATGATTCCTAATTTGAATCTAATTCATAAAAGGTATCCTTTAACTTTGACATAGGAACAAACAAATTAACTTCATTCTGATTTAAAGTTCACCATTTAAGAGATCATTTTCTTTAACAATATTACTGCAAATGGCACTAGATTTATTTCTTTATGCCAGTCCATTTGCATAACTTAAGTGATCTCTCAGAAGAAAAAAAATAATGCAAGGAAATCAATGAAAAGAAGAAATAAAAGAGCATAAAAACTTGTTCACATGTAGTTTTAGCATATACAGTCTTGAGTTTTGCATTTCATTAGAATTCCTGTTACATCACCTTTGCTTTCTTTATGCACTGTGTTTCCTGCTCTACTTTTTATGTTCTCAGTCCAATGCATATAAAACTCTCATTATTACTGTGGTGGTTTGAACCACTAGGGGACGGAACAGTGACGAAAGACGGAATAGAGATGCAACAGCAAACATAGGTTTATTTTCTATGGGGCACAAAAACTACAGACCTGCCTAAGAACTAACCAAATACACACAACAGACCTGACAATGTTCCACAGTAAAATTAAAAATAAAGAGAAAACAAATAACAAACTGCTCCTCCAGGCAGACTGGTGGGCTGAGGAGCAGAAGAAAGGAAGGGAAAAGCCGCCTCAAAGATAGTATCTCCCGGTCTCGGAGCCTCTGAAAGATAAAGACAGTTAGAAGCATGGTCCCCCCAGGAACCCAAGGGGAACAGATACCACACTGTTGCAGCTGGGTGGTCCCTGGTGCTACTGTTGGAGCTACAATGGTGCTGCATGGAAAAAGTGAGCCGGGAGAGCCCAGGATGAACAACGCCTGATGTTATCTGGACCACACGAGCCGGCCAAAAGAGACAGGACTTCTGGGGTTCAGGCTTTTATGGGCTTCTTATATGGCGTGAACTCGGAGTCCTCTTCCCGGTAAGGCTGTCTTCCTGTTGGTCAGCGATGTTGGGCGCTGCCCCTCTGCCTGGGATTTCACCATAGAAAAGATGGCGGCCTCTGCAAAACCCGCCACGTGCTCGGGCTCCAGGGGCTGCTGGCCGCCACCACTGCCAGCCACAGGGCATTCAAGGGGCCAGTGGCACTGCCCACGGGGCCTCTGCCGCCGGCAGGGACTGGCCACAGGCAGTGGGGGCCACCTGTAGGGGCAGCCACTGCTGCATGCCTCCCGGCAGCACAGGGAGGGGCTGCAGGGCCGTAGTCACCCCCCACAGGGCCCTGCCAGCTGCCCGCCAGAAGAAACCGCTGTCTCACGCCGCTCTGTGCCACCTTGCCGCTCAGTGCCGCCCCACCATGCAGCACAGGACACATGCAGGGCCAAGGATCCACACTCGAGCAACCACTAAGCCCAGCCCAGCTCACTGCAGCACGGGGCAGATATCGACATTGTGGGCACAGCCACTAAGCTTCACTGCCGCCCGCACTGCCAGGCAGTGTGAAGATGGGGGCCGCCCCGCTCCGCTTTGCCGCACGAAACAAACTGGCTCCATCCCTCCGCCACCCTGCCGCTGCAAGCCATACAGTGGGAGGATGGGAAAATGCCAGGAGCTGAGACCCAGCCACCCTCCTCTGCCCTGCCACACATCACCAGCGAGCGGGAGCCCAGGCAAGCGTCCAGGATGGTTTCGGACCTGGTTCTGGCTTCATGCTATCCCCCCTGCATACCCCGGCCTCCCACCTGGCCTCAGAGCACAGGCAGGAGAAGCTCAGCCGACACTGAGACTGGAGTTTGACCATGATATGCAGGGGGAAGGGAATGGCTTCCTTTCATGCTTCTTCATGAAGAAAATGGTTTTAATGCGTTAACAGGCAAACAACCCAAGCATCCCCCCTGCCCAGAGAAAAAACCCAATATTCAAACCTATTACAATTATGAGTTTACTTTGTGGTATTTCTAGAATTCCTTAGTCTTAAAAATATGTACTCCAGCAGAGTATATAAGGGTTTGGTAGACTATCATTAACATTGGTAAAAAATACTTTGAAATATTTCACCAAGATAGGAAGTAAAGCTGCATTATCACCTTCACTCTGCAACTAATCATAACAGACAAAAATTACTTACTCACTGTATCTGATTTAGTGCTCAATTCAAACAGCTAAAGTATTGCAATTTCTACAACCCTATATGACCATGGGCTACATTTTCATTTATATTCTTTCTGGTAATAAACTGCCCATTGGAGAGTTCTCCATCCCATCCATGACACTTACAGTAAAACATTAGTTTTATTCACATCATACAAGATAGATTTGTGTCAGTGTCTGTATACTGCATTATTAATGCAGCCATAACACAACTAGTGCTAGAGAAGTATTTAAATCCTCTTCAAATATAGCACTTCTTTGCTATGTGGGGTTTTTTTATCCAATAAGAGATTTTGCTTTAAAAAAAAAAAGCAAACCAAGAACCAACCCAGCATCCTGATGTCTTGAGTACAAAAGGATTCAAGCAAGTTAAAAGTTCTTTTTTCACAGATAAATGTATCTTCCAAACCATAGGCCTTAATCACCATTTTGAGCCTTGTTTACATGGTCAAATTCTTTCAGTTTCTGTGAAGTTTTAGCTATCATTTTTTCTATTTATATAAACATTACCTGTACTGGGAGTTCCCTTGGAACACTATGCATTATGCCACTCTGCCAGAGCATGCTGATTCCTAGATATCCAACTCTTTGTCAGGCAGGTGCTTCAGTAAATAGTGCTTCAGCTGTTTCCATGAAAACAGCTTTTCCATACTTGTGACAGAACACTTATATGGCAGATCTGTTTGTGAAGAAAGATTATGTGCAGGTACCCTACAATACCAGATAGTGGAAAGATTTAGGAAAATTTATGTCCAAAAGCCAAGAAGAGTAGCTTTACAGCACAAGCTGCACCAGATTTGAGAAAGACACACCCTGTTCTTCTAAGCTAAGGGCTTTTATCGTTTTCCTGGCCTCTCTGGGGCCTTCAAATATATCTGCAAGTACTTATCTTCTTTTGTACTAGGGAGTCAGCAGGAGGAAAAAAACATATAAGAGCATTCCTTGGAAAGATGTCTCTTTCCAAGGCAGCAAAGTCTTCTTGAGCAACATAACCCCTCATCTCCTCAAAATGAATCTTCCAAAAAGATTATTCTACACTTACACTAATAGAAATATACATTGTGCTCCAGAAAGTTGAGGACATATAGTATTAACAAATAATATGATTTTATAAATAAATGCATATTTGTTTAATCATTACATATTTGTAAAAATCCTACATTTTTCAAGCATCGTGAAATCCTTGCAAAAGAAAATGAACCAAGTTTAGCTTTCTACAAGCTGTGCACTGTATCTGCACTTGACTTATGAGCAGAATACAAAACTGATATGAGTACGACATACTAGGACAGCAGAAACTCTTTCTGCACATACTTTTCAGTTGCCTTTTTTTTTTTAATCCAAATACATTAGTCTGCTATCACATGGGAATAGTTAAGAGCTTCCATACAAAGCTGTATTATGAGATATATGAAGTATTTTCAGTAATCTGATTAGGTTAGATTGCAATGAACTGAGGCACCTTACAGTCTAAATTTGAAAGACAGTAGATAAGGAATAGGAGTACAATGAAGGAGATAGTGAATAGAGGTACCAAGAAATTACGAGTCAATAGCATCCTGGCTTGTATCAGCAATTGCATGGCCAGTAGGACCAGGGCAGTGATTATAGTCCTGTACTTGACACCATTGAGGCCACACCTTGCGTACTGTGTCCAGTTTGGGGCCCTTCACTTCAAGAAAGACATTGAGGTACTAGAGCATGTCCAGAGAAGGGCAACAGAGCTAGTAAAGGATCTAGAAAGCAAGCTATATGAGGAGCAGCTGAGTGAGCTGAGGTTGTTCAGCCTGGAGAAGAGAATGCTCAGGGTTGACTTTATTGCTCTCCAAAACTACCTGAAAAGAGTGGACAGTCATGTAGGGCCATCATGTTCTCCAAAGTAAAAATTGATAGGACAAGAGGAACCTGCTTCACATTGTGCCAGGAGAGGTTTAGTTTGGATATTAGGAAAAATGACTTCACCAAAAGAGTTGTCAAGTACTGGAACAGGCTGCCCAAGGAAGCATTTGAGTCACCATGCCTGAAGTTCTTTAAAGGACAAGTAGATGTAGCACTAAGTAACATGATTTAGTGGTGTATTTGTCAGTGTTGACTTAATGGTTGCACTTGATTTTAAAGTCTTTTACTCATAAATAATTCTACAATTCTAAATTTGGGCCAAGAGTCTTAGAATCTCCAAATTCCTTTCTCCCTCTATCCTTATTTAGAGGTGTTCAGTACTCTATTTATTATTCACTGCCTCTTAAGTCACGTGATCTGTGCTTTTTTACTGTAGTTGCTTAAGTTTCATTGTCATTGTTGTTGCTATTATTATAAATCCTTATTTCAAATATAAATAGAACAATTACTATATATTCCTTCTTTGTGATTTCTATATTGTCCTGGATACAGGAATTTTCAGGTTCCAATTTCAGCACCATCTACCTGTTGAATGGCTGGAGAATGGGAATGATACATCTTTTGCAGATCAGCAATCACTTTGAGTCTGCAAAAGACACTACCTTGTCCCCACACAATGTAAAAGCTCCAGTTTCCCATTCAGCAATGCTCCAGGACATTTTTTTCCACTTGATTTAGTATTTTTCATATTATTATTCTTATTTTTGATTGGAATATGAATTCTAGATTTTAGTCAGTTTTTAACAAGAGCAAAAACTTTTAGAGTTTCAGGGTCAGGGTGAAACAGGTATACATATCCTTCTCAGTACGTATTGACTTTTCGTTTTGTCTGAGAGAACTTTTAGTCTGGAACACTTTTCCTCTCAGAGATGAGTGAGTGTATACCATTCCTGGGAGATAGCAAAAACATTAAAATCAGTTGTAAAATCTGTTCTAAAACAACTGGTAAGTTCCAGCTGAACACCACAAGCTAGTGAAACTTCCTCTGAAAGAGAACCTTTAGCTATTGAACACAGAACCCTTAATCATTTTGAGAAGAGATTTACTTTAAATCCAACCTTTGTGACTGACGTGGTAAATGGTCAGAACTGTACAGTGTTATTTTACAACAGCGAAGAATTGATGAAGCTGGTTGAAAAAAACATGAATTGTGCTTATTAGTTTTTTTGTACCTATTTCAAGAAAGGCCTAAAAACAGAAGGTCTGGAGTGAAGCAGGGGGCTCATGGCCTGACATTGTTTCAGTGAGGCACGGAAGAACATCATGCCAATGTACCATCCAATAGCCACATTCCTTTCACTATAAACAATTCTTTCTATAAATCTGGTTCATTAAGGAGGTAAGGATGCATGCAAAGACCCTCTGCTGATGGTCAGACAGCATTTACTGACTCCTTAGTACATGAAGGAGGTCCAAGGTGTTTATTTCACCTCTTAAGTATAAATTCTGACCCAAAGTAACAGAGAATCTTATTACACTTCATTAACATATTAACTTACACACCCTTCAGGATGCAAAGGAAGGAGAACATGAGCCATGTAGAGCATTTATGACCAAAGTCACAGAATCAATGAGGTTGGAATCTGGGATCATCTAGTACAACTAGAACTTCATCTTATCAACTAGACCATGGCACAAGTGCCATGTCCAGTGGGTTTTTTTAACAGTTTCAGGGATGGTGACTTCATCACCTCTGTGAGAAGTCCATTCCAATGTTTAACAACCATTTATGTGGAGAAATTCCTCCTGACATCCAACATGAACTTCCCTTAGTACAGCTTGAGTTTTTACAGATCACAAAGTCACAGAATATTCTGAGTTGCAAGGGTCCCATAAAGATCATTGAATCCAACTCTTAAGTTAATGTCCCATACAAGGGGTTGGACCCACGACCTTAGCATAATTATCACCAAGTCTTAATCACTAAACTATGTCCTCTTGTCTTATCACTGATTGCTTGGGAGAAGAGATCAACCCCCACCTTGCTACAATCGCCTTTCAGGCAGTTGTAGAGAGTGGTAAGGTCCCCACTGAGTCTTCTTTTCTCCAAGCTAAACACCCCCCACTTCCTCAGCCACTCTTCATAGAGTTTACCCTCTAGACTTTTCATCAGCTTTATTGCCCTGTCACCAAAGCTCACCTATAATATGCAATTGTTCCAGTCCTTGTCTTTGCCAAAATTTATAGTATAAAAAGAAGGCTTCAGGGTGGAAAGGGCTTCAGGAGAAAAATACCTCTGGAGGAGGAAATTATCTCTGCCTGCTCAGGATTGATTGCAGGGCTGTGTCTTTCTTCCTCTCCTGAAGGGACCCCCTTAAGTGAGCTTTGCACCTCCAACTGCATTGGAGAATACCTGGAAATATTAATTTTTACATATATACATATGCTATTAGATCTGTCTTACTATACTTTCTGTCATGATACACATTAGTACTCTGTAGTTAGTCTATTTATCACCAACAATCCTGAAACTACTTTCCTGTTTCTTTATTGAACTGTACTATTCATGAATCTGGATCATGCAAAGTCCTAAATTGGCTTTAATTAGAGATTAAGCTCAGTTGCACCCAACCCCTCTGAGGGCCAGATAGAACACAATGGAGTTTTTTTCTCTGCTAAATTCCCATGGTCTTAATGTAACAGTTTTTTTAGGCTTTTTCTAATGTGTTTTTCAGCTTTGTATCAAAGAATATTGAACGCTTCAACAATGTATTTTTGAGCAACTCAACAATGCAGCAGCAGCAGTGAGTAAATCTGACAGGGGGTCAGAGTTAAATGATGCTGTACAGGTTCCTGAGTTCAGGGATACATGAGCAGTATCCTTGAGTTCCATTCAGACCCGGAGGCCCTCGTCAGCCAATCAGGCACAGAAGGGGCATTGCCAGGAGTAGCATGGGAGATATGAACAGCCCCAGAGAACGTGAGCAATCTGCAGTGTAGCGAACAGGAACAGGCAAACAGCGCGTGCCATGTCAGTGAGGGCATGGTGTGTCAATTTCCGCAGGCAGAGCGAGCGGGAAGGGCTCCTCTCCAACCATCCAGGAGAAGCCAATGGAGGCAGATAAATAGACAGAGTGTCTGGTGAAGAAGAATGAAAAAATATCCTTTCAATGCAAGTCTTATTAGCATACTGGTGTAAGCTTCTTCAGTTATGATGTTTACACACCATAGACCTCATTACCCTGCAGCTGCTGGAGTCACTTAACCAGCTGTGTCAGAGGCCTTCAGCCAGACAGACTTGCTGATGGTAGATGTGGCTCTGCAGGTCACAGGTTGCCAGGAGCACCTGATATCTTTCTATGAGGCTGGGGCCAACCAACAGTTCTTTTGCAGAAGATGTGTTGTAGAGGAAGAGATGTGTCATCAGATGAGGGATCTACAGAAAGAAATGAAAAAGGCTACATAAGTGAGTGAACGAGAAAGACTGACCACTTATTTTAAGAGACGCTACAGTCTCAAGACTCTCAGGAGTTTTGAACCTCCACTGAAGTGGAGAAGCTATTGGATCCAGAACCCTGCTAGATAATTAGTCAAGGATTTTTTGAAGATGAAGATTGAAAACAGGTCACTGCATATACCAGGAAGAAGGCTCTTCCTCCTTCTGAAAATTTCCTAAGTAGGACTGGCAGCATTTGCAACAGATATGAGAGTTTGGAACTAGAAGGCCAGGTAAACAAAGGTCCTTCTGGGACCGAGGGACTTCCCGAAGTGACAACAACTCTACCCTGCATGACTATCTTCTTTGTTAGGAGAGAAAGAAAGGTAGTTGCAAAAGGAGACTCCTTTCTAAGGGGAACAGAGGGCCTGATATGCAGACCAAACCCAACACACAGGGAAGTCCACTGCCACCCAGGGGCTTGGGTAAGGAACATTATTAGAAAGCTCTCTAGTCCAGTAAGGCCCTCTGATTTCTGTCTGTTAGTGGTTGTTCAAGCTGGCAGTGACAAAATAACAAAGAAAAGTTCAAGGGCAACCAAAAGAGACTTCAAGGGCCTGGGACAACTGGTAGAAAGATCAGGAGCACAAGTAGTGATTTCCTTGATACTTCTGGTAGCAAGGAATAGTATTAATAGGAATAGGCAGATCCATCAGGTCAACGTGTAACTCTAAGGCTTCTGTAAATGGAAATAAATATTTTGTGATTTTTCACCATAGGATGATCTACACAACTAGCTGGTCTACTGACACCTGATGGGTATACAGTTTTCTCAGTTCTAGCATGGGTGCTAGCAGGGTTCATTGAGAGAGCTCTAAACTCCCTTGGAAGGGGGAAAGGGAAAACACCAGGCTTGCCAATGATGCGCAATGGGATGGTGTGCCAAAACTTGAGGGAAGGAGCACTAATGAGATCTCTAAATCTTTTTCATCAGATGTTGGCTCCAATGTATCACACCTGAAATGTTTCTAAACCAATGCACAAGGAATACACAAGAGGAGCTCAAAGCTTTGGCCCGGTCCCAGACACTCAACATCATTGGCATTAGTGAAACCTGGTGAGATGGATCCTGCGACTGAAGTGCCCTGTTGGATGGTTATGGGCTCTTTATGAGGGATAGGCAGAAGAGGTGGGGGGGATGTCACTGTATGTAGTAGAGGGGTTAGAATGTATGGAGCTCGCAGCGGGCAATGGCAAAGTTGAGATTCTCTGGCAAGAATGAAGGGACAAACAAATAATAAGGATGTCATTGTGGGAATCTAATAGAGACCTCCCAGTAATGATGATGATGGCAATTATTCTTTGAAGAACTAAGATACGTTTCCAAGTCAGGTGCCCTTGCTTTTATGAGGGACTTCAACTTGCCAGAAATCAACTGGAAGTATCACACAGCTGGTACAACCCAGGCCAGAAGATTCCTAAAAGAACTGGATGACAATTTTATGGAACAGGTCCTAAGAGATTTGACTTCAAAAGACACCCTCCTTGATCTGCTCCTTGTCATCAGTGTATTTCATGAATGAAGTAGAGATTGGTGGCTGTCTTGGCCACAGCAATCACGAAGTGATCAAGTTTAAAATCTCTGTTGACAGAAAGGAAAGTGTCAGCAAATCTTCAACTCTGCAAATGAAGAGAGCATACTTCAAGCTGCTCAGGGAATTAGTAAGGCCCTCTAGGAAATTTTTTGCAGGTGCTAGTTTCTGTCAATGCTGGCCACTTTTTAAACATCACCTCCCAAGGGCAAAGGAGCAGGCATTTCCCAAATATCAGAAGTCAAGCAAATGAGGCAGAAGGCCAGCTTGGCTGAGCAGGGATCTTCTCTTGGAAATAAGACCAAAACGGAAGGTGTATACCTAGCGGAAGCAAAGTCAGGCGGCATCATAAGAATACAGACATGCTGCTTAGCATCACAGGGAGAAAACATATGTGGCCAAAGCTCAAATGGATTTCAAGCTGGACAGAAATGTGGGAGATAACAAAAGGAGTTTTTTCCAATACATTAATGGCAGTAGGCAGTACAGAAATATCATTGGCCCGTTACAGGATGAGGATGATCACCTCATAAATAGGGAGAGAGACAAGGCAGAGCTGTTTAACTCCATCTCTGTCTTCAACATGGATGAAGGACCAAGGGGGTCTCAGCGACCTAAGTGGGATGACCATGACTGCAAGAGTGATCAATTTACAGGTGACTCTGAAATTGTGTGGGATCTGATGCTTCAGCTGGATCCCTACAAATCTATGATGCCTGATGGGATCCATCCCAGAATCCTCAAAGAGCTAGCTGATGTCGTTGTATAACCTCCCTCAATGATTATTGAGCAGTCTTGGGCTGCTGAAGGAGGTCTCAGCTGAATAGAAGCTAGTAAATGTTGTCCCAGTTTTCATGAAGAAAAAAGATTCTAGAAACTACAGGCTATCGGTCTCATTTTATGCCCCATAAAATCATGAAATAGATTATAATATGATATATTGACAAACACCTGAAAGACAACACTCTTATTGGTCACAGTCAGTAAGGTTTCATGATAGAAAAGTCCTGTTTATCAAAGCACAATTCCTTTTATGACAAGGTAACTACTTAGTCAATCAAGAGAAGCCAGCTGATATAATCTTTTTAGATTTCAGTAACACTTTTGATACTGTTTCTTACAGGATCCTTCTGGACAAAATGTCCAGCCCACACATCATGGGATGGGTGAGCAATTAGCTCACAGGTTGAGCATAGAGGATAAAGTGAGTGAGAGAATATCAGACTGGTGACCTGTCACTAGTGGAGTTCTGCAGGGCTCCATCTTGGGCCCTGTGCTCTTCAACATCTTCATAAATGACTTGGACCTAGGACTGGAAGGGATACTGAGCAAGTTTGTAGATGACACAAAATCCAGAGGAGCTGTTCACTCCTTTGAAGGCAGGGAGGCCCTGCAGAGAGACCTGGACAATTTAAGTATAAGGCAATCATCAACTCTATGGAGTTCAACAAGGGAAAGTGTTGGATTCCGCACCTGGACCAGGGCAATCCTGGTTGTTCATATAGACTAGGGAATGAGAGACTGCAGAGCAGTGCTGTGGAGAGGGACCTGGGAGGGCTGGTTGACAGCAAGTTGAATATGAGTCAGCAGTGCCCTGGCAGCCAGGAAGGCCAAACACGTCCTGTGGGGCATCAGGCAAAGCATTCATCATCTGGTCGAGGGAGGGGATTGTCCCACACTACTCTGCACTTAGAAGCACATAGTGTGATTCTTGGGGTGTCCTGCACAGGGCTGGGATTTGGACTTGATGACCCTCACAAGTCCCTTCTAACTCAGTACATTCTGTGATTCTATGAACCGAATTTTCTTTTGAAAGACTGTTTTATCCTTTCTTCTCTTTTTAAAATATCATTTACTCATTTTGCAAGAAAGCCTAGTCTAGAGCTCTCATTCAAAAAATCCTTGCTCTACTTTCAATTTCTCATCAAAATTAGTTACCATTTGCACCTTCATTTTGCAGACAGTAACTACTTTTTGTCTTCTAAATTTCATATTTCCAAAAAACATTTAACGCTATGAAGATAAATTTTATCTATATAATAAGATGAATATTCTATGAAAATATGACTACTTTTTATTATGAAAAAACCTACTGAGTGGTGTTTTGCTGGCATGAAAATGGTTAAAGTTTTTTTCTTAATGCTAGAATAAAGTTAATAAGCAACCAGTGACATAGACTGTAACTTCAAGAGCTAAACTTCTGAATAATCCTAAAAGGAAGGAGGAAAATTGTTCCTGACAAGCTGAAATTACATTATAAAGCCTCCCATATTCTGAAGAGCCATGAGTTGTTCCTGGCATGAAGCTTATTTCAGTGTTTAACAAAACTTGTTTATAAAGAAAAGATCTTCCCCAATATCAGTTTTCTGAAAGCATGCCCCTTAACCCCTGCTTTTTGTTTCTATTCATTGTTGGCATGGAGACGAAGAGGCACTCCACTAGATTGATCAATGCATGGTAACATCAACATAACATTTTCAGTCAAGTTCCCAGGAGCCTTCCTCCTGAATCTGTCATTTTGATTCAGATAACTAAATCAGGCTAAGCACTGCAATGATAACGGATGACTTGCCTCATTAACTGTCTCCTGCTGCTTTACTCTGTCAGGAAGCACCACAGTGGCTCTCTGGGCTCCTGTGAGAGAGGCTTGGTTTCCTTTATAATATTTTGAGATATATATGCTTTTTTCATTTCTATAAATTTTTTTGGTATATACTCATATACATAGACAAATCCAAACAGTTTTTAATGACTATTTCGTTAAGTGCAAATAAAGTTGAAATATTCTTTGTCAAGGTACAAAATTTATTCATATAAATAGACACATTTCACAGCATCCCAATAATACAGTTATATTCTTTTATATTCACTATCTCATACTTTCTGTTTTCTTTAAATTGGATGATTTTTTGTTAAGGCACTTTGCTTATCTGAACATTCAATGAATCAATTACCTTAATTTCACTAACATACAACAATTAAAATCCTAAAAATCATTCCTAGATGAGTAGCTTGAATTTTAAATATGCCATAAACTGCATAAAATAAAACCTGTAAGTGATAGGACAAACAAATTTTCAGTTGTAGCTAGTAAACAGAGTACAGGTATAACCCAGTACGTAGAAGTTTAGGTAAAAAATTAATCCAACTGGAAGATAGCAGCTGCATTTGTTTCTTTTCAACTGTGTTTATGGGTATGTATTCAAATATAGGAAAAAAAAAAAGTGACCAACCATGATCTTCTAGCTTGTACTATCACTGCTCTATTCCTCAGATATTTGCTCCGTATTCTGACCATAAATTCATGCAAATTAATTAAATGATAATTTGCTAACATCACAGTCTCTGGCATATTTGCCTTTGAAAACAGACAACTTGCTTCAAATTTAAAAAGCTGAGATTTATTTTATTAACTGAGAAATCTTGCTTCTGGCATTGAAATAATACCATTCCATGAGGGACAGCTAAGCACCTCAACCACCTTAAACTGGCAAGTTGGTTTTACAAGAAATGAGAGAACGGTGGCATTAGCCATTTGACTCCCTTCCCTAGCACTTCAGCTTTTAAATTCAAAGAGGTTTAATAAAATATTTGTGTTGGAGAAACGCAGGGTTTTTTCCACGTTCAACCATGAGATCCTTGTGTAGCCTAAAGTTTATATTCTATAGCTTTCTAGTAACTTTGTACAAGTTTTCTAGTTTTCTTCACATTTTCTATTTTCCTAAAATGTAGTTTTTCACCTTTGCTAAGTTTTTCATAGATGGGAATGTTAGCAAGACAAAGGACACCAGCTGTTTGTGAAGTTAGACTAAAAAGGAGACATAACACTGAGTAACGGTAGTCAAAGCTGGCCCAAAAAGCCTTGAAACTGTTCCAAAGGATGTGGTGTTGTGCCAAGAACCAACAGTCAGCGAGGAAGAGATAGGAGGAAGATGGGAGTCTTTTCAGGACCCATGACCTAAAATGGGAGGCATGCCAAAGGCGTGGCAAGGGCAATACAATGGGAGGGCTGGCTTGGGAAGGGGAGTGTAATGAGAGATATAATGTCTAGATATTATAGTATAAAACTGTGGAACCTCTGTAATCAAGTGTGTGCAGTTTGGAAATTATTTCTGAGCACCCAGTATGCTGTAAATAAAGAATACTTTTCTTTCTGATACTGGAAAGAGCATGTCAGAGGGTTCTTTCCAGCCTTTTAAGGCATCACTTGTACATTCTTGTCAAGACATCTGGGTTATATTCACTGATCAGACTCAAAGAGTTTCACTGCAGCATGTGGAGAACTCTGTCCTTGACTGTTAGAGCACTCATGAAATTCTCAGTTATCTGAGTAAGTAGGAGTCAGAAATGGATAAGGAAGTCTCAGTATTTCTCTTCCATTGCTGCACAGTTCTTGATATCACCTGCTAGCCTGATATATAGGTACTCAAAATCCAGTGGTATTCCTAAAGTGCATAGTCTCTGGCTCGCTCACTCACAAAGCTCAAAAAAGTTTTTATGGAGTATACTTAACATTCATCTCAGGGCATTTTTTTCCTCTGTATTTTGTTGCTTTAAGTCAATAATCTCTTCTTCACTAAGCATTTTACCCTTCTGCAATGTCTCTACAAGTTACAAATGAACCATTAATTATTTTTTATCATATATAAGGAAGTGATTCAGCATGATATCATCTCATATGGCTATCCTGGTTTGGCCAAAGACAGCATTAATTTTTTGCAGTAGCCATGAAGAGGTGAAGCTTGGAGCCATGTGGACATGGTCAAGTCCCTAATATTACTCAATACCATCTTGTGTCATTTCTCGACCAGGTGAAAGGGACCATCTCTTGCACTTCAGGGAAGAAAGGGTGTTTGTTTCGAGTCATGGGAAAGCATGATGGGTAGTAAGCCTGCCTGCCAATGATTTTTCATTGTTCCAGGCTTGGTGAGAAGTTTCCATGTAAATCACTCTTTCTTTGTACCTTTTGTCATTAGTATTGTTGCTGTTGCTGTTAAAGTTTGTTTTCTTATCTCGTTGCTATTTCCAGTAAATTGTTATTATTTCAACCTATGATGTTTACCTTTTGTGCCTCCAACTCTCCACTCCAGCCACCTGTGGGCAGAAGGGGCAGAGCAGGGAGAGGGGAAGTGAACGCTGACTTGGTTTCAGTGGGAGCAATAAACTGGGGAATACCATGACAGTGGCATAACAAATAGAATGTATTGCTACTAAGTTTAAATCTCTTTCTACCTTTCAATCATTAAATGTGCCTAATTAAATATCTGTGAATGCAATGCCATTTCTATTTCAAATTACTCTGATGTAGAGAAAAAAGAATAGAAATGAATGCTTTTACAATTATTTCATTTTAGGATACAGAAAACATGGGGCAAAATTGTATAAGGATGTGTATCTAGTGTTTTTTTCATTATTTATTAGATCGTGTAAGCCAGACATTATTGACTTATAAAATGTAAAACATTGTTAAGATGGTTTTGCAGTTAAAAATAAAATAAATCAGAAAATTGATGTTTCAAGACACCAAAGCTGCTAATCGTTCTCAGCAAATTTTGTGAAGAGTATGTTTGTTTTTTTTCCTTCAATCACTTCCCTTCCCAATGAATACTGAAAGCAGATCTTGGGAGATAAAAAGTTTGTGTTATAAAAACATGACTTTAGGGATCTAGGCTTGTGGTGGTTTTGATGCCGTAAGGGCCTTGGATAAAAAAATTGAAAACACGAAGTGAAGGAGAGAAGCAGCTTTACTGGTCAAAGGCCGATGATCCAAAGAGCAAAATCATAACTATCTTCCCATTTTTATAACATTCTGAGCGCTCATCCCCCATACTATCTAATTGAAGTCCATCTTACTTCTATGTTACCCCAACATCCAATAAAATTGCCCCTTATTACTTAACCCCACCTATGTCCAGCCCCTTGTAGGCCTGGAAGCCTAACTCTATGTTTTGTCTTGTACCCCACTTATCTACTCACAAGAATGCAAACACACAGGAACACAGGCTCTTCTAGCCCTTAATATTCCAAGTTATCCAGTTGCCTAGCTAAAGTGAATTCTCTAAAATATTAAGCATAGTCCTTAAGGCATCAGTTTGAACCACTATTTTCACTAGGGGCGTGCACACAACGATGACGAAAAGACTGAACAGAATTTAACAGCAGGTAACAGTTTATTGTCTAGGGGCTCTACCAGGAAAACTTTATGGGAACCCCCAGACTTAAACAAAATACACAAATATGAAAACCCGACAGTAGACATGCAAAGGAAAATAAAAAACCCCAAACAAACTGCTTCTCAAAGGCCAGGCAAGCTGGCCGAGAAAAGCAGGGGAAAGAAAAGGGAAGCCACCTCTCTCTGTCTCTGATAATGTACTCCCAGCCCTTGAAGTCCCTACAAAATACAAAAATGGTGAAAACCACTCCCCCTCCAGGGAACATTCATGGGCAAGCTATCACTTGCTGTTTGGTTGGCTTGGTTCTGATGGCCCCATGCTGCTCCCTGAGCCGATGGAGGTGGATGGAAGCAGGCCACAAAATTTGGGACCTGGGAGGAGAGGGGCCGTGCTGCTCCCAGCTTGAGCAAAAGCTGAAGAGAGGGAGGACTTCCGTGTTCGGGCTTTTTATGGCCTCGAATACTAGCAGGAATCCAACATCTTCCCGGCCAGCCTGTCTTCTGGTTGGCCAGCGGAGCCAGGCTCCGCCTCTCTTCTGGGATCTTCACTCCAGGCCAAATGGTGATTCCCACCAGAAACCATGTGCTCGGGGCTTGGAGGCACCATCTTTACCGGCTGCAGGGCACACTCAGAGCCATCCGTGGCACCCTTGGAGTGGCTGCCTCCCCTGCGCAGCCACTGCCAGCATGACGCCAGTGCAGGGCACCTGTCGCTGTCCCAGGGATCCGATGGGGGAAATCCCCGGGACAGCAGGGCCACCCGTGACTATCCAGAGCAGCCGTCATACCCACACCGCCAACCATGGCCACTGGGACACTCCCGGGGCCGCCACCCCGCATTGTGGGCACTTGCCGCTTAGAGGGACTGGCTGCAGGTGACAGGGCCGCCCGCAGGGGTGCCCGCCACTCACAGGGACCCATGAGAGGGACCCTCAGAGCAACAGCGGCATCTTCGGCCACGCGGAGTGGTCACCGCACAGCTGCCCGCTCCAGCTGCCCCAGGCCAGGACTGCAGGACCCCTGCTGGGCTTCCGCCAGCCGCCCACTGTGGCTAGGACCCACATGGACGCTGATGGGGCACCACCGGCAAGGAAGGGCTGGTGGGCAGTCCATGCCATGGCGCGCAACTCCCGCCAGCTGTCCCTGCCAGGTAATGG